>JAZKJV010001982.1:0-600000 GCA_037367405.1 Ottelia alismoides
AACAATAATTAATAGGTAATTTGAATTTGTCATCTAAGTCCTTCGTATATCAGTTGGGACAATCCTTTCATTGTCATAAATAGACATTGTCGGTAGGTCCAATTTAATTTAATGCTTGGGATCTAAGTCCTTCGTATATCAGTTGGGACAATCCTTTCATTGTCATAAATAGACATTGTCGGTAGGTCCAATTTAATTTAATGCTTGGGATAATGTAATTATTTTTACTTATATTTGAAATTGTCGTTTATTTAGTGCTTTAGATCAACAATGTCAAAGAGGTCAATCATGCTTATTTTACAAAGATGACGAATGAAAGCAAAAGTAAAGAAAAATTACTTCCTTCTCAAAATTCTTAAGAGGATGAGCTTCCTCATACTAAAATTTCACGAGTTGAGATACACAATTCTGTTGATGGTTCATTAAAATGAAATCCGAAGCTACGTCAAATGATATGGGAGTATATCATGATAAAAGAGAGGACATAATACATACTTATTCAAACTTGGGACCGTACCAACATATTATAGTAAACTATCCATATAATAGCAACGAGAAACATCATCGACGGTTTCAGGCATCTTAGTTTAGACAACATTCCTGTTTAGAGTGTTCACCTTCTAAAGATGTTGCATTTTACTTTCCTTGCTATCTTTTTTCGGGTAAGCCCAATTTAAAGCAGGGTATAAATATCATTGTTGTCGATGGATTTCGAAATTGGTATGATATGAAGTCAACATAATTTTTATATCATAAGTAAAAAAATCTCTGTATATGTTTAAAAATACCTTTTTATTCTATTTAACCCCTTTTAAACCAACAATCCTGGCTTCATCCCCGATTCATGGTATGCAAAAGCATTTCGATCGATTTTGATACCTGACCTTGACAGAGAAGGTCAAAGCTTGTGACCTATACTTATGTGGGATGCTAGCTGATGGAGACTTTGTCAAAATTTTGCCAATTTCATTGAAAGGTTTCTCGAGCTGTTGAAAATTAACATTTCTTACCTTGTCAAAGAAAGATGCTATAGTTGAAAATATATTTGAGGATGGGAGTATGCATCGGGGCTTATATCTCCCATATTTTTATTTTTTGGGAATAATATCACCGTGTATATTCATCTATATATCCCTCCAATATGTCGTTCGAATTTCGTCAGAAACAGAGACTCATATGCCCTCCATCTATAACAGGTCGATTACAGCAATTCTAAGACCTTTAAAATTATCTGTTCTAGATGGAGGGCATAGGAATCTCTGTTTCTGACCAAATTCAAATGGCATATTGGAGGGATATATAGATGAATATTTACAGTGATATTTTCCCAAAAAATAAAAAAAATGTGGGAAATATAAGCCCTGGGTGCATGTAAAATTACATGCACCAGGTGCATACTCCCTTTTCTCAATATATTTTATCTCGATATAAAATTACAGATGAAACCACCATGGACAAATATATAGTTAAATTCTTCCTCGATCTCTTCTCGAGAAAGCTTAGGACTGGATTTGTCCATGATTTTAGAGGACAAATCTCTCTTTTATTTGGCTGGTCAAATAAAGAAAAAGGAGTAAAGACGACTTTTTTTTATAAGAAAAGGGAGAATGCAACGATCACAATCGAATTCAGCAATCGCCTTTGTCTTTGATGAGATGTTTCCTTTTTTTTCTTTTTACTTTTTTTTGGGTAAGTATATCTGTGAACAAAATGAAAGAGAAACTGGAAATTAAAAAGATGCAAAGTCGTAAACGCAAGCGTCCATTGACCAAAATGAAATCGCTATCCCTTAATTTCCGAAAATATTGATATGGAATTCACAACTTATGGTTTACAAGGACGATTAGGATTGAAAATAACATCCTAATATGATAGAGTTGGATTCCTTGTAATGATTAGATCAACTCTCATTAGGATTCGAGATTTATTGGATCTTGATTGATTGTGACTGATCGAGATCCCAATTTATTGAGATGGATTGTGATAATCGGCGTAGAATTGTATTTGTTTGGGTGGTGACATACCATCACAACTACTGGAGAGGTAATAATGTAACCTAGAAAGGGAGAGAAGAGAAGGGAAAGAACAAGGGAACGGGGAGAGTTGTGTTTGCTCTTCTTCATACTGGTTTTTCTTCTCTGGTGGTTACGAAAGGTGACCGACCACTGTTATATTGTAGTGTCTTCTTCTTTACAAGCATGCTTGGTGATTGTTGATTGTGCCTCCGACAGTTCGTTTCCATCAAGTGGTATCAAAGTAGAGGCGGAACTGGTTCATATCCCAACAACTACTACCGGACAGAGCTAAGGCGATACTGGTTTCATTTCCCATAACTATTATCAGAGCCAAATTCGATGTTGTCTAGAGGATGCACTACATCGCATTAGAGCAATGTTCGATGATTGAGAGGATACGACATAACATGTCAGAGTCAGGTTTAATGGCATTGAGATGATACGACGCAACGGGTCAAAACTAGGTCCGACATTGTCAAGACTATATGATGATATTAATGCATGGTTGGACATTAACGACAGGACACGATGCAATGGGTTTGCAATCCTCAAAAGCCATGCGATGGTGGTAGCTCGGAGAAACCAATAAGAGTATTCAAAGGATTTTGCTAGCGATAACTAGTAGGAGATCGTGCAAGGAGGCATGACGAGGGCATCCAGTAGTGGATGTGGCACCCAAAGGCGGTGAGTTTTGGCCATGCAACAGTGATTGCTTGGAGAAATCGACTAAATGTAACAAAGGATTCTACTAGTGGCGGCTTCAAGGGCATCCAACTAGGGTGGAGCATGGGTCAGGGCCGGCCCGACCTAGCCCGCTGCCCGGCCCGCTCAAGCCCGACCCAGGCCCAAGCCCACTTCAGTAATGGGCCGGCCTGGGCCTGAATTTTGGCCCATTTAGTATGTCGGGCCGGGCTCGGGCTTGTAAAAACCCAACCCATTAGCCCACGGGCCGGCCCGGCCACAAACCCACTTCCAGGCTCGACCCGCGGCCCGCCGCCCGCCCTCTAACCTAATACCCCCCCCCCCCCAGCCCTAATTTCATTTGCCCGTAACTAAGTCCCCCGACTCCCCCGCTACCCCTCCCTCCCCAGGACCCCATCCCACCCGCCGTCACCCGACTCCCCTCGTTTGCGCCCTCACCTCCTGCTGCCCTGCCGGCCGCCCCTGCTCGGCCCGGCCGCATGCTCCGCCGAGCTTCCCTCCCTCCGCCCACCCCCCCCCCCCCCCCGCGGCCCGCGAGCACCTCCACCTCCTGCCCTGTCGCCCCACCCAGCCTTCCCTCCCTCTGCGGCTCCGCCCGCACGCGAGCACTTCGCCTGAGTCGCCTCCAACCTTGTCGACCTCCCAGCCGCGCGAACGCCACCAGTCGACCCTCCCCTCCGGCTGTGCGAACGCCACCAGTCCAGTCTCCCATCCGGCTGTGCGAACGCCACCAGTCCACCCTCCCATCCGGCCGCGCGAACGCCACCAGTCCACCCTCCCCTCTGGTCGCGCGAACGGCTGGAAATCCTCTCCGCCTTCCAGTGGGCCAGCGACCGGCTGCGGACTACGGGCTGCGGGCATCGTCATCACCTCCCAAGTCATTGTTGTTCGTCACACGCACGGAGGAGGTATATTGCTCCCTCTCTTGAAAATTTTTTTATTAATGGAATGTGAATTAGAATGTGAATATCAATTTGAATGTGTAGTAGAATGTGAATTAGAATGTGAATTATAGTGTGAATGTGAATCCATCACTTATATCTATGTTGTTTGTCTAGTAGATGTCGAACGAACAAATTGAAGATGTTGCAAATGATCCAACAATGGTAGATGTAGAGGATGATGTCCCAATTGGAACTAAACGGCCTAGACAATCACAATCGTGGGTTTGGAACCATCTAACGAAGATTGGGGTAGTTGGAGGGAAAGAAATGTGCAAATGTAACCATTGCAAGAAGACTCTTTCATGCCATGCTAAGAGTGGGACTAGCCATTTGATTAGACATTTAGAAAACAAATGCTTATATTTTTGGAAAGAGTCTAAGATGCAGACTATGCTTAATGTGTCCACTTCTGATGAAGACAGTTCCATTTCAACTTGGAAATTTGATCAAGATCAATGTAGGCTTGAATTTGCAAAATGGATAATTTCTGGTGAACTGTCATTTCGGACGGTTTTGAATCCATATTTTCGCTCTTTCATGGAGAGGTTACAGCCTAAGTACAAGGTCTTATCTCGCTTTACACTGAAGAGGGATTGTATGAAGCTTTATCGTTCTGAAAAGACCCAATTGATGAATATTATTAATAATACAGGAAGTCACATTTCTCTTACCACAGATATGTGGTCCTCTATTCAGAACTTGGGTTACATGTCGATTACTGGTCACTTCATTGACAGTAATTGGAAACTGCATAAGAAGATTTTGTGTTTTTCAACACTTGCCACTCGCCACACGGGAGAGAATATTGCAGATATGCTAGTTAGTCGTCTGAGTGAATGGAATATTGTGAAGATGTGTACTCTCACTGCTGATAATGCCTCCACTAATGACGTTGTTGTTCGGAATTTGGTTGATCATTTTTCTTCCACTGATGCTTTATTGATGAATGGACGATTTTTCCGTGTGCGATGTTGGGCACATATATTGAACTTGATTGTCCAGGATGGTTTGACAGAGATAAAGGAGCCCATAATCAAAATACGTAGCCTTGTCAAGTCTATCAAATATTCAAACCGTCGATATCAAGAATTCCTTGCCATTGCTGAGCAAGAGCGTATTCCTGTCAATAGGGGCTTAAAATTGGATGTGAGCACTAGGTGGAACTCTACATACTTAATGCTCCATTCGGCTCTTTTGTATCAGAAGGTTTTTAATCGTATGAAGAGTCGGGATTTTCAGCTACTGGATGTTCCAACTGTTGTTGAGTGGAAAAAGGTGGAAATTATTCATGGGATTCTTGAAAGCTTTTACCTTGGTGCAAAAATTTTGTCTGGACAGAAATATTCCACTTCTAACATGTTTTTCAGCTTAATTTTTGAGATTGAGAAAGAGTTGAAGGCCCTACAGAACCATGAAGATATCACAGTTAGAAGTATGACAATGAAGATGTACACTAAATTTGACAAGTATTGGAATGATAAAGATGCATTGCTTCCATTGGCAATTGCAACCATCTTAGATCGAAGATACAAATTTGATTTGTTACGTTTTTCATATTCAGAAATTTATTCAGAGGCTGAGGTGACAGAATATGTTAGCCGTGTTGAAGAGGTCTTCCATTCGTTGTATGAGGAATATGGTTCTAAGCTCAAAGATGCTCATGGTGGAGTGGTTTTGACTCCAAATTTTATATCTCAGGAGAATGTCAGTATGTCATCAACATACAAGAAGGAAGATACATTGAGCAAATTTCTTAAGAACAAGCTCTTGATGGATACTTCTCTAGAGTCTGGAAAAACTGAGATCCAGTTATATTTGGATGATAACTCTGCATTCATTTCCGTTGATGCACATTTTGATATTTTGCAATGGTGGAAAATTAATGCAAGCAAGTACCGTGTCTTATCACAGATGGCTCGAGATATTTTAGCCATACCAGCATCCAGTGTTGCTTCAGAGAGTGCTTTTAGCACAGGAGGTAGAGTTCTTGATGCATTCAGGAGTCGCCTTAATCCAAAGACTGTTGAGGCACTGGTTTGTACAGGAGATTGGATTCGATGTGGAAACCAAGAGAGTGGAGAAACTGATGATGAAGATGATGATGATGATGAAAAAGAAGAAAATGAAGATAGGAGCGGTACTGGTACGTTAAAATTTTTAATCTACATATTTTATCTATGTTTCTTTTACAGAGGGATTGACTTTTTTTAAATACAACAGTACCTTTGCCAACCATCCAAGAGTGACATCATTACAGGCATATCGATGTGAAATTTCTGTAAGTAAGATTTTTTTGTGTATTGTTACAAATTTTTATTTCAGTTTCTGTCTAGATGGATAATTGGTTTTTACATTTCAGGTAGTTTTCAGATTTCTGAGACTTGGTGAAACTTGAACCATGGGCATGTGCGTTGCGGACTTTCATTGCAAAATCTGATTAATTAAAAGTTTGTAGTAGTGTAGTGATCCATAACTTTAGGACATTTTATTCGCAGCAATGACCTTATCTCACATTATCAGAGACAACAGCATAATATAAATCTAAATATCCGTCAATCAAACATTCCGCATGTTGATGCGGATATCCTTTCATTTTGCAAAAAATACACATGACTGCATGACGATGCACCTTCCCAGTTTTTCTAATTAAATATGCCAACAACACTTACAACATGAGCGATACCTGACCTTATGCATACCATGGCATACATAAGACTCCTTTACTATACTAGCACATGGCTTGCATGAAATGTATCCTTAACATTAGTCTGAGGTATAAATGAAGCTGAAAGTGCATGTTTACAATAGATAAGAGGAATTGGGGGCTTGTCGTGGATATCCCAAATCTTCTAAAACATTCTTTCTCAGTGTAATTCTTTAGAGATAATAAGATCTTTTCTTCTATATGTTCCTTGACGATTTCCATCTCTATTCCATGTATGAAGATCCTTTATTTCAAATACTAAACTAAGGAACTTCTTCAAATTATTTATAGTGTTTTTCTTCTAAGAGGAATCAATATTTCATCAATGTAAATCAATAAATAGTTGGAAAGAAAACACTCATATGAGCTCAAGTTGAACCCAAAACCAACCATGACATTCTCAGACTTTTTGTACAATTATCTAGAAAACTAATTGAGTTTATATAAAGACTTATTCAATCTACACACATAGTACTCACTACAGGAATTGCCCTATTTAGGGACGACAACTAGCGACGATTTTCGATTGACCGTCCCTAATACCACTTTTTAGGGACGGTCATCAAACAATCGTCCCCAATAACCACATACTGGGAGACGGTATGTGGATTATCGTCTCTTTTGTAATAACTTAATTGGGACGGTCATTAATGACCGTCCCCTCTGCCATGACCAGGCCACTGGACGATTTCCACCCTTTTGGAAGGCCTTTGAGGACGGTCCTGACCGTCCCCATTATTCCTCTGTTGGTGTCGTCTCTGACGAATGGACCAAAGTGGTCGATCAGAGGGGACGGTCACTCCCCTCTGCCTTGACTAGGCCACTGGACGATTTCCATCCTTCTGGAAGGCCTTTGGGGACGGTTCTGACCGTCCCCATTGCGCCTCTGTTGGCGTCGCCTCTGACGAATGGATCAAAGTGGTCGACCAGAGGGGACGGTCATTATTGACCGTCCCCTCTGCTATTACCAGGCGACTGGACCATACGCCCTCCTGTGGAAGGCCTTTGGGGACGGTTCTGACCGTCCCCAATACGCTTTTGTTGGCATCGCCTCCGTCCCACGGACCATAGTGGTCTACCAGAGGGGACGGTCATTAATGACCGTCCCCTCTGCCATGACCAGTCCACTGGACCATACGCCCCCTGTGGAAGGCCTTTGGGGACGGTTCTGACCGTCCTCAAAATGCTTCTGTTGGCGTCGCCTCAGGCCCATGGATGAAAGTGGTCGTCCAGATGGGACGGTCAACAATGACCGTCCCCTCTGCCTTGACCAAAGGGGATGGTTACTGAAGACCGTCTCTTATGCCTTCCAAAGGAGACAGTCTTTAGTGAACCGTCGCCGATCGTCTCCAATGGGGACGGTCGTTACGACCGTCCCCATTGGTCAGATCGAGAAAACCCCCTTCGACCTGCGTTTCTATTCACTTCTTCACAACTCAAGCCGCCGCCCCACCGTCGCCCCTGCCGCCCTGGCGTCGCCTCCGGCTTCTCCGTGCTTGCCGACCTCGTCAATCTCCATTTCCGGTATCTATTAACACTCCTTTGTTTTTATTCTTGTTTATTTTACTTGATAATCTTGTTAGGAATGTTTTTCCCCATGTGAATGAGTTGTTTTGATGATATATTAGGGTTGCTTGATTTGTTTAATATAATAGATTTTTCTCCATGTTAGGGTTGCTTGATTTGTGTATAGTAGATCTAGAACATGTTAGGGTTGCTTGATTTGTGTATAGTGGCCCCATGATATGTTAGGGTTGCTTGTTGTGTATAATAGGGTTGTATATAATAGATATAGAATATCTACTAGAGTTGTGTATAATATGACATGTTTTGTTGTGTATAATAGATGTAATGTTGTTATGTATAATAGGGTTGTGTATAATAGATCTTGTGTATAGTAGATCTAGAACATCTAATAGCGTTGTGTATAATATGACATGTGTTGTTGTGTATAATAGATGTAATGTTGTTGTGTATAATAGGGTTGTGTATAATAGATCTAAACACTCCTTTAAATTTAATGTTGTTGTGTATAATAGATGTAGAAAATCTTGTTGTGTATAAGAGAAACACTTGATTATGGTTTAGGGTGGAAAACTTGTTGTCTATAATAACACAATGGTGGATTTTATTTTGATTGTGCAGTAAAATGGATAAATCATGGATGGATAAGAGATACGATGATTTTCAACAATATAAGAGAGGAGTGATTGCGTTCTTGGATTGGTCATTTCAAATAGAAAGAGTTAATAAGAAATTTGGTGGCCTTAAGATTTATTGTCCATGTGTGAGATGCAAGAATATTAAATGGGATGTTAGAGAGGAAGTCTATAACCATCTTATACTCAACGGATTTTGATTACATTACTCCATTTAGACTGAACATGGAGAGGGTATAGATTTGCGAATGGATGAGGATATGGGCGTACATGCAGGAGTCACTACACAAACCTTGAATAATGTTGATCACGAGTTATTTGAACTAATGGACGATTTAAGAAGACCTGATGCACAAGACATTGGTTTAGATGATAGGTTCTCGAGCAGTTTGCCAGATACAGAAGATATATTGGCTCCTGGGGTGGAAATGACGCGTTTGCAGTTTTTATTAGAGCTGTTTAAGATGAAAGTAAGGAACGGATCAACTGCTGCAATGATGACAGATATGCAGGGTTTAATATGGAAGTTATTGAATAATCCTCAGAATTATCCTAAGGATTGGAAAGAGGCGAAGCAACGATTCCGATCGCTTGGTCTGAAATACGAGAAGATCGATGCTTGTGTTAATGACTGTATGCTTTTTCGAGGAGAGAATTCGGATTTAGTTCTTTGTCCATATTGTAAGGCTTCCAGGTATAAAAAAGAAAAAAATGATTTAAAGAGAAAGAAGAAGTCGGTGAAAATATTACGATATTTCCCATTAATTCCAAGACTAAAACGTCTCTTCATGTCAGAAAAAACTGCAAAGTGGATGATGTGGCATTCTCGTTCAAATAAACGAGATGCTAATGGAGCTATGAGACATCCATCCGATGCAGAAGAATGGATAAAATTTGATCAGAGATATCCGCATTTCTCTAGTGATGAGAGAAATGATCGTTTGGGATTAGCCTCAGATGGTTTCAATCCGTTTGGTAATATGAGTCCGAGTTACAGCATTTGGCCCGTGATTCTGATTGTTTACATTCTACCACCGTGGATGTCAATGAGTTCATCATTTATGATGATGACACTACTAATTCCTGGTCCTAAAGGTCCTGGCAACGCAATTGATGTGTACATAGAACCGTTAATGGATGAACTAAAAGTCTTATGGACTACTGGAATACCTACATATGATGCATGTAGGAAAGAGATATTTAAATTGCAAGCTGCACTATTGTGGACTATAAATGACTTTCCCGCGTACGCAAATTTGTCTGGTTGGAGTACTAAGGGAAAACTCGCCTGTCCTGTCTGTCTTGAAAAAACACATTCGACATGGATGTCTGGAAGTATGAAGCTTTACTATTTGGGTCATCGTTGATTCCTTCCACCGAAGCATAGATGGCAAAGGCAGATAGTAATAAGAAATTTGACGGCTCCCCTTATGGGCAACGACTTGACTTAGCTCGTGTGAATGGCAACATTATTTGGGAACAACAATTACTTGTACGAAGCA
Source organism: Ottelia alismoides (assembly GCA_037367405.1). Lineage (NCBI taxonomy): Eukaryota > Viridiplantae > Streptophyta > Magnoliopsida > Alismatales > Hydrocharitaceae > Ottelia > Ottelia alismoides. Next base: position 10,027 of record JAZKJV010001982.1, read on the forward strand.
GTTGTTTAGGACGGACAACGAAGAAAAGTGTAGCCGGTGGTTGGAAGAAACAAAGTATTTTTTTTCAGAGAGTTACCATACTGGAAACACTTACAACTTCGTCATAATTTGGATGTCATGCATATTGAGAAGAATGTTTTGGAGAATATTTTGGGAATATTAGATCTTTCAGGTCAATCTAAAGATAATGTAAGGACGAGATGAGATTTAGTTCAACTTGGAATACACGAGGAACTACATCCAATTGAATTAGACAATGGACGGATTAATATACCTGCAGCAATATATACATTATCCAATGCTGAGCGTGATAAAATTTTCAGCTTCTTTAAAAGTTTGAAGGTATCTGATGGGTTCTCATCACAGCTGTCGAGGTGTGTAAATGAAAGAGAACGTAAGATAATTGGATTAAAAAGTAATGACTGTTAGGTGTGTAAATGATAGTTGGAGGCGATGCGGTGGGGGAGAACTCAGCTGTTTTCCAGAGTTACTTGGGACAGGTGTGCAGAGCCAGGGTCCCTCTCCACATTACAGACTGACGTTTAGTGGAGCGGTCAATAAAAGATGCCATTCTTCATGATTTGGAGGTATTTATAATAATAACAAACCAAATTTTTTCTTCAGTATATATATATATATAAACTTATTTCTGTTTGCTTTAATTTCTTTGCAGTCTAGTTTTTCTTGGAACTGTGACTCGACCACTGATGCTCTGATTTTAGGCCATGGGGCGGAGATGTTGCGTAAATATCGAGGTCGTCTGAAGGCCCGAGTGAGTACTTTGCTTTATATTTAAGTATAAATTTGATTTTCATCATCTAAGTATATAATTAATTTTCTTTATATTTTAAAGTACTTCGACCCGGAGCTTCCATTGGAAGCCAATTTGGCAAATTGTCCTCCGAATGTACCCGCTGAACAATGGAGGGCGATGGTTTATATTTGGATGGGAGAAGAACATACAGTATGTGACATATATATTAGCATTTTATACATATATCATTTGAAATTCTTTTATTAAAATTACTATCTTCGTATAGGGCATCTCAAGGAGAAATGCTGAAAATAGGAGGAAAGGTTTCAAGTCTACCCATAGAATGGGGAGAAGAAACACAAATCAACTGAAGGATGACTTCGTAAGTAATCTACTTTATTATTAGTGTTAAAATTGTAACCATTATATATGTATTAAAATGGTATCGTTACTTTACTAATCTTTTCACATTAGGAAGTGGAGAACGAGCGAGTGCCCAGCCGAATGGAAGTCTTCGAGAGGTCTAAGAGCCGCGATGTGGGCGGGGAAGTTCATTGGGTGGATCCTGCCTATGATCCAATTCATGTAAGTTATTCATAACATATTTGCATCTTTTTTACAAATTAAATGAATTTGAACTTACTTAAATAAATTTGTAGGAGGAGATGGTCAGGCTCACAACCACTGGCTCTGTAGACAACACCGGAACGAGTCATCCACCTCTTACTCATGATGCGGCCTTCCTCCAGATGACCGGTCCAGAGCATCAGGGACACGTCCGTTGTGGTGGTCGTGGTGCCACCATACGGAATTGGTATGGAGTAGGGACCAGCTCGACCTCTCAGAAGACACAAAGGGAGAAGGAATTAGAGAGTCAAGTGTCTACCATGAATATGGAGATTCAGGATTTGCGCCAACAAATGACGATTTTCAATGCATTCATGCAGGCACATCAAGGTGCAGCGTCGAGTAGCCACCCACCAGATGATGATACCGTTGCGAGGCTAGGCGACGACGATGACGGCGAAGAAGAAGATGATGCTGATGACGACGAGGACGACGACGAGGATGAGGACGACGACTAGGATAGCTTTGCTACTTTGTAGGATACTGTAGTATATTGTATAACTATTTTGGACAATTACTGTTGGATACTGTAGTATTTTGAATGCATATGTTGTTGGACGACGACTTTTTAAATGTGTATTGCATTTTTTGTGTGGTAATCGTAATATTTATTATGAAGACAGATTTTTTGTAACAGGTACTACATTATAGTGACATACAGGGCAAAATGAAGATCAAATAGGGGGCAATGGAATTTTTTTTGTTAGCAGATGAACAAAGGGGACGGTCATTGTGACCGTCCCCTTCGTTCTTAGAGACGATTATGACCGTCTCCACTTCCTCCCTTTTGGGACGGTCGTGACCGTCCCCCCTGAATGACTTTAAGGGACGGTTGTGACCGTCCCCAATGAGATCCTTTAAGGGACGGTCATGCCCGTCCCCTATACCAGACTTTTAGGGACGATCACCAGACTTTTAGGGACGGTCACGACCGTCCCCTATACCAGACTTTTAGGGACGGTCCAGACTACCGTTGCTTATGCCAAATGGGACACCACCTGTGGAGACGGTCGCATGACCGTCCCCATTGACCGGAGGGGACGGTCAAGTTATCATTCGCGACGGATGTCGACCATCGCCTATTCTACTCTTTCTTGTAGTGACTCCTCACCTTGAAATATGAATCTCTTTAGTAGTCTCATTAGAATGTCTTCTTTGATTTTACCATGTAGAAAAATCGACATCACATTGGGTTGCTTCAGCTCGAAGTGTCGATGTGCTACAAGAGCAGTAGATCCTGATAGACACGTGCCATATAATGGGAAACCATTATAATCCATGCTTTCCTTATGATTGCATCATTTTCCAACCAGATGTGCCTTGTATTTGATGCCTCTATTATTTGTCAATGTATTTGATGCTTATATTATTTGAAATCCATCTCTTTTTCTTGAAAAAACATTTGTAGCTAGGGAATTTCCTCCCATTGGGCAACTTAAAAATGTCCTATGTTGGATTCATGTGAAAAGGCTCTATCTCATAACCCATAGCAGTACTCTACTTTTCAGATTTTGCTCTAACATTAAATCCCTTGCAAGTTGATGGTTGTATGGACTTTGTCTCCTCAATAATCTGTAAAGTAAATGCAATCATATACTTAAGTCGTATATTTTAGGAAGATGTGTTTCTTTACGATGGTTATTAGCAATGATGTTACGGGGCCTCTCCTATAGTATATAAACTGCAACTTATTCAGCATCAACCTGATTAACATTGGAGTGATCAACTGCTTGATCGCTACCTGGTGCTTATACAAATTTCACATGTTTATTGATATTATCACTTGATTCTGCATCAACGGACTGGACCTTCGAGTTAAGCACATAATTCTCATGATAGGTAATATTCTCGTTAAAAATGATTCTAAGCTCAAAAGATGGTCATATTCAATATCCTAATACTCATGCATCATAAATTATAAAAACTCCTTTTGTTGTCCTTGGATCTAACTTTCTTTGGCTAACATTATAATATGCAACACAACCAAAGCCACCTATAACAATATAATCAACATGATTACTAACCATACCTCGAGAGATATCTTGCGGTTGATGGCAAACACATGACTTTGATTGACCAAGTAACAAGATATATTCATATCTTCAACCTAAAATACAATCAAGGCCAACATTTGAGAGCATGCACCTGACCTTCTTGAGAAGCATTCTATTTATTCATTCTAGAACTCCATTTTGTTGTAACATTTTTTTGATAGTGTCATGTCTCGTAAAATCCTACTCTTTGCATAACTCATTAAACTCCGACAAACAAACCTCAATTCCATTATTGTTTTTTTCTGAAAAGAAAGGTCACCATTCATCATCTAAATTAAGTTCTAACCAGATTCTACCTGTTGCTACACAAGCAAGAAGAAGAAAAACATAAAGCTAAGTATCAAGTACAAATACTACATGTCCAATGAAGACAGACATAGACATATCCCCATAATAAAATACATAATTCCGAACAAAAAAGAGGTAAAAAGTCATGACCAATGGTAAAACAATCATATGACGTGAAGAGTCCAATGAGCATTGACAAAAAATAGTTTGCAAGCTGAAGAGAGGACCAATTATGCCAAATACTTAAGGTTGCTCTATTCTCATTATATACTACTTCACTTCTACTCACTTTTCCAAACTTCAATACAATCACATCACAATAATTACTCACTTTTTCAAACTCCAATACAATCATATCACAACAAATACACTTCTAACTCACCACCAGTTTAACCCTCTATCCAAACACCAAATTCAAAAACGGGTTACCCCCTACCAGTTTAACCCGCCTTAACCCGCTAACCAAACGTACCCTTAAGGTTACTTTATTCTCAGGAAAGTTGAGTCAATTATTAGGTGCCTAAGTTTCTTTATGATCAAGATCCAAGTGTCCTTTTTATTTCTAACATATCCACAAAGTCGAAAATAATTTTCAGTGAAGGAACCCAAGATTTGGAAAGCCAACACCTCCTCACTTGGCTGGAGATTAATACATGGATAGATGACTCGTCTTTATTTATTTGTAGGCCAGACCTGAGCGAGAAGAAAATGAGAATAGTGTAAGGGCTTTACGCTTATTACGATCATAGAAGATGTAGTAATTTGAAAGTCCCGACCGTAATGATTAAATCCCTTAGATATGGAAACATTTGTTGTCTTTCTAAGCAACCCATCCAGAATATTGAATGTGTTTATGAAGAGTAAAGGGGCAGCCAAGTCACCTTATTGAATACCTCTTTGAGGTTTAAAGAATCCTTTTGGTGAGCCATTAATGTTTACGCACATCGTCATAGTTTTCAAAAAGAGCATATCCACGAAATAAATTTGGGAGGACAATTTATTGTCCCCAAACTTTGAATAATGAAGTCATATTTTAGGGTATCAAAAGCTTTCCTACTTGACCATTGCCTTGATTTTATGCTTAACTCAATCATCCAAAATCGCAAAGGTTATACAAAAGAAGCCATGGGTAGCTCTACTTTTGAGGAAGTTATTTTGAGTTGGAGGAAAAATCTTGTGCAATTTTAGAGACCACCAATTTGCTAGAATTTTCGAAATGGTTTGCATGGTATTATATTAATTTGGCTAATTGACATATAGTTTTCAGTCCTCTCCTTATCTCTTGATTTATAGATTAGAGAGATTATTGAGTGTTATAAAGTTTAGAAATTTCCCTTTCGAAAGTTTTCAGAAGACATGCAATGCAACAAATTCATAAAGTTCATCTTAGTAGTGGACCACATGCTCTGGAAAAAATCGATAATCAACCCATTGATGCTACAAGCTTTCCTCCTTTTGAACTTCCTAATGACATTTTCCACTTTCTCTAGAGTGAAGGGTTTGGTAAGGTTGAGCGGGGTGTCGATAGATCCCACTAAGTTAGGATCGAGATTCTAGATAAGAGGATCACTCCTAGATTAATCCTCATAGAGTCTAGTGTAGGTCACTGACGATTTTTGCTACCATTCTAGGATCTGATGCGCCAAATCTAATGTCTTTCGACGATAAAAGTTCATTTTTTTGACTTATGAAACGAATCCAAAGATATGATGAGCCTATCACTAATATCCCCCTCCTTCAACTAGGTGATTCCTCAAATCCATTAATATTATGTAAGAGCTTGCCATTCTTTGAAGTGTAATTCTCCACCAAGACATTCCACTGTCCAAAAGTATTGCATGCCTTTCTCATTACTTCATCATGAAGACTTAAACCATCATGGAGTGCTCATTGATAATAGAGTTGGAACAAATGAGAGATCACATTTTCAGCATGGATGCAATCAAGTATCTCCTTTGTCTAGTAAACCATTCTACCATATACTTCTTATGTTGTTTTCCAAACAGATGGTGCTCACATATTTCTGACATGGATAGTGCTCACATATTTTTGATATGGATCCTTTGGTATTTATGAGGAGACAATTCTGATTAAGTATGTTCAACCTTTGTTGACTTATGTGTCCTAACCCGCATGTGCCACAATTCAGATTTAGATTTCACTGTCTTACATCATGCATATGTTCACGATTGTAGAAAGTCATGTTATGAATTTTGTGAGTATAGAGACTTGATCAAACTTCTTGAAGTCTAATCTCTTCCCTACTGTATATGAATGGTTGAACAAAATTCTAAAATGACAATGGGGTGGGAGAGAATGTTACAATATTAAAGAATGATCATCATCCTCAATTCTAGCATCTATATTCCTTAAATCCAAAATGTATTTAGATGATCTAGATGCTCTTTTAGAGGAGTACCTTCTTGCATGTAGATGGAGAATAGATGTTGCTTCAAGAGGAATTGGTTGGCTAGAGACTTTGTAATGCAAAATAGTCTTCTCATCTATGACTTTCCAGATGATCTCATTTTCCTGGAACGATGAGATCGTTGAGTGTTCCTTATCTTATTGCATCGACAAATCTGAAGCTTAAGTACTTTCTCTATGTCTTTTTCCAATAATACCTAGATGCCCTATTGATAAGAACACACACATTGACCTATAAGGGTCAAAGTTGTTCCGGTAGTGACTTCTCGATCTTCATATTATGTAATGACATCTCGTCCTTACTTTATACAAACTCAAAAAAAGCTCTGCAAGTTTGTTGCACATAGAGGAAGTCAAACACAAATCAAACATATAGATAAGCAAACACGGAACAACCACAACACCATTTTTATAAGGTTTGTCTTTAACTAGGTTGTGCCCTTGACGATGATGATGCATTTCTCTCTATATTGTGTAAGGATGGTAGTACATAGGATGGATTCAACCCTTAACCTTAAAGGAGTTTGTATAGCACTCATGTATAAATGGATCCCCATAAATGGACGGGTCCACAAATCTCAAAGTAAACAAAAGTTGTAAACACCTATAGAACCCTAAAATATAGTTCCACATCTAATAATTACAAAGTGTGAGTTGGGTTATAAATAGTAGAGACCGCTACTACAGAACTTGGGCTTAGCATTTTGGATGGTGCTCAGCATGTCTTTTTGGGCCAAGGCCTAACAAGTTGCAAGGGCTAGTTATCATGCATCGTGGATCGAGCTGAGCGCTGGGGTGTTACAAATGGTTCAAATCAAGTTCTTCATATAGTGAAAATTGTTACCCAAGAGGTGGAGCCACTTTACCAAAGAGATAGGAGGAAATGTCTACCCAAGAGTGTGCAACCACCACTTTACCAAGAATAAGTAATGTGCCATATTGTAACAAGGTCATTCCAATATACGTGCGAGAGATTGTAGCACCCCAAAACACAGTCCTATATCTAATAATCAGAACGTGTGAGAATGTGTTATAAGTAGTGAAGACTACTACTAAGCAACATGGGCTTAAGCATTTTGGGTTGTGGTCAATAAGCTATGTTGGGCCCAAGCCCAACAAGTTGTGATGGCTTGTTACTCGGCCTGACTAATGATGGTGGGCTGTGCCCGCTAGCAATGAGGGGGGAGGTTATAGAATAGACTACATAATATCGGGTTGAACAAATAAGTTAAGACGCAAGCATCTCAACATAGACATAGAAGGAACTACTCCTTACCAAAAAATTATATTTGTCAAAAATAAGCATGTGATCATCCAACTTTGAATAAAAATGAATACGTAAAGGATTGCTAAATAAATAATTTTTTGATTATAATTGAAAGATGATATTTATATTCTTTTTTAATTAAAGGTGTATGTTTCAACATATTGGATACGTAAATGAAGTGTTGAAGCTCGAAATGGTAGACGACCCCATTTTAGTATCTCTTCATGTGCCATTTTTGAGAGAAATATCTTTTTATATTTCTTGTTTTCCATCGCAATCCAATTTCTCAAGTGTGTAATCTGGATGTTCGTCATTTCATTTTAAGTATAATCAAAATAAGAAAAAGAACAAAGAACAAATCTTTTGAATGAATTTTCGGACTTTTCGCAAAATTTTTTTATTTTCTTGGAAAAATATCACCATGTATATTCATCCTTATATCCCTCTTATATGCCATTCGAATTTCGTCAGAAACAGAGACTCCTACGCCCTCCATACAGACGTCATTTTTTTAACGGTCGCATGATTTTTTAAATCGACCCTATCTAAATGGAAGACATAGGAGTCTCTGTTTCTGACGAAATTCGAATGATATATAAAAGTGATATAGAAATGAATATACATATCGATATTTTTCAAAAAAATAAAAAAATGGAGCGACAAAGGCAGCCCCATTGACTGCAAAAGATAATGGGGTGAGAGAGGCTCGAACTCTCGACCTCAGGATAACTCAACATAGCTATGAGACCTACGCTCTAGCCAACTGCGCCACTAGCTCATTGTGAAATTAGCATCTCAGTAAGATTTTATGGTCAATTCTTAGGGCAAAACAAAATTAATTTATTATTATAGAACCCTTCTTTAATTTATGAATATCTCTTGTAAGGAGTGTATATACACACACATATAATCTTTTTTAATAATTTAAAGGGACATACTTGCAGGAAGCCCCGACACCCCCCTCCCCACACTCAAAGCGTGTTATGTATAATATAATAGATTATTGCAATATTGAATACTATAGAATCATCTGTGCAAAGGTTTCATATGAAGAGTTGTACGTGTATTTAAAACATTCATGTGATTATTCAAGTACAGAGTTCATGTACAAAGTTTATCTCTCATATGCGAGGAAACAAATATGCCATGGAAATATATGATGTAACTCTGAATATTAAAATAACATCCAGCACATGAGGAAAGTAATCATATGTGTAATTTTTTTAATATCACGCATGTAACTTGCAATTTTTGAGATGATTGTATGTAAATAATCTGATTACAGGGTACATATATAATTTATAATATGAACAAAGTCACTATGCAAAATAAATTACATACGTTTAAATGTGTATAAAATTTAGGATCTTTAATATAATTTTCATGTTGAAGGTCGTATACGTAATATGGAGTTTGCATATATAACATGCCGAAAATCTAATTAATTTGAAATTTCTCCCTCATAAAATTCTTACTAACAAATACTCTTTGTATAGGAACTTAGATAGGGCTGTCAGGAAAGCTCGAGTTCGATGAGCTCAACTCGGGCTCAGCTCGTTAATGGCTCACGAGCCGGACTCGAAACCTTAACGAGCCCGAGTCCGAGTTGGGTTTTATGGCTCGTTAGCTTATCGAGTCGAGTCCGAGTTGGATGTTGTTCAACTCGGAAACTCGACTCGATAACTCGTTTCCCCTCTTAATAAAAAGTTGAAATTTATATACCGAAACTTCCACATTAAGTTTGATATAAGATAGAGGAAAACATTTTGCTTGCCCAAAAAGCTACAGAAAAGAGTATAAAAATCAAAGTTACAAAAGGCATTTGCATAATTTAATAAATAAAATAGAACACTGACTTGTTAAGAGGTTCATGAGCCTGCTCATTTTGAGGCTCGTGAGCCAACTCAGAGACTCATGACTCGATAAGAGGCTCGTGAGCCAGCTCATTTTGAGGTTCGTGAGCCAGCTCAGAAACTCATGGCTCGATAAGAGGCTCGTGAGTCAGCTCGAACTCGACGAGTTCGAGTTCGAGTTGGTGATCCAGGGCTCGACCCTTATCGAGCCCGAGTTCGAGCCTTAGTTTCTTATCGAGTTCGAGTCCGAGTTGAGGCCAACTCGGCTCGTTGAACTCAATAGACACTCCTCCTTAGAATCTTCCACCCATGTATAAATATAATCATGAAGATAAAAATATACATATAAAGAATATTATAGAATTAAGATATTTTGTATAAAATATTTGCCCATTTGGAACGCAATAGAACACATCATAAGCACAACTATTCAAGTATTGTAAGTCTTCACTCTCTTCTTCTAATTGTAAGTCCAGTTTTGTATTAGCTAAAGCCTTCTATATATAAACGTTTCAAATACTGAGGAAAGTATTATTTTTTAAAATCCAATACTGAGGAACATATATGCAATATAACATATTTTACAGTATAATATTTTAAGACGTGATTCTTATGAACTTATACTTTCTTTAATTTTCACAAGGTTCCATTTATAAAAAAATGAGGGACTTATACGCAACGATATAGAATTTTTAGATGATCGTATTGATAAAAGTTCCATGTAAAGTGCCATATGTGACTGATATGGAATGATATACCTTGACTTGAATAAAGTACTCAAATGTAAGGACATGCATAGAAACATATAATAATTATATACATGTACCTCCATGAGAAGAAACTTTCCACGACCTTACGTATGTGTAATTTTAGAACTTATAAAAATATTTTGTAAAATTTCTGTAACGAGAGGTCATGAACATATAATATATACTTATTTGAAAATTCTATAAATGTGGCATATATTTATATAAAAAATCAAAAAACTTTACGTGTCGATATACAGACAGTTGGGAAGATCCTATTGAATATGTCAATCATGTAAGATTATTATAAGAAAATCGACATAAAAGTTGCATATACAAGATCATATTTGCAATACGGAGTATTTTCGATCATTATACTTGTGCTCTTTTCGTTTGTTTACAATAACACTTACACCCCTAACATGAATAAGACTTGCGCCCCTCAGGTCAGTTTGTTGCTTCTTCTCCTGGCAAACAAATGTTAGATACTGGGCACAAGTGCAATTGCCCAAAAGAAGGAGGGGTGTAAATGCAATTATATGTTCTTTTCATTTTCTTCTTCTACGTTATCTCCTCCTCTATCATTCAATTACCTGTTAAAACTAAACTTGATGGGCATTCCTTTATTAACAAAATAAATTATGTAAACTTTAAATCAATCACAAGAATTATAAGGCCTTTTGCGTGTACAAGTATGACATATACAAACTAAACAAGATGACTAATTAATCCTTTGATTGATAAAATAATGACAAAGGGCTTTAACTAAAAACATCAACAACATGAGATTAACTATACCAAAGGGTGTTACAACAAATGATAAATATAACGTGTGAATAAAAGGAGGAAATGCATTAATCATCTCTTAATTACGCGCATGCCAATTTCTAATTAATGAAATTCATGCTATCTCCATAAAGATCTTTAGGAACAAATAGGCATATGAATGACGATCAATGTATTTGGTGGAGATGTTAATATAACAAATATGGTAAGGCAAAGAAAGTAATATCTGGTTGCATGGATGCCATCAAAGCTTGTAGGCGGCCTTCCAAAACAAGCCAACCCTTGCCTTCGCCTCTTCCTCTCTCGATAATCTCTCTCTCTCTCTTCTCACGGCAAAAGTGAGTCTTATTATATCAAGAGTAAGGGGTCCATAACTTCCCCTATGAAGATGGGATTTCAAAAGGGAGATAAACTTGCATGTTGGTTGTTTTGGGGACCATGACCCATTTCATAACCGCTTTTGTAATTTGCATTCCTACCCATCATAGCAATACAAATTACACTTTAGGTCTCTACATAATGCATTCCCATGTAGCCTAAATACATTAATGCCCCAATAATTTCCAAATCCTTTATTTGATCACATTTTATTTTATTGGGACACATTATTAAAGTTGACAGTATTATCGATTATGAATATATATACATATATGTCCATCTTTGGAATAAAATTCCAACATTACCCACCTCGTACTCCTTTCCGTCCCCATCGAGAGCGTGGGTCCTCTGTTGTACAACAGAGGTCTGCTGTAAAGTGGAGGCGTGTCCAAACCGCTCGATCAAGATCGAGCCGTTCACACAAAATTTGGGTTTTTTGTGATCCCTTGCCGTGTGAACCTCTCGATCTTGATCGAGCGGCTCGGGCGGGCCTCCACTTTACAACAGACCTCTGTTGTACAACAGAGGGGGATCTGCCCTCACCATTGACCCCCCCTCACCTCCATGACCTTCTCTAGCTCAAGCATCACCTACCTCCATCATTCCGAGCCCTCTATGCTCCGATCACAATCTACATCTTCCTCCGCCCCCACACCTCCACCTCAAGCTTAACCCACCTCTGCCCTGACCTCCCCATCTTGCCTCCCAAACCCTTCTACCATGAGCATGCACCATCCCTCTACATGTCGCCCTTTTCCCTCCTGACCAACTTCTGCAACCCCCTTCTTCCCCTAACCTCCTCGGTCCCCTAGCCTCCCTCCTAATCTCTATTCACCTCGCTCCCCCTTTCATGGAGTACTGCTTGCACTGAATCTGCCAAGGACCTCAACTACACGATTGCATCATCGCGCACTCTCCCTGGATTTTCCATCATGGATTCGACACGAAGGTAGAGAAGATAAAGGCAGTAGGGTTATGTCTCCACCACCCCCATTCTCCTTCAAGAGATGTAGGAGTTTGAGGACCTTAACGTGTCCTAGTAATGGAGAGGGACGGACGGGACACTAAGGGAAAGGTGGGGGGGGGGGGGTTGAGTATATACGAAGGAGGATGAGCCCTAGTCAAGAATTTTCTTCTTAACCAATATTGACTTAAATAAATCATGCATGGTTTGGTTTATCCATTAGACGATAAACTAACATAAGGGGTACGACGGCTAACGATGCAAAAAGGTAGGTTACAACAGCACAAGTGTTATTGCAAAAAATAGTAGGGGCATAAATGTGACTACATAAACCTAGAAGGGTACAAGTGTAAAAATCTCATAAATAAATCAAAATTAAAGGCAACAAAAAAAACATCAGATTTCTTCCCAAGTAACCTATTTTTGCCTTTTAATATTATCCTTTTTATTCGACTCTAACCTTTTCAAATTAACAAAATATTCATATAAAAATATAATAATTTTGAACTAAAATAAATAATAATATATTTAACAAAAATAATACAAAAGTTTATTAAGTACTTATAAATGATCAAATTATGGAATAAACAAAGGATTTAGGAAATTTTCCTCAAGACCAAAAATAGTTAAAATGATTTTTCATGTATAACATACCTTTTTCAAATTCTTGCTCCTTCGAATATTCATCATAGGAGGTTAATTCTTTTTTAGTAGACAGAGTTCCATTTTTGTTTGAATTAGATCGGTGAATCCACTTGTTGGATCACCTGGTAAGATGTTATTTGCAATTAATCCTCTAATCCGAGTATAGAGGTAGAAATGGCCAAATATAAGTGGGTAAATTACCCTCCAAATCTTGCCAAGTTTCCTCTACTCACTAATTCTTGCACCCATACGCCCTTAGCTTTCTTCTCTTCATTTTCCCACCACTTTAAGCATTTAGCACCCTTAAGTTTTCTTGTTTTACAACCAAACACTCTTAGGACCCATTCGGTAGGAGAATAAGCAGGAATAAGGATGGAGAATAAGGGGAATAAGGGTCTATTCTCCGTTCGGCTGGAGGATAGGGATAAGGAGAATAAAGTGAAATAAAGGTAGGTAAGGTGGGATAAAGATATGAATAAGAGTGAAATAAGATGGAATAATGGGGAATAGTCGTACCACTGGGAACCATGTCGGGAGGAGAATTGGCCCCTTATTCCAGTGCCTATTCTCCAACCAAACATGACCTTAGGTATATAAAAGCGCTTAATTTCGAGCTTATAACATACCAATACACCGTATATTGGATATTTTATGCTTTGCATCCTCAAACTTCTCGTATATCAGTTACCTTCATAGTCCAAAATTCAAATTTCACCCTAATTTCTTGATTTCTTTTTATTGTAAGGCATATAATCATGGAGTCACACTCAAAGAATGTTTTAAGGTTTCTAAGCCATCCAACTTTATAGGTTCAGATTTAGCTAATCGAGTAAATAAAATCCAAACATCTCGGATATTACAATTAGATTAATTTAGAGGAAGTCCATGATCATTCATTGTAAAGCAACGGTAAAAGTTAGAGTTTAGTACAGGCCCAAACATAAAAAGGGGAATTACACAGTGTCCCCATTCGCCACAAATTACATCCAGTAGATAAAGTTCGAGGATTCAAAAAATCAGACAAAAGAGAACGTCAAGTATAATGAGCCCAATCCCAAAAAAAACCAATCCTAGGCTGTCGTCGTTAGCAGAGCGCATCTTTCATGTCATTTGGCCTCATGACGACTTCCGCTAGGTGCGCTTGGAGGATCGGGTTCCAGGTGTCATTGCAGAGCTATCCTTAGCTGGACGATATCAAAGTTATGAAAAAGTTATACATTGTTAGTTTATAATACAATCAGGAGATGATATAAGCATCTAGTAGTAGTTGTAGAGTAAAGTTAATTGATATTCTTGTCCCGACGATAATAGCCTGGACCATATATCTCCTTCTTGCGTACCCATCCTTGTCTTGCAAATGATGAATGCTTCCAAGAGTAATTTGTGTTTGTCTATAGGTATTTCTTCAAAGATGAGTCTGCATCGACTCTTCCAAAGTTGCCACCAAACCGTAATCTTAAAACATAGAATTCTACCCTTTTTATCCGTGAAGTCTAAGGTCTGGTTCATATACAACATGTTGAGTAATTCCTTTAAGTTTGGTTCCAGGTCACATAAGAGAAATATATCTCTAATTGTTTGACATTCATCGAAAGGTGTGTATAGTTTTCTAGCCCATTTTTGCATAGATAGCACCTGTTTACCCACGATATTTTCCATTTTTCGAAAGAGTCTTGTGTTGTAATCTTATTGTGCGCCAGCATCCATATAAAATAGTAGGCTCTTGGTTCCAGAGGCCATTTTCTAAATAATGAATAAACTAATGATATGCTACCCCCGTCTGTAAGGAGATAGTATAGTTGTTTTGTTGTTGAATTTCTTTTGTTAGGTGAGATGGTGGGAAATATTGTTGTGTCTGTTTCGTCCCTGTGTAGATGGTGGAATATATCGGTCAGTGTCTCTTTCAATCTAACTCCCTCATTTGAGAGTGCTGATGGTAGTTTATTTTGTAAAGCTTTAAACCAGTTGAATCTTGCTAGCCACGAGTTTAGTCCTTTCTTTACAGACATGAAGCGATTCTTAATGAATGGCATGAAGAGCGGATAAGGCTGTTCTAGTGTAGGGGAGCCTCCTAATTGGTCTTTCCACAATGAGGAGTGAGTACCATCTCCCAGTTTTTTACAGAGCACGGGTAGAAGCGGTTTGAAACCCTTAATATGGGATTTCCAAACCAATGAGTGCGAACGCTTCGGGGTAGAGGAAAGTGTTATGGGACCACCTCTGAAGTGGGAGAAGCTAATAGCCGATGACACCCATGGTCTCACAAAATCTGCAATGCGAATTGCTGATTTTGTTAATAGGGCATTATTGAAAGATCGAAGGTTAATAATTCCCCAACCATCATTTAGCTTAGGCCTAGTTACTTTTGACCATGCCACTTTAGCCTTTGTTTTGAGATCTTCAGCGGTCTCCCATAGAAAGTTTCGTCTAAGTCTGTCAATTTTTTTAACTATACCATCCGGCATCTTCAGACATGACATCTCATGTATGATGGTCGGTGTTAAGGCTGAGTTTAGCAAATTGATTCTAGCCGGTAGTGGTAGTATCTTGGACTTCCACCCCTGAAGTTTTGCCGCAAATTTATCAATGGTGGATGACCATTCTCTCATGAGCCTCCTATGTTTCAATATTGTGAAACCTAGATACTCCATAGGGAAAGATCCTTCAGACCAATTTAGTATATCCTTTACCTTAGCATTTTCATCACCCGACAAGTTTATCGAATAAAACGAGCTTTTCTTTTCGCTAATGCGAAGGCCCGACATTTTGCCAAAGATTTTTACGTGGTGATGACATTTTTTAGGCTCTCCTCTTGGTATTCCAGGAAGATGAGTAGATCATCCGCAAACTGGATGTTTGTAATCTGAGTTTGCATTCCGTCTCTCATGAATCCCCTGAATTTCTCTCCTTTTGCTAATTTGAGCAGCATCGCATCAAGGACTGACATTGAATGTATGAAAAGAAGAGGTGAGAGTGGGTCTCCTTGTCTCACTCCTCGCTTAGGATGAATGAATCCGGAGGAAGTTCCATTGATTTTAAATGAGACACCGGTTGTTTTTAGAAGTGCAGTAATCAAATTGATGAAAACTGGAGGATAGTCTGCCACCCGCAAAGCTTCTAGGATGAAGGGCCATTTTAAAGTGTCAAATACTTTTCTGAAATCTATTTTCAACACTAGCGCCTTAGTTTTCCATCTATTCCAGTCATGGACAATCGTAGATGTAACAAGGAAGGCATCCGCTGCGGATCTGCTCTTCAAGAAGGCACATTGAGATGGTGGGATGTTGTTCGCAAGAAAGGATGCCCATCTATTAGCTATTACTTTGGATATTATGCGTATCGGTAAATTGATCAAGCTAATTGGTCTATAGTTTTCTATGTTTTCCACTCCACCTTTCTTATAGATTAAAGAGACAAGGGTGTTGTTTAAATGTCTGAAGTCCGATGTCTTAAATCCTTCACTTTGTAGATTTGATATCATCTCCATAAAATCATATTTTAGCAAATGCCAACATTTCTTTACAAACTCAATTGTGAGTCCATCAGGTCCCGGTGCTTTGTTGTTTCTGAATGTTCTAATAGTGTCTTGTATTTCCGTCAAAGATATTGGGACTGTAAAAATTGATGGGTCCTCTAATTTGATTACTAGATCCAATGGTATTTCCACAACGGGCCCTTTAGTCATCCCATCTTCTTCATCTTGAAATAACTTTGTATAAAAATCCATCACGACCCTTGTGATCTCTTCTCTACCATGTACCATGTCCCCCCTTTCATTTTTCAAAGTCGTGATTAAATTTCTGGCCGATTTCTTGGATGCCATAATTTTCATGAACTTGATATTTTCGTTATCTTTTTGTATGTAGTTTATCTTTGCTCTCTGCTCCCAAATCATTCTCTCATCATTTCTAAGAGACTCCAACTTACTGTACAAATCTTTTAGTTTTTCAGTTGCTTCCTTGTCTCCCGACTTGATTACATTTTCAGCCATCCTGATGTCTTCCTCAATTCTTGCTATTTCTTTATTTATGTCAGGGATTTGTTGCATGCTCCAGTACTTCATGTATGCACGCAATCTTTTCACCTTAACCGCCCATCTGTGCAAAGGGTTGTCGGAGATAACCTCATTTGTCCAAAAATCGTTAACCATGGTCATAAAAGACTCCTTTTGTAACCAGAAGTTTTCAATCCTAAAGATGCGATTGGTCAATCTAAATGATCCTCCTCGTAGTAATAAGGGATTGTGATCAGAAAATGTTTTTGATAATCTCCTTAATTGAGCGCAAGGGAAAACTGTCTGAAAGTTTAGGTCCACCAGGATACGGTCAAGAATGGCCCACGATTCACAATCAGAAGATCCAGACCATGTGAATGTTGTCCCTCTTTCTTTTTGCTCAATAAGGTTTGAGCGGTTTATCCACATATCAAATCTTTTGTCAAACCTAATTAGTGGTTTGTTCGATACGCGGTATGTTCTATTTCTAAGCAGGTTGAAGTCACCCACCAAAATCGATGGAATACCCACTAATGTTAATGAGTCAAGGGAGTCTAGAAATTCATTCTTTCTGTCATCTCTCGGCGGCCCATAAATATTTATGAGTCGACAAATCAAGTTATTTTGTAACAATTTGAATTTAAACAAACTGAAGTAAGGATAGTCTACTTGGTTTACCACATAGATCTTGTGGCGATCCCAACCGGTCATAATTCCGCAAGTCTGCCCAAGCCCATTTGCATGCCAGTCAAATCTTTCCATGGGTGAATTTATTGGAACTCTTGGTGTGGAAGTTGTTTTTGTCTCTTGCAAGCAAATGACGTGAATGTTGTGTTTAGTCACCAGATTTTGCAACCTGCCACATTTCCTTGGACCCCCCAATCCCCTTATATTCCAACTTAACACAGTGAATTCCATTCTTCGTGTATAGTATTTCAACACGTCCAACTCTTTCAGATGTTTTAGAGATGAATAACTATTATTCCTAATTAACTAATCAACTTATTCGTTGCATAGTTCCGTAATAAATATATTTTCCCCCCTCTCGTTTTGAAACGCAAACTGGAAAAAGTCTAAGAGGTTTCTAATTCTACCTGCCTCCATAGTTGAATTTAGAGATTGTTTGAAAACACTGTTTGATGGTAAAAAAGAATTTTTCATACCTTTGCCTTTCGCAGCCATTTTTTCCGGTGTTGCCAATGGAATCTCTTTTTGCCTAGGGGTCAGATCCACCACCAGATTTAAAGCACTCTGCATGTGTGTCTCTATTGTAAGGTTGCCCGATTTCTGGACCTCTGAGGTTGGTAGATTTTTGATGTGCTCCCACATCAACGGATTTATTGATTGATCCTTGTGCTCCAGCCAATTTAGTGCACGTTCAAGATGCACTCTTGTGGGCTCCTCCACATAATTTGCATGCTTTTCAGTAGATGGACCCCTGTGTGTTGGGAAAGGGACGACATTTAAATTAATTCTCTCCCAATCATTTCCAGGCAGAGATTGAACTTTTCATCCATAAGTTCAACAATTGCGCCTGTTTGCAGATTTCTTCTCGTCCATTTATTTGACTTTCCCTGCAGGTCTTCCTCCAGATTGAATGCTCCCGGACCATTCTTAAGAGTGGTTGAATCCACCAGAGGTATATTGTAATGGATGAATTTAGCCGATCGAAACTGAGAAACTGGTGAAAAAGTTTTTTTTGACACTCAACTGGTGAAAAAGTTACCTCAAAAACTCCATCCACCGTACTCACTTCAATTGCTCGCGGCACATTTGTAATATCTGGTATGTCGATCAAAAGCTTCACTGCCATGGCATCCCCGCAATCCAGAGAGAGGTTTGGGCATTCATAATCCAGGAGCCTTCCAAACTGTTTGACCATGTTTGCGAGGACGTAAGGGTATCGGTGGTGCAGCGGCAGACCTAAAGCATCCACCCAATATGCTGCAACCTCCTCCACTCTTTTTGCTCCAAAGAAAGGGGACCATTTGAAGAACCATAACCAGTTTCCATCGGAGCAGTGAATTCCAATGTCTCGAAGATGCTGGAGGAATCGACCTCCCCTACCAGCTGTCGATCGGAGATTCTCCACAGGCCTCCAAAGGATGCCTTCGAAACTTCTCTTGATAGAATCTCCCTCGCGTAATCGATGGATTCGATGGAAGTCGAATATTCAATGATTAGGCATTTTTGAAACTCCGAGCGAAGTTGCTTCGCCTCCTCACAAATTTCTGATTTCCAAAAAGGAAGAACAATCTTACCAAGGATGTCTGCACGCATTTTTGCTGCCCACGTGATTGGTCTAACATTTAACTCCCTTGCACGAGTATCCGCAGTAGGGTTTGGGTGGGTGTCGGGGATGTGCGTTTGCATCTCCGACGCGGTGCTGCTAGAACTTCGTCCCTCAATGTTTGGCGAAGACGAACGTACCCGCTTCTGAGGACGGTGGGGGGCCATAGTTTTTGGGGAGGGAAGTTTTTGTAGACCAAAACGACAAGAGACTGCAATATGACCTTGCCGAAAGCATAGAAAACAACGAGTCCTCTTCTTACAGAACCTAATGATATGTCCCTTCTCGAGGCAACGGAAGCATCGAGTGTTGATTTGATGTGATTTCACGAGGCCCGACGTCGCAGCCTTTGGTTTCCAGGAACGGGTGTTTGAACTGCGCTTTGTTGTGAAGAGGGCGGTTTGATTTTGTCGTTTAGCTCGGAAATGATTTTCTGTGATCCTTAGATCATATGTTTTGTGATGTGGTTCGTGGTTTGTCAGATTTCGTGGAGCGTCAAATCTATTCCCATTAATGCATGGACGTACCTTCTGATTTGAGAGCCTCTTTTGCGTCTCCACATTTCTCCAATTATTCGTCTTATACCCCTGCCTCCCTTGTTTTTTCTGTTGGACCAGGCGCCAGCCTTGCGTCTCGTCTCTTTGTGCAGGTCTTTTCTTGGGATTTTCGCGGATATGATCTCTTATTGTTGGTTTTGAGATCATATCGTAGGGACTCCTCGCATGTCCCTTAGGCAATGGGCGCTTCGGGAAGGAGCCAAATTGGATAAAGTTGTTTGGATTTTCTAATTTTCTATCCGAGGAATTTATAACACCAAAGTTATTGTTGCCTATGTTATTTTCAACCGCAATTAAGTTCACTTTTCTTTCTCTTATTTTCGATCTCGTTGTCTTTGTTTTTGAGAAAGGTATCAATTTTAAAGGGTCCCAGTTCAGTGCCTCGACAAGCTTAGAGAAGTCAATACACCATTTTGGCTTGATCAGTCTGATTGGATCAATACCCCTTTTTGGCTTGATCGGCCTGATTGGACCAAGATCACTTGTTTTGTGACATGGGTTTATTTTCTCTATCAGATTGCACGTGCTTAGATTGGTATTGCGAGACGTCCAGTTTGTGCGTCGGTGGAGGTCTTCTATTTGATTGTAGTGAGGACATGTTCTTTGCAGCCCTGAGTTTAGGATTTGGTCCTTCTGTTTGGGTTCTTGAGGTTCAACATGGATCCAACAGGAGGCTACCTTTTTGTCTAACATTCTATATTCAATTTTCCATTGAATTTTCATTTGCTTATTCGATTCAGTGCTCCTGAATGTTGTCAAATTCATGGTCCATGCCTCTACTGTCCTTACCATCTTCGTATCGTTTTTTTTAAATCGATCACTTCCCCCCCCCCCCCCCCCCCCTCATGGTTGGGCTGAATTTTAGCAATTTTGTTAGAGTTAAATCTTTCGATCTTCGTCGGTTGATTGACTATCTTGGAGGTGGAAGTGCTATTATTTGCACCCGAGGATAAGGAATTTTTCTTGCTCTCATTTGTTAGTATCTTTTTTATTTTCTTTTTGAAAGTTGTACTCATTTTGTCTTGTTCAAACTTGTGATATTTTTCACAAAGATAGTATTCTCTTGTTTTTTTTTGTTTCTTTTGTCGGCGATGATATTGCAGTATTTGATACAGGGATCGTGTTTTGGATCCCTGCGTTCTTGTTGGATCGAAGGGCTATTTTCTTTTTGAATCCCTTGCAACCCATATTTTGTTTTCCGACGATTTTAATGCTTTTCCTTCGTCTTTCCGATATGATTTGAAGGACTATCTCGTCCCTAGTTTCAGGACTTCGCTCTAAATAGTGAGAGGTGTTGATTTTAGAATACCTGAGGGAGATAGGCCTGGAAGAGTGGGAGTCTCAACCCGTGCTTTGAAGCATAGAGGCGTGCGGTGTTTAGAGGCTCTGTGTCTCCGTGCTTTGATGCTTTGATGTTGAGAGGCCGAGGTGGCCTAGATGAACGACATAGGTGTTTTTGACCTCCGAGGGGCCGATCAGGTTTCAACCTCCAAGGCGCTGATCAGGTTTTGACCTCCGGGGGAGAGGCTCCGAGCGAGGGAGCGAGGAAGAGGGGGAGCGGGAGCGAGAGCAAACAGAATGGGTGACTACACATCAAACAGAATGTGGCTTTCATGAATGACCGTTGCTTTACCGTTGCTTTACGATGAATGACTATGAAACGTTTATCGGAAAAAAGAGAGGAAGTCCATGAGATAAAGGAAAATAATATAGGACGATAACGGCCTTCGCGCAATTATGGGAAGGGTCGATCATTAGGAGAAGTCAATTTGAAATATTTCTTTGGCAATGGGCAAATGAATTCTGAACAAAAGATAAGTTTTTTTATCCACAAAGACATTTCCTTTTTATCCTTATCTCTATAATATATTAGACCAAATACAAATTTATTCTATTGACATCCCATGGGATTATATATGCAAAAGATATATCTAATGACTGTACAAGTTGTTCTGTGTTGATGAAATCTCTACTTTGGTGCCTTTCCTCTTGTCTATAAATATAAGGATGGAGCTTCCTTAATTAAAGATCTAAACTATGAAAGTTGCTGCATTAAATATGAGCAAAAGATGAAAAACACGAAGGTTGACTATAGTATTATATACTATAATTCAAAATTGCTGAACTAAAAGCAATGCATCGTTATTGTTATTGAAGATTAATTGAGAAATGAAGGCAGTTCCGCAAACAATATTTCGTCAGAAGTTTCGAAGCTTTGCGTTGGAAATACTATGAACATTAATAAACAGCTAGATTTCATTTTCAGATTACTTTATTTTGAATTTGTTATAGAATTGTCCCTTTTGTTTTTACATGTATACCTCCGATAAATGACCCGTTTTATAATTTTCCCATTTTTCATGAAATAAAGTGGATACCCAGACCCCCTAATATAAATAAAAAGATATTAACGAAAGTTTGTCATTGATCTCGTAAAAAAAGGTTAGATAACGATCTTAAAGAAGATTGGACCTGTTACTCATAGAATAAAAACATAAAGAAGATTAAGTCGATCCTCCAAAATCACCTCAAACAACCTTCAACACTTTTTAGTTTATTTTTTCTATATTTAAGCATTTATTTTATATTATCTCTGTATTAATACATTATTGGACACTTGTTTATTGGAGCTTATTAGCATGTGTGGATTTTATATAAAAAAATAGGATACTTATTTCCTAGGTATAATATACCTATGAAACAAAGCACATCATTTTTATTCTTTGTGTTTGTGAATTGATTTTGTGATTTTTCATTTTTTGTAGAATAGTATATTCACATATTAGAAGTGTGATGTGCCTTAGAACAAACTTAGAAGAGATGAACAAATATAGCGGACCAAAATCCAATTTTGAATATATGAACCTTAGCCACCTAAAAAGTATTTTTTTGAATAAAATAGTAGGTTTTGAGTGCACAAATTTAACGGTGAGTAAAGTATGATTGGAGTTCACATGCCTAACTTATGTGATGTACAAGATTGGCATACTTGCAATTTAACATTTGGTTTTCTTGGTATATATGTACATCTAGCTTTTTACTTAATTTTGCATTTTTACCAATGTCTTTATTTGATTATTAGATTCAAGTCAGATAAAATCGCAAAGATTATCTATTTATTTAGGTATTGTTAAGTTAGGAGTATTTATACAATTGAGCCTCTTTTTTAAAATCTTTTCCTGATTTTCTTTCATATACAATTACCGGGGTTTTAGTTGCAATATTCTTTGCATAAGTTTATCATTTTATGTGAAATACGTGTTGTATTTTGTAAGGGAATTCAGGTCAAATTCCAAGTACAAAGTAGATGAATAAGAAATTTATCACTATGAAAGATCACCCTATTCTTCTTATAGAAGCCTTTTGAACCCCATAGCCAATGGAGAGAGATGATGGCTTAGATAATGTCTGAGACATGTGTTTCACCAGATGTACATGCTACCATCCAAGAGACATTCCTTCTGTACATGCTAGTGGTCATACCATGAGTATTAATGTTCTAAATCCTAGCCATGGTGCCATTATCCACCTTGACCTTGCTCTTGCCGGAAGGGATCTGGCATATTTGCTGGATGAAAATCCCTGACAGTAAGGGTTGCTTCTTTTCCACCACAACTGAGCAGGAAATTGTTTGTGACATCAATGAAAAGTTGTAGCTTATGCTTCTCTTGATTATTTAAGAGAACAAGAACTTGAGTGAACAAAGAGCAGTGCTAGATTTCAAAAGACCTAGAATAGCCGGACATGCAGGTAATTAATTAATAACCAACTGTGCTGAACGCTTCCTTAATTAATTGTCCAGAAGTGCCAGTCCATCCTTCTCTTACACGGATAGAATCTCGTGGTGATTTCAACCTTTGCTCCAAAGCAACATCAAGATAAAAGGGAGGATATATATATCCATCTTGGCTACCTTGAGCACATTATATTCCAGCAGATGAGGCAGGAAGAATCTGGAGCAGCCAGAAAGTGCTCTTCTAATTTGGACCTTAGCTTCTCTTATTTGTGTATCTGTAGTTTGGCAGACCTAAGATGCTTTTGGATTATTGCATTATCGGTTTTGCATTTTTATCATTTTTATTGGCTGTGCTCCATTTTTTAATTACAAGGGAAAGACACGTCTTCTGCTTGCATGCATCCATCCTATATATATTATACATTGCAGCTGTCACAAGTAAAATGAAGAGGAAGAGTAGAAAAAGAGAGCGAACACTTACCCCCATGCTTTTCTTTGGAATTACTCTTGCATCTTTGCGCTCGCCGCTGGGGGATGCAATATGGTCGGATATGGATGTAGGTGCTACCATATCTTTTTTTTCATTTTTAAATACGAGTACATATGTTGACATAGATAGTGTCGGTTATGAAAAAAATCTTACCGTATCCTTAAAAAACAGACATCAATGTAAAATGAATGCGAATCGGATGTCAACATTATTAAAAATAATCCAAGTTAGCTTAAATATACATGTATTGGATGGATTTCAAGTGATATAAATATATTAAATGTAATTATTTCGTAACAATGATCGAATATGATAAAAAGAGGTATGATGGATTTTGTACTACATATGGTTAAAAATAATTCTACAATTATATCTGTATATGAGAAAGGGATAAATAAATACTGATACAAATATTTACGGATATCAGGATGATATCCATGTTCGTATTCATTTTAAAATAAGTACGGATATAGATGTCAAAATCTATTTAAAAAGGATATGTTAGCGGATTGATACATATATTTCCATATTCGTTGCATCCTTAATGACAACTAATTAGATGGGCATAATTGTTATGATGTATTTTTTGTTAGGAGCATAAGTCTAATTACAAAAAGTCAAAGAGATATTGACAAATTATGAAGAAGCATTAAATGTCAAAATCATAGTATTCATATAAATATAAATATAGTAAATCCTACGAGCACATTCGATATACATTTTATAATTAAATAGTATTATATGTAGTTATATTCAAGATTCAGGAAAACAGTATACGTATGTGTTCGGACTGGTCACCAAATACAAAATAAGCGGTATGCAGGGGCATATGCTGGGTATATGCAGTTCTACGCGGTTTTCTAATTTTTAATTCAAAAATAAATAAATATCCATGAATAACATTACCACTGAATTTATGTATCTAAGTGGAGTTAAAGAAGATCTAAGAAAAAACGGTTCATGTGAGATGGGTGTGTGTGTATATGCTTTTAATTGCTTCATATTTAATCACAAAAAATATTTACCATAAAAACTTCACATATTAGATGATTTGTAATAACAAAACTTCTACACATACATGCACTACATGAGAAAAGCCTCAATCGGTATATATAAAAAATATTCGACGATACATTGCATATACTCGTGAAAATAATACATGAGAAAAACATAAAACATTGCATATACATAATGGTATAATGCGTTGCAATAGCATAGAAATACATGTCATATTCTTACAATTGAATGAAGAAAGAGACAGAGCTATGGAATTAAGGACCTGAAAGAGAAGATTGAAAAGCTAGAGCTGCTGGAGCAGTATGCAGGGCATATGCGAGATATGCGGGGCATATGGGGGGAGAGCGCACAATGCACTGATTCATGAAATCGGTGCGGTCTGCATGCCACAAGGGCATATGCGGCCGCATATGCGGCCCGTGCGGCAGATTTCATGAACAATGGTTATACTTAGGGTTTTTATTAGTTGTGCCCCTTTAAGATATTATAATATCAGTTATATCCTTCCCTTTTTGGAATATCAGTTCAATTCCTAGCCTCTTCCACAATGATCACTTCTACCCTTCTGTTTCTGCCCTTCTGTTAGTCTGACCTTCAATGAGTTAAACTAAATCGTAGTGTATTCAAACCATGATATAGTTAAGAGGGGTATAAAGGGAAAAGACTACTTCCTCCTTCAGCCCATCCTCCTCCTCGAGGGATAGTTCGTTGCTACAGGGGATTGGTTAGTAGATGTAAATGACGCTTTAATCATTCCAATAAATTTTCCTAAAAAATTCATGATCGGAATGGATGGTTTATCCAGGGAAATACAAAAATTTTGACGAATTGGTGTACCAATGGAGGTGAGGTTAGGAGAGAGAAAATAAAGAGGAGGAGGAAGAAGAAGAAGAACAAGAATGGAGGAGGAAGAACAGAAGCTGTACCCGAGATTGGATGGGGGAAGTTGCACGTGGAGGTTGGTCGAAGGAGGAGGAATGGCAATGGAGGAGGATGAGCTGGAAAGGGAGGGTCGGATGCTGAGGATGGGGCAGAGGAGAAGGAGTGGTTAGAAGGGGAGGGTGATCGGAGGAGGAGGGGCTGAAATGGGTGGTGGAGGATGGGGCAACAGAGGAGGATGAGGGACGACGACAGAGGAGGGGCTAGAAGGGGATGGGTGGTTGAACGAGGAGGATGGGGTGAAGGAAGAGGATGGACTAGAAGGGGAGGGCGATCGAGGGAGGGGGAGGGGTTGGGATGGGTGGTGGAGGAAGGGGAGGAGGAGGGGCGGCAGAGGATGCTCTGGGGGAGGGGCTAGAAGGGGAGGGTTGGTCGGATGAGGATAATGGTATAGAGGAGGAGGGACTGGAAGGGGAAGGAGGTCGGAGGAGGAGGGGCTGGAAGGGGAGGTGGAGGATCGGGTGGAGGAGGAGGATGGATTGGAGGAGGAGGAAGACATTTCCACCCTTGTTATATTATCTAATTACCCTTGTGTCCCCAAAGTTAACGTCTGTTTGGGATGGTGATGGACGACAACTATCCGAATGATAAAAGTGCTCATTGTGGAAGAAATGGATGGGATGGGATGGAGAAGGAAGGGACTAAACTGATATTCCAAAAAATAGAGGGGTATAACTGATATTGCAACTCATGGGGACACAAATGATAAAAATCATTATATTTATTCATATATGTAATTTGGAATAATAACATGGTATCTATCTATGTTGATATTTATTCGTAATGTATGATTTTTTTCGATCATCGCTAAGAAAGTTGGAGACGATTATATTTGTTATATGTGACTCCTACCACATATGTAATATAAAATATCTATAAGGTTCATAAGCAATATCATATATTTATAACAACATTCATACAAAATAAATTTAATGATAATTTCTCTTTAAATCTATAAAGATCTAATATCTTGGAATGTGGTTAATCTTTTTTAGTTATAGGCTGATGAAATGGGAATTTTATTGGTAAAATTTGGCACAGGATCCTTCACAATACAATTTTAGTATCATACAGAGATATATGATGAATTTTGTTATAATTGGATACTTGTACTTTTAAGCATAGAGAGATACCCAATATGATTTTGATTAATAACCGGACGTCTACATGTTTCGATTGGTCGAGTGTTTCACAATCGCACATTTTGTAAATGCATATATTTTTATGTTTTTGTTTCAACATTTAAGAAGTGCGTTTTATGAGAAATATTCATTGTAATTATATAACTAAATTTGAATTGTAAATGCTTTGATAACTAGCAATTAGATTGCCGTAAAAATCTAGCAATAATAATCGGTTATGGTAAATTGCTCGATGTCTAAGTATTTTGCTATATAAAATGACAAAATAACGGAGCCTTACTAACTTTCTATTTAGTTCTTTCAAATGCATTCATATAGGATGACCGAGTGAATTACTATAGTATTTTAGATGGGTTAAATGAGGCTGCCCTCTATGGGGAGCTAGCTTGGCTCCCCTGATTCATTTTCTCAATTTTTTTTATTTTTTTTGAAAATTTCTTCCGTGAAATTTCTTTACTATATCCTTGTATTATGTCACTCGAATTTCGTGCGAAACAGAGACTCCTACGACTTCCATCCAAATAATCATTTTTAACGGTAACAGAATTGTTAAAACCGATCCCGTCTGGATGTAGGATGTAGGAATCTCTGTTTCGCATAAAATTTAAATGATATAATATAGATATATATACTGATGAAAATCTACGAAAATAATTTTCAAAAAAAATAAAAAATTGGAAAGAATGGAGCGGGACAAAAAGGGCAGCCCAATTAACCATGTTAGATTGTAGTAAGTTTTGAGATGGGAAGAAAAAAACAGAAAATCCTCGTGATGAGATAATGATAATAGTAATATCTTCTCTTCTCCCCTCTCCTTTGCCCTTTAATCCAAATGGGCCCTCGTCTCGTCACCCGCAATCCTCTACTTATCTCCACCACCACCACAGCCGTCCTCAGCTATGGCCGCCCACGCCCTCCTCGCCACCGTCACCCCCTCACCTCGCCCCCTCCACTGCCTATATCTCGGTTGTCCCCTGAGATGCCCTGGTTCCTCTGTTCGACGCCCCACCACGACCACCACCACTGCTTATAACAATGCTCTGGTGGTCGCCACTGACGTTCGCAGCACCCGACCAGGAGGAGATGGTATGACCTCTGTTCTTGAATCTTTTCAGAAATTCAGAATTTGGGTGGCGACATTTTTCTTTGTTTTGTGTTTCTAAGTAAGCATCCAATCTTTGTGCTTGTAAATATGCCCACAGAAGATTTGCTTCGTCTTTGGGCTTTATGATGTCGACTCCCGAGTACCACATTTGGTGTTTCTCTTTTCCTTGATACTAGTCGGTAAATCCAGTCCGGAAGATAAGATATGTTTGGTACCTGATGGTAGCTGACGATTCGATGCGTTAATGAAGGAGTTGTGCTCTTCATGGATGCTTGTTTGGACCGCTTGTACATAGGGCAATTATTTGATCTTTATATATGTTATTTTTTTGTTGGCCACACGATTATACAGTTCACTTACTTGAGCATGTTTTTTCACGAGTTACCAGGATTAAGTTTCAACTGTTCTTAGTGGAAAAAAAAGCCGCCACTTGTCCCCAAGGAAACCAAAATGTATGGCCAGTTCTGATGCACAAACAAGATTGCTTTGGCCATATTTCATTCCATTTTACAACTAAGAATTTCTCGTACGGGGTCTATGGAGCTTGATATGAAGAGAGAAGATATACTATTTGAAGAAAACATGAATATATTTACATCGTCCTTAAGTGGGCTTAGTAGATGGTGGGATAAGATTGGTACGAGAAGTCTTTGTAACATTTTGGAAGGCTTAGATTAACACTTGAAGTAGGATTAGTAGTTAAATGATCTTCACTGTAGCTGAACTTAGCTTATAAAGATTAATCGTTGAAGTGGGCTTGCAAGAGGATGATGCTCTTAAGGAGGGTGAGTTCATGCGCGGTTCAGTGGGGATTACCATGAGTTCTTCGGGCCGTGCGCGGTGGCGTTTGTGCTCACCCGTGACAAAACGACATTCCTAGTTCATTCACTGTAAGGTGTGGGCGATCACTTTGTGGAGGAATGCAACCTCTGCCAAACATCCTTGGCAACACATTTGACAATGCGATCACTTTGCGGAGAAAAAAGTTGGGAAATCAAAGAGGATTATGGAGCAATTGATTTAGGAATTTAACACTTTCGAAATATGCCTTTTTTTATTATTCGGATCTCTAAATGGATCCAATTAAATGTCTTTATGGATCGCCTAGAGCTGCATAGTCGGCTGTATATGCAGTTTATGCAGTACGATTATGTGCTTGGACTGCATAATGACTGCATATGGGTTATGCGCTTCAATGGGGGGGACCGAATACACATATGCGGTAGCATAGACTACGTTTCTGAACATTGCCTTACGGTATGGGCCATGGCTTTTGTGGTGACCTGGCGAGGCTTTGTTCGGTTCCCTTTTTGTGCGAAGCTTGTCAATCCAGGATTGACGGGGACTGCTCTTTAGCTCTCTGGAGTATTGGTTAGTGGAAATTAGGTAGAGGTGGCCTCTGTAGCATGATGACGTTAGCACATTCGCCAATCGCTGCTATCACGACCTACTTGGTGGTTTGAGAGGCCCTCTTTGCATATGGAAAGTAACGGTTGTGGTGAATGACAACATTGGTTCTAGTGGAGCTAAAGGGCTATAGTAAGGTGATTCCGTGGAGTTGGACTTCAAGGTGGAAAACGTTGTGTTCCCTTTGCAGCTTTCCATCCTCCTAACTATCAGTCTAGTGGCCCTAGCAGTGACCGGGGGGGGGGCATCATGGATCTGAAGGGACATGCTTCATGAGAAACGAGAGCAGCATATGAGGCCGTGGTTGATGGGGCGGGACAACTTGTCTCCCCTCAATCAAGGGCGTTTAGTTTGAGGATGTCCATTTGGTTGATGATTCGAGGGGAGGCTCATAGTCCACGTTTAAAGAGGCTTAATTGGTTTTCTTTTTTGGTGGTAGCGAGGGGCCCCGTGAGATGTGATTCATGTAGAGTTCGTTTTTCCTTGAGGTCATTTCTCGGCAGTCATCTCAGCCATCGAGGTAGCAATTGGACTTGTTAGTTGACTATGGTGGGGTTGGCTTTTAGGATTTTGTTCTGATTGGTCTCGCAAAGATCACGATCAAGGCATTGGTGTCTCAAGTGTTGTGGGCGTTGCCATCCTAAAAAGAGCTGAGATGGCTCTGATATGTCCTTGTGTGAGCTCAAGTTTAGGGCGATGGATTGCAACGTTGAAGTCAAAAAAAAGGAGTTGGTGAAAGGTGATGGAGGTCCCCTCGGACACCCTCATGTCTTTCAATGCAAGAGGCATATGGAGGTTGAGGCCGCTTGGGAGGTTAGAGACCTGGAGGACGACACCCGATCCTCTCGTCTGGGGTTGAGTGCACCCAACTGAGTCTGGGAAGGAGGATGGGGTGTCGCTTCTGAGATTTGGTGACTAATTATGTGGATGTTGAGTTGGTGGGTACAGTCCCCTTGGTTGCCAAATGAGGTTCTTAACTTGGAGTGTTTGCGTGACAAGAGGGTGGTTGTGGGGTTACTTCTAGAAGCCTTTTGGGTGGACATGGTTTGCTTGCAGGAAATGAAGTTGGAAGTTTGAGATCATTTTTTAGGGAGATCGGTCTCTGGTGGTTGACTTATTGATTTGAGGGTGGTCCCCATGATCTGGGCACATTGTGGTTACCAACAGTGGATACATTGGGTCTGAACAGAGTCATGATCACGACCACGACCACAACCTGAATCACGACCATGATCAGAGTCATGGCCTCGTCCACCACAAAAACTGTGTCGGCCACCTCTCCCAGAGGAGGTGATGAAGGAAGAATTCTTTGTAGGATGCAGAGAGAAAGTATGATTAGTAGAGGTTTCAAGCTCCTGAAGATGATCAAAGATGGCCTTGATGGATAGAAGAGTATCGGTAGTAAGGAATCGTTCTTTTACATTTTGATGGTCAGGATGTATGCCAACTAGAAATTTGTAGACCTGCCACTTCGATCTCTCTGTAACCTGTATGAGACAACATGCCGACTGAATTATGGCAAGCTCCTCGTATAGATCAATAAGATGGCGATAATACTCCACAAGAGTGGATTCCTCTTGAGATGCGGACCAGACCTGCATATATATGTTAGCAATACGAGACTTGGTAGTATGCTGCGAACGCCTATACCATTTCATCCCACATGTCTTTTGCGGTATCCTTGTATAAGAGATTCGTTGCAACATGGGGCTCCACATTGTTGGCCATCTATGTCATGAGTCTCATGACTTGATAATTGCCCTCAAGCCAAGACTCGTAGTCCTTGTCACTTTTCTTCAGCTTACCCTTTTTGTGAGAATAGAAATCTTCCTTTAATCGCCAACGAACACCTCGAAGGCCCGAGACCAAAGGATGTAGTTTTTCGTGCCCTTGAGTTTGATATTAGTCCCCTGTACCATCATAGAAGATGTAGTGTACATGGATTTGGTTTCAGTAAGATTTGATGCCATTGCGGTCAAGTACCGAGATGAAGATGCAATCACAAAGTTTTATACTCGCATGAGGATTGTGTTGGTCATGCTAGACCTTAACGCACGTGTTGGGAGGTCTGGAAAGAAGGCCTGGAATATGCATGAAAGATGACCCTATTTTAGAGCACGATGCTCATGGTGTTGCCTGGAACTTGCTCGATTCCGAAGGTTCTTGTAACTGCTCTAAGCATGAGCACTGCTAGGAGATGATGCCTTGGAACTGTTCAATTCCAAAGGTTGACTCAAGGGCGATGATGCTTTGGTTCGAATAGGTTCGGGCGATGATGCCTTGGTCTGAAGGTTGTTGGTTTGGGCGATGGTGCCCTGGTTCGATGAATTAGAAGTTGATTCAAGGGCAGTGGGTTCGGGCGATATGTTCCTGGAATGTTGGATAGGCCCTGGAACATCGATATATGATGAAGCTTTGAACTAGAAATAATGCTTGGCCCATAGTACAACAATATCGCTTACATGTAAGGGCAAGGGACCTACCAGGATTGGTAATGGCATGGTCGAGAGAAGGGAGATAGGGTCCTGACAGCGATGACAAGATCAAGGGAGAGAAGAGACTGGTGGGTGGTAGTAGGGTTTAGGGTACAAGTATCGGTCTAGGATCGTTGCTTTGATACAATGTGTGAAAAAAGTAAGAATGAATGAAATACTTTATTCAAGGGGTATCAGGTTTCTTATATAGCGTGAAACCCTAGAGCCCAGAAGAAGAAAATTACATAAATGATCCCGAAGGGGTTATAGGACTCAATGAAGAGATAAAGAAATAATAAAATCAAATAACTCTAACAGTGATAAATCTACCTTTAATCATTTCAGGATGGATGAGGAGGGGGTTGATGTCTACGTGTTCATTGTGTAGACACAGTGTCGGTCTTTCCCGATCAACTATTTGGGTCTGCCTTTGGTGAGTGGTCAGTTGTACCAAATTAACTCGTTACATATGATGGAGAAGACGGAGAAGAAGCTTGAGGGGTAGCGAGCATCTCACATGTCGAAGGGTATGCACCTTGTATCCCTTTAGGCAATATTGTTTGCCATTCAAGTCTTCTTTCTATCGACACGCTTATTTACGACAAGTATTTAGGGATGCATTGAATCTATGATGTGGTGGTTCTTCTGGCAAGCTTGAGAAACTCATGAGGGATGCCTTTTGTGAACTGGAGGATGGTGGTGTTGTCTGTGGATGATGGTGGTTTTGACATGCTTAGCTTGAAGGAGATGAGCAAGGCATTGCTAACAAAGTGGGTGTCTTTCATTTGAGCCAGCCAACATATGGAGAATCATAGTTACAATCACTAGCATGACATCCTTCGTATTTTCAGATATTTAAAAAGTTCTCAAGGAAAGGATTTTCCTATGCTTTGAACATAAACACTGGTGTTATTTCATATGTAGATGCAAACTATACTAACTTTCCTGAGGATAAAAAAACAACAATCGACTATGCTATGTTTGTTGGAGGTAATCTTATCTCATGGCGTATCAAGATGCAAAGTATGGTTTTCATATCTAGTGCAGAGATGAAGTACCGAGCCATGATCCAAGCCACGTCTGAGATCAGTTAGCGTGTATCATGCTTACAAGAACTTGGACTACGCCAATACTTCTGTTCATCGTTAGTGTGACAACAAGTCTGTTGCTTGTATTGCCTCCAATCTAGTTTTTATGATTGTACTGAAGAAATTAAAGTTGATTATCACTTTATTAAAGATGGTGTGCAACGGAGGAAGATCACTACTCCATACATTTCTATTGAGTATAAACTTGCTGACATCTTCACCAAGGCACTGCAATGGAAGCTCATTTATTTATTTAGAGAAAAAAGGCCTCCACCATATAGGTTTATACCAAAAAACTTCACCGTTAATTACCATAAATTAATTACAATCACGTTACATGGAAGAAGGAAAAACATTCTCTAAGCACTCCAACTCTCAGCTAACACCCTAGCATGAGACACCACACTTTCACAATAAAAGCGATCCTGACGGAACAACACTTTGTTTCTGACCAACCCAATAATCGCCACGCATCTCACACGCCCCAGCTTTGAGCCACGCGAGCTAGCACCAATGGAGTCCTAGAAATCAGATACCCCATCAGTGGAGATTGTGATGTTGTCGGATAGATCCCATGCCTCCTCGAAGCTCCTGCAACGAAAAAACAGGTGATCCACGCTTTCAGCATTCCTGCGACAACGACAACAAGCTGGGTCAGCTGTTTGAACAAAACATGTGAATCTATCGCCCGTCAACAGTCTTCCCCTTCGAAAAAACCACATAAATACCTTTACACGCATTGGATTTCCCACTTCCAGATTCTCTTGCAATCAACCACTCATCCCCTCGAGTCAAACACCATTGGGCCTTTTATAGCCCTATATACTTTCCTCAAGAAAAGGCACCATCATACCAATTCCAACAGTCCCGACCCTCCGTGGGTCCCTCGACGTCCTCAATCTCCTACAACATCCCCAACAACTCGCTCATTCACTGATCTGATAGCTCAAATTTGAAATGAGGGAAGAGAGAGTGAACGATCCAAACGTTTGCCACAAAACATTTTGAATCAGCTGCCGGAGCCTACAATCGCGGAAAACATGGACCAAGCGCCCCATCCTCACTTAGATTTGAATTGAGGGAAGCTCATTTCTTTACTTTTATCAAAGTTGGGCATCCAACTTGAGGGGATTTGTTGATGATATTTCCATTGTTCTCTTTTTACCCATAATTTTATTTTTAGTGAGGTGACTTTTATACTTTTGTTAGTGGATCTAGGGTTTCCTTTCTATATATGAAATCTACAACATACTATTTTCTCATAAGAAGTACTCAAGTTCCTTTCCACACTCGGTAACCCTCTTTTACGGGAGGGAGAAAATCACAAGAACAATGGCCTAGGCCTCTCTATTTCTTAGGCTACTAGGTTTTTCTATTTGTTAGATTAGAAAGGAGGGATATGCACATAATACATAATGGCACTGTTTATGCTGACGGTGTAATTGAACATGCAAGGGTTCTTGCCACATCATGGTCAAACTGATGTGAAATTTTGTTCCCCATCAATGAATTTTCTGTATGAGCTCCATCTCGGGGTGTCACATAATGGTATACTTAAATGATTGCACCCCGTGACCCATTTAACCCAATTCAATGCTTTCAAGACATTTTTTTATGGGGCCACTTTGAAGAGTCTAACAAGTACTAGACACACACATGTATAATATATATATATATATATCATGTTTCTCTTATTTGACGCATGCAGACATTGTTAAGTAAAATATCGTATTATGTATGGCTTAGTCTAATTTCTTCTTTCTCAGAGTACTTATCATGTAATTAACCCATGGCTATTCATCTATATAAGAGAGTCCTCGGGTAAGTCTAATATATCGATTTCTTTTCTCCTATCATGGTATCAGAGCAGAGGTCCTAGACCGAGGTTTCGGTTACCACCACCCAAAACCCTAAACCTAAGCCCCTACACCCCTCCCCCCGCCGCCGCTCGTGCCCCAGCGCCTGCTTCCCACCACCCAAGCGCACAGGCGGCGCAGCCCCAGAGCAAGGGCTCTCTCTTCCGCACCTCCCCAGGCGGGTCTTCGGCGATCCCGCAGCGCGCCAAGGGTCGCCCCGACTTCCCAGGTGACCCCCTGTGCCGATTAGCCGCCGCCATCCTGCCTTTCCCGGCAGTCCAGGGCCCCTACAGCCACGACCCGCCTCCCCAGGTGCCTCAACGCTGCCCTAGCAGCTTCGCCGTGTCTCTGGCGGCAACGTGCACCCCTTGAGGGGCCCGCACAGCAACTCTTAGTAGCCCTAGCGTCACCGTCTTGAACTCCGGAGAGGTCTCGGTGTCTTCTCAGCCACTGCGGGTCTAAGCCGATCTCTCCCGGAGGTTCATCACTCATGTCGGCGCCTCAACAATACATCGGCATGGTTGTATGAGTCTACACATACAACCTTCCCCTTATATGATTCTGTAGACCGTTTACTTCGTCGGTCCTAGGCTCTTCATCAATCATGTCAGATAACAAGGGTGACGTGTTTACATCCTCGGGGGCCTTCAAAGGCCCAGCCCCCATTATC
Organism: Ottelia alismoides; assembly: GCA_037367405.1. Classification (NCBI taxonomy): domain Eukaryota; kingdom Viridiplantae; phylum Streptophyta; class Magnoliopsida; order Alismatales; family Hydrocharitaceae; genus Ottelia; species Ottelia alismoides. The sequence continues at coordinate 45,581 of JAZKJV010001982.1, forward strand.
AAGATGGATGTGACCAACTATGAACTATGGTCCATGCAGTTCCACACCCTTATGCAATGCCACAACAAGGAGCACATTCTGACCGAATCTGAGCTGGAGGACAAGATCGGAACAAATGCAATATGGAAGCAAGATGATGCATATGCCCGTATCTGGTTATCTGGGAAGCTGACTATGGAGATTGCAAATGATATTGTGAACTAACCCACAGCGAAGGCTACGTGGGATACCCTGGCTGCGACATATGGCCAGTCTAAGAATGAAAGCAAAATTCTCCAGTTACAGTTCGACATCTTTTTTTAGGAAACAGAATGGGAAGCCATTACATGCCCATTTCTCTCATCTACATGGCATGTTTGAGAGACTGCATAGCTTCATGCTGATCACTACCAGTACGGTTCAACAACAGGCTTACAGAAATGCTACGATGACTGGAGTATTTCTATCTTCCCTTGATTCAGAGTACGATGCTGCACGTACTCAACTCCTGACTGGCGAGTCTATACCACCAATGGAGGAGGTATATAATCGATTGAGTAGGATTCCTACTACATCGCCATCTACAGCCCAACCTACTCCTACAGCTATGGCTGCCACTCGTGGCAGAGGAGGAGCGTCACATTTTCGAGGTTGTGGACATTGTGGTAGAGGGGGAGGCAGACACCGTGGCCTCTGTACTCATTGCCATCGACCAGGCCGCTCTGAGGAGACGTGCTTTCACAAATGGGTATCCCGCCACTGCACGGGTGGTTGGGCAGATTGAGACTACAACTGCACCTCTTCCAACTGCTCGCTTTGATGATCTCGTCTCACGCCTTCGTGAGATGATTGCTACTACTCTCTCAGGATCCACTTCTCCCTTCCTTTGAGAGACTGCATAGCTTCATGCTGATCACTACCAGTACGGAGCAACAACATGCTTACATAAATGCTACGATGACTGGAGTATTTCTATCTTCCCTTGATTCAGAGTACGATGCTGCACGTACTCAACTCCTGACTGGCGAGTCTATACCACCAATGGAGGAGGTATATAAGCGATTGAGTAGGATTCCTACTACATCGGCATCTACAGCCCAACCTACTCCTACAGCTATGGCTGCCACTCGTGGCAGAGGAGGAGCGTCATATTTTCGAGGTTGTGGACATCGTGGTAGAGGGGGAGCAGACACCGTGGCCTCTGTACTCATTGCCATCGACCAGGCCACTCTGAGGAGACGTGCTTTCACAAATGGGTATCCCGCCACTGCACGAGTGGTTGGGCAGATTGAGACTACAACTGCACCTCTTCCAACTGCTCGCTTTGATGATCTCGTCTCACGCCTTCGTGAGATGATTGCTACCACTCTCTCAGGATCCACTTCTCCCTTCCTTTGGAATCTCCGATTTGGCAATCTGCCTCTGCAGAAATTGTGTCATGTCTTGCCGCAGATATCTACCCGTACTGCATTGGATTGTGAAGTCTGTCAGCTTGGGAAGCACCATAGGTCTTCGTTTCCTGTTCGTCCGAGTCGTCACAGTAGTTGGTCTTTTAAACTATTTCACTTTGATATTTGGTGTCCGAGTCGTGTACCTGATATTCAGGGACATCGGTATTATATGATTGCAGTTGATGATTTTTCTAGATTATCTTGGGTATTCTTGTTGAAACAGAAGTCCGAAGCAGGTGCTATTATTCGAAAATTCATTCTGGAAGTTAATAACATTTTTTCTACCAATATCAAAGTCATCCGAACAGATAATGTGTTGGAGTTTTCAACACTGCATTTATCCGATTTCCTCAGCTCACAGGGAATCATTCATCGAACCTCCTGTAGTTACACGTCGCAACAGAATGGTGTGGCGGAACGCAAACATCGTCACCTTCTAGACGTCACCCGGACACTGTTGATCCATAGTCGTGCCCCTCACTCCTTTTGGGGGGATGCGGTTCTCACTGCATGCTACTTGGTGAATCGCATGTCGTCTACTGTTCTAGGAGAAAAGGTCCCTTTCTTGATTGCGTTGCCCGAGAAGGATCTTTTCTCCCTCACACCTCGTGTCTTTAGGTCTGTTGCGTTTGTGCATAATTGTACTCTTGGTCGTTGATAAGCTCTCTCCAAGGGCTGTCAAATGTGTGTTTGTTGGGTACTCTCGTGCTCAAAAAGGGTATCGCTGTTATGATCCGACGAATAAGAGATACTATGTGAGTGCGAACGTCACTTTCTTTGAGTCTATCATGTATTTTTCTTACAGGTGATAGGTTATCCAATGACAATGCAAATGATATTGTGGTTCCTCCACCTCCATCTACCACATCAACCGACCTACTACCACCCACGCCTCCACCATCACCACCACCACCACCACCTCAGTCGAAATTTTTACCCATTGTTTACACGCGCAGGTCTTCTACTAGCACTTCTGCTCATCAGCCGTCCACATCTTCCAGCACGCCTGAGGTATGTCATGATAACACTGTTTCTATTGATGGCCCTGGAGTTTTACATGATGACTCTGCTGTAGAGGACAATGCGGAGGCCGATCTGGATATTCCTATTGCACTGAGAAAGCCACGTCGTCAATGTGCTAATTATCCAATTGCAGCACATGTCTCTTTGGATCATCTTCAGATGAGTACAAGAAGTTTATTGTTGGCCTTTCCGTGGTTACTATAACTAGAAGATATATGGAGGCATTACAGGACAGCAAGTGGCGTCAGGCGATGTAAGAGGAAATGGCAGCCTTAACAGCTCGTGGGACATGGTCTATTGTCCCTCCTCCACAGGGTGCGTCCATAGTAAGCTGCAAATGGATATTTTCTATTAAGCATAATGCGAATGGGAGTGTGGATCGCTACAAGGTAAGATTGGTGGCCCGTGGCTTCACCCATACATATGGGGTAGATTATTAGGACACGTTCTCTCCAGTGGCAAGACACTCTACGTTACGGATTTTACTAGCAGTTGCTGTTTCACGCGATTGGCCGTTATTCCAGCTTGATGTGAAGAATTCATTTCTATACGGGGATCTTCACGAGGAAGTTTACATGCAGCAACCACCTGGGTTTACTGCTGAGGGGGGAGTCACAGAAGGTATGCCGGCTACGTAAGGCCATATATGGACTCAAGCAAAGTCCTAGAGCCTGGTATCAAAAGCTGTCAGAATTGATGGAGCAACAAGGATTCAAGAGGTCCACTGCGGACCACTCTCTATTTGTTCAGAAGACACAGCGAGGTACAATTGCCATTCTTGTCTATGTAGATGATATTATTGTAACAGGAGATGATGCTCAAGGCATTCAGGTAGCCAAGAAGTTCCTAGGTAAAGAATTTGTGACCAAGGATCTTGGCACCCTTCGTTACTTCATGGGGTTAGAATTTGCCAGGAATCATCGGGGTTTAGTAATGACCCAGAGGAAGTTTGTCATGGATCTCCTGTCTGAGACAAGTATGACTGGGTGCAAACCATCTATGACGCCTATGGATCCAAATGTGAAATTGTATGATGATGACACTGATGAAGTCGATAGCAGGAGGTACAGGGAGCTAGTGGGGAAGCTCCTATATGTGACTATCACCAGACCGGATATTATGTTTGCTGTAAGCAAGGTTAGCCAATTTATGGAGTGTCCCAGAAAGGCTCATATAGATGCTATCTATATGATCTTGAGATATCTGAAGAACTCACCTGGTTCAGGACTCCTATTCAGTAAGGGCAGTTCATTGGATGTTGTTAGAAATATGTAACAGATATTTCCAAAACCCTTGTAAGGGTATTTTTGTACTTTTCTCCTTTCTGTAATCATTAGGGTTTCTAGGTTTGTCCTATATATGGACCCCTAGACCCATTGGAATAAGACAAGGAAAATTATTCTATCTCTGACATGGTATCAGAGCCGTCTCCCAGTCCTCTCTCTTGTCGCCTCCCTCCCAATCCCTAATCCCTCTCCATCGCGCGGTATCCATCTCCATCGCCACTCGCCCCTCCACTCGCCAGCGCCCCTCCATCGCCAGCGCCCCTCCACTTCCCTCCATCTTCATCGCCATCGCCCCTCCATCGCCTCCACTCGCCAGCGCCAACCAGTCGTCAGCGCCTCTCCATCGCCAGCGCACTCCACTCGACCTCCCAGTCGCCAGCACCCTCCCGATTGCCCTCCCACCCGATCGCCCTCCCAAAATCTACTGGGGTGATGCTATATTAACTGCAGTTCATCTTACCAACAGAGTCCCTTCGCCTTCTCTAAATGGGTCTACTCCATTCTCTCTACTTTATCCCACAGAGTCTCCTTTTCCATTACCTCTACGGGTCTTTGGTTGTGTGTCATTCGTTCATAAATTCCAAAATACAGATAAACTATCGCCACGTGCGATCAAATGTGTTTTTCTGGGGTACTCTCGCACTCAGAAAGGGTATAGGTGCTATGATCCTGATGGTCATCGCTATTACATCTCGGCTAATGTTACCTTCTTTGAGAAAACAAGCTTCTTCTCTCATACAATCACGGATATTCCCCTTGTACTTCCACCACCACCCATCGTCTACAAACGACGAAACATTTCGACAACTCCAGATATCCCGTTACCTGTCTCGGTCCTCCATGATGATATGCCCTCTTCAAGTATCTCCCACAAGGATGTCCCGGATGATCCTCTCGAGCTTCCAATTGCTCTACGGAAGAGTAAGAGACAGTGTACTTCCTATCCGATGTCTCACTACACCTCTACTACTGGTTTACCTGACTATGACAGACGGTATACAGATGCTCTAATGACATTTTCCATCCCACGAGATCATCACAGTGCCTTACAGGACTCTGGGTGGCGACATGCGATGGATGAAGAAATGAATGCACTTATATCCAGACGAACGTGGGATCTTGTCCAGTGTCCTAAAGGGACTCGACCGGTGGCTTGCAAATGGGTCTTCACGACCAAGCAAACACCGGATGGCGCAATTGACAGGCTAAAAGCTCGCCTTGTGGCTAAAGGTTTTACACAAACCTATGGTGTAGACTATTTTGAGACTTTCTCACCAGTTGCACGTATGGGGTCTATCAGGACTATTATTTCATTAGCAGCAAATAAATGTTGGCCTATTTATCAGTTAGATGTGAAAAATGCTTTTCTCTATGGCGACCTTGATGAGGAAGTATACATGCTGCAACCTCCTGGTTATGAAGTCGAGGGGGAGTACGCATGTCGACTTCGAAAAGCGATATATGGTCTCAAGCAAAGCCCAAGGGCGTGGTTTGACAGACGTACCACAGAAATTAGTACAATTGGATTTCAAAGAACAAAATCTGATTACTCAGTATTTGTCAGAAAACAAGCAACTGGTACTGTCATTCTTGCCGTTTATGTTGATGATATGGTACTCACTGGTGATGACCACAATGGGATATCAGAAACCAAGGCCTTCCTTCAAAAGGTATTCGTTACTAAAGACCTTGGTCATCTACGCTACTTCTTGGGCATAGAAGTACTTCGCACTACCGAAGGAATTCATCTCTCACAGAGAAAATATTGTCTGGACATTCTTACTGAAGCAGGGGTTCTCGGATGCAAGCCCTCCAGTATCCCTGCAGACCCAAAGAAACATGTCAGCCTGTCTGATTCTACCTTTGATGACGTCACTAGATATAGAATTCTTGTGGGCAAACTCCTCTACCTTACTGCCACCAGACCAGATATCTCCTATGCAGTTAGCAGAGCTAGTCAACACACGGAACAACCGACTTACAGCCATTGGCAAGATGTCCTACAAATCTTACAATACTTGAAGGAATCTCCAGGACGTGGCCTCTTCTGCGGGGCAAATGGGCACACGGAGGTTACTGCATATGCGGACGCTGACTATGCTGGTTCCCCAGAAGATTGACGCTCTACTAGAGGCTATGCGATGATGGTTGGAGGAAATACAGTTACATGGAGGAGTAAGAAACAAACCGTTGTATCCAGATCCAGTGCAGAGGCAGAATATAGGGCAATGGCTCAAGCTACATGTGAGATCACATGGCTATTGGCTTTCCTTCAGGAACTTGGCATTAATGTCACTACTCCTATTCCTCTATATTGTGATAATAAATCTGCAACCTACATAGCCACAAATCCAGTATTCCATGAACGAACCAAGCATATAGAGATAGATTGCCACTTCGTACGTGATGCTGTCAAAACTGGAAGAATTGCTACTCCACATATTAGCACTGATCTTCAGCTAGCAGATATCTTCACAAAGGCCTTACCCAAGAAACGACTACTGTGGATTATTTCCAAGTTGGGCATGACTGATAAATATGCTCCAACTTGAGGGGGAGTGTTAGAAATATGTAACAGATATTTCCAAAACCCTTGTAAGGGTATTTTTGTACTTTTCTCCTTTCTGTAATCATTAGGGTTTCTAGGTTTGTCCTATATATGGACCCCTAGACCCATTGGAATAAGACAAGGAAAATTATTCTATCTCTGACAGATGTAAAAGCATGTGCAGACGCTGACTATGCAGGATGCCCCATGGACAGAAAGTCTACTTCAGGATTTGCTGTTTTTGTTGGTCACTCACTTGTCTCATGAAAAAGCAAGAAGCAGACTGTTGTTGCCAGATAAAGTGCAGAATCAGAATACAGAGCCATAGCTCAAGGGAGTACAGAGATGATGTGGTTTAGATTGGTGTTGACTGATCTTTCTATAGATGTTCCTCTTCCTATGCAGCTATTATGTGATAATCAAGCCACATTATTCATTGCAAATAATCCTGTTTTCCATTAACGAACAAAGCATATTGAGGTGGATTGTCATTACACTCGAGTTCTGATCCAGAAGGGGCTCATATATACAACTCACGTGTCTACAGGAGATCAGACTGCTGATATCTTTACCAAGGCTCTAGCACGAAGTCCTTTTCAGAAGTGTTGGTCCAAGCTGAGTATGATAGATATATATGCTCCAGCTTGAGGGGGAGTGTTAAGTAAAATATCGTATTATGTATGGCTTAGTCTAATTTCTTCTTTCTCGGAGTATTTATCATGTAATTAACCCAGGGCTATTCTCCTATATAAGAGAGTCCTCGAGTAAGTTTAAAATATCGATTTCTTTTCTCCCATCAGACATAAATAACGTGTTCTATAAATATCTGTTCAAAAAGGAGCAACATGCAAGATTCGCTTCATCTTGGCCAGATATTGAGGATTTTTGGATAAGCGTTCATAAAGATAATTCCCGACATGACAAGCTTCTTTCTTTTCTAAAGCTGAAAGGGCATAAAGACAGCCATTTGTTAATGGTGGCCTGAGATCAGTAACGATTAATTCAAGTAAACATGGGTAAATCCGTAAATGGTCAAACAATCAAGATTGTGACTGGAGTAGAGGTAGATTTAGAATCAGTGTTAGGTTAATTGTTTTTATCATCTGAGCAGTTCGTCCCTAGTGGTAACTATCTATTCAAACTAATTTTTGAGATAGTGTGCTTCAGAGAGCTGCAGGTTGCCGCCAAAGACAATGAAGATCTCTGCAGACGATGCCAACAAGCTCTTCTTATCGCTTTAAATAAGAACTTGATCTTTTTTCTGAAAAATCAAGAACTTGATTTGTATGTTATTTGTTCATCCCACTTTTATTATATTTCATGTCCACTGCATGATGCCATCAGGTGTAAATCACGTAGACAAGTTATGGACGATCTCTTACTCAATTTTCCTTCTTTACCATGATGATATTTAGTCAGAATTGGCAGGCGGGTTATGGATGGCATCTTTGCATTTTCCTTCTTTGCCATGATAATGTTTATTCACATGTTCTCCCCCGTTGGCCATCAAGACTACTGGTTTTGCAGTTTCCAGGCGGCATTTGATGGCTTTTGTGGCATCTAGTCTTATATTTACCCAATCTTGTGACAGAGCCGAATCCTCAGTTGGATTTAGGGAGTATGTGAGTAATTTTGAGGGTTATGTATTCAACTACCCTCAAAGTTGGATCCAAGTTCGAGGTGCTGGTGCAGATATATTTTTCAGAGATCCATATATTCTTGATGAAAACATGTCTTTGGAGATATCTTCCCCTTCCTCTTCGAGATATAGAAGTGTTGAGGATCTGGGATCTCCAGAAGAAGCTGGAAAAAAGGTGCTCAAACAATATTTAACAGAGTTCATGTCCACGAGGCTTGGTGTTCGTCGTGAGTCAAAGATCCTTTCTACCTCATCTAAGGTTGCTGATGATGGAAAAGTCTACTACCAAGTTGAGGTATTGCACCTTTACGGTACAGCCCCTTTTTCCTTTCAAAAAAAGTTGAGGTATTACAAAGATTCAATTTGTTCAGATTTTTGTTTAAAAGTAGGACATTTTTTTGTGAATACTTTTTTGAAGCTATTGATAATGGTAGTAAATAAATTTGTGCACTTATCAACATGCTTGATGGTTAAGGGCAAGTTGAGTATGCATTCAACAACCCTATTATTTAGTGAAGTATGGGCACAAGTCTGACAAAGAATCCCATGATAGGAGAAAAAGGTCAACAAGCTACAGGATAGAAATTCCTGGCATTATCAGGATAAATAATCTTCACAATGAGACTAAATCGAATTCTGATTTCTTGGGAAAAACAACAAGACTAAAGTGTACATCAGAGTTATTTTTCATCATAAATACTGAAAGTTCAGGACACATGTGAGAAATAGTCAATAGAAACGAGATGGTAATGATTCCCTAATTGATCTGGTTGTTTCAATGCCTAGACATTAAGATGAATTACATAACAAAAACAGACACAGGGAAAGAATTTCGATGATGTTTTCTCAGTTGGCACGCCACCCACTCTATTTAAATAACGAGACTGAGTTGAGGAAGCACTATGCGAAGTTTCTGCAGAGATGGGTGGCCTAGGTGTTGGTTCCGGTACATAGTACTCAAAGATGGAATAAAGTGGACCTCAAAACAAGCAGAGATATTAGGGGTCAGATCTGAATGATAAACAATCCCTTCTTCGCAGCCCGTGCCAGCCATCCTTGTTGGAATTAACTGTATTGGGATAGTTTGATGCAATTTGATGGTCAATATCAAGTTGTATTGATGTATCTCAATTCCTGGAATTCAATGTTTCAACCCTGTGGGGTGCTGTTTAGTCCCACATCGTGGAGAGACAAAACTGTCACTTGGTTTTTATGTGGGAAGTCTTGAGACTAGTCTGGAAACAGAATAAAGAGGACTTTAGACCACATCGCACGCACGCACGCGCGCGCGCGCGCCGGGCCGGGCTCGGGCTCGGGCGTGGGCGCGGCTGCGGCGGCGTGGCAAAGACCGGGTCGTTTTTGTAACCGCCCGTTTGAATTCCAAGGGGTACGCCCCATTATCCTCTCACGAAAACGTAACCACCCGGGCACCTTTAAGTATCTCTTAAAGTGCGTGGGTGTGGGGACGAACATCCATTCTACATTCCTTCTCAGCGCCCTTCTCTCTTTCGAGGACGCCCTTTCCTCTCTCGATCTCGGGTTTCGTCTACGGAGGTGGCTTTCGAGGATGCTCAAGCACGGTGCACACCGTCAACGAGCGTGGACCGTCGGACCCTGGGAGCGGCACGTCAAGGCCATGTGCGCCGGTAAAGTGGGGGCGTTGTCTCTCTAAGGGGAGTCCTACAACAGGACGCTTCGATTGTGATTTCTAACTCTACTCTTTCTTTATCGCATTGTTTGTCGTGATTTTGGTTTCCGGATTTTTCCCTTGCGTGAATATGCATATGTTATTTAATCGGATATTTCTCTTATCATTGTTAACCTGAATTCATACATATGAAAATCTGTTCTGGAAATCTGTGGTTAATTGAATTTTTGTATGTATGCTACTGTCGGTTTTATCAATAATCTTAGAGAGACAGAGTTGTAACGTAATAAGAAAAATGTCGGATTTGAGGTTTCGGTCTCGTGTGGATTTCACTGGCATGCCAGAGAAATTCGGGGGTCAGAATTTCAAGCGTTGGCAACAACGCATGAAAATCTGGCTGACCATGATTGGCCTGATTTCGGTTCTGGAAACCGAGTGACCTAAGTTATCTGAACAAAATCCGGATCCTAAGACGGTTAAGATGGCGGATGCGTGGAAAGAACATGACCGTTTATGTCATGGGTGCATTCTTACTGCACTATCGAACGTTCTGTTCGATGTCTATGGCGCATCCACCAAGACCGTTAAGGATGTGTGGGAGGAACTGGATAACAAATACAACACGGAGGATCTGGGTATTGAAAAATACTCAGTATCCAAGTTCCTGAAATTTCAGATGATTGAGGGCAAATCGGTTTCGGAACATGCTCATGAGTTTTTGTTGTTGCTCCATGGGTTAGCCGAGGCAGAAATGAAACTTCCTGAAAAGTTTTAAGTTATATCGATTATTGAGAAATTTCCAAGTCCTGGGAAGATTTTGGGATGTCCCTAAAGCATAGGAAGGGGAAAATTTCTCTAGACGATTTAATGGTCTCAATAGCTATTGAAGAGGAGCATAGGAAACAAAAACCTGTGATGCATGTAGACGTGAACCCTAAGGTTAATGTGATAACCTCAAAAGGAAAAATTGCAAAAGGGAAAAATAAGAAACTGAAAGCCAAGGGAAAAATCCAGAAAAAACCAAAGAACAAACCTTGCTGGAAGTGTGGACAGGTTGGACATTGGAAGAAGGATTGCCCTTCTCTGAAGACCCAACAGAAGTCTACGGATGTCGTTCCTCAGGCTCTTGTGCTGACTGAGGGAGGCGGGTCCGGTGAGGGGTATGTCTCAGTGAACCCTGAACTCTACTTTGTAAACGAGCCTAATGAATGGCTTGTTGATACAGGTGCAAATGTACACATTTGTACTGACAGGACATTCTTTGTGTCTTATCAGGCTTCAGCCGGTGGAACAGTAATGATGGGGAACAAATCTGCAGCCAAGGTGCTCGGGTCCGGACAAGTCGAGCTGAGATTCTCAACTGGACGAGTTTGGACTTTGCGCAGGGTGCTGCACGTTCCTGATATTAAGAAGAATGTTTTGTCTGGTTTTTTATTAGTTAGAGAGGGTTTTCAGTTAGACTTTAAATGTAATAAAGTAGTTTTTCTGAGACATGGTGTTTTCTTTGTTAAAGGATATTTGGTTGATCATGATCTTTTATTTAGAATAAGATGTGACATTGATAGTTCAGTTAATGATATTTCTAGTTCTGATTCTTCTACTTATGTTGTTTCAAATATTGAATCTACTGATTTATGGCATGCTAGGTTAGGACATGTAAATTTCAATTCTATGAAAAGAATGATGAAACTTGACATGATTCCTAATCATACTACAGACAAACTCACCAAATGTGAAATGTGTGCTCAAGCTAAGTTGTCTAGAAAGCCTTTTCATTCTGTGAATAGGGAAACTGAAATTCTAGACTTAGTTCATTCTGATATTTGTGAGTTTGGTGGTGTGATGAATAGAGATAACAAAAGATATTTTATCACCTTCATAGATGATAGCAGTAGATACTGTTATGTTTATCTGCTTAAAACTAAGGATGAAGCCTTAGAAAAATTTATTATTTTTAAGAACGAAGTAGAAACACAAGTCGGGAAAGTGATTAAATGTCTAAGGTCAGATAGGGGTGGTGAATACACATCTAAGATATTTGATGAACAATGCAAACTATTTGGCATAGTTCATGAGGTCACTGCACCATATTCACCACAGTCCAATGAAATAGCAGAACGAAAGAATAGGACCCTGACTGAGATGGTCAATGTATTTTTACAAAGCTCTGGGCTACCATCTTACATGTGGGGGGAAGCTTGAATACGACCTGCCATATTCTGAATAGAGTTCCCTTAAGGCATAAAGATAAGAGTCCATTTGAACTTTGGAGAAATAGGAAGCCAAGCCTAAAATATCTTAAGGTGTGGGGATGCCTGGCTAAGGTCTTAGTCCCAGAACACAAGAGAAAGAAGCTTGGACCCAAAACAGTTGACGCGGTCTTCTTGGGGTATCTGGAAAATAGTTATACCCTGATCATATTTTTCTCCCGAGCTCTGACCCAATCAGTCCCATCCTATCGATTCTTAGTAATTCGGTCTGACATCACATGCATAGATACTAATACTATTGTTGAACTTCGTGATGCTACGTTTTTTGAGGATATTTTTCCAATGAAAAAAGGAATTCCTGAAAAACTGACCAGTGACGTAGCCTCAACATCTGGTTCTATTCCACAACAAATAGAAAAGATGTCAAATGAGGGGGCTAGCTCTTCTGAACCCAATGATTTTTTGAAGGATGTTGAACCTAGACGAAGTAAGAGACCTAGGATTGCTAAGGATTTCAGTAGAGACTTTGTCTCCTATCCAATTGAGGGTGATCCTCCCACATACAAGGATGCCATGGCTTCTACTGAAGCAAGGCATTGGAAGGACGCCATTAAATCTGAAATGGATTCGATCATTTCAAATGGTACGTGGGAATTGGTCGATCTACCTCCTGGGTGTTCCACCATAGGAAGCAAATGGGTATTCAGAAGAAAACTTAGACCGGATGGATCCATAGAAAAATATAAGGCAAGACTTGTAGCCAAAGGTTTTAAACAGAAAGAGGATATTGATTATTTTGATACATATTCTCCTGTTACTAGAATGACTACAATTCAGATGCTCATTGCGTTGGCCTCCATACATGATCTTACAATTCATCAAATGGATGTGAAGGCTGCCTTTTTATATGGTGATCTTGAGGAGGAGATCTATATGGACCAATCTGAGGGATTCGTAGCATCTGGTAATGAAAGAAAGGTCTGTAAGCTTGTAAAATCTCTTTATGGATTAAAACAAGCTCCGAAACAGTGGCATGGCAAGTTTGATAAGACCATCCAGTCTTATGGCTTATTGTTCATGAATCTGATAAATGTGTGTACTCTATGATTAAAAGTGATATGTTTGTTGTCTTATGCCTATATGTAGATGATATTTTGATATTTGGATCAAACATAAGGATAGTGGAAGAAACCAAGAGGTTCTTGAGCAGTAAGTTTGAGATGAAGGACTTAGGAGTTGCTAATGTGATTTTGGGGCTCAAACTGGTTAGATCTGCTAATGGGATAGCTGTGTCTCAGTCACATTATACTGAGAAGGTTCTTGAAAAATTTGGCTATCAGAGCTGTAAATCTGTATGCACTCCTTATGATTCATCTAAACCCCTCTGCAAGAACAAGAGTGGAGTACCTGTAGCACAGCTACGATATTCCCAGATTATAGGAAGCTTGATGTATCTTGTGAACTGTACTCGACCTGATATTTCATTCACGATCGCAAAGTTAAGTAGATATACGAGCTGTCCTGACCGTACTCATTGGGAGGCCTTGGATCGAGTGTTGAAGTACCTTAAGGGTCCTACACTTCTTGGACTGCATTATGGTAAATATCCTCCTGTCTTAGAAGGATATAGTGATGCAAGTTGGATAGGTCAAATGGAGGACTCCGGGAGTAACGGTGTAACTGGGTATGTATTTACCCTTGGAGGCGGAGCAGTCTCCTGGAGGTCTGTGAAACAGACCATCTTGGCTCGGTCTACTTTTGAGGCAGAGCTGTGTGCTTTGGACACAACAGGTATAGAGGCTGAATGGCTTAGGGAGCTTCTCTCTGAGATGCCCATGGTGGGTAAGCCGATACCTGCATTTTCTTTACATTGTGATAGCATGACTACTATTGCAAAGATAAAGAGTTCAAAGTACAATAAGAAAACAAAAGGACATATCCAAGTTAGACTTAAGTCTATTAGGGATTTGGTGTCTTCCGGAGTGATTGCTGTGGAATTTGTTGGTACCAAAGATAACACAGCAGATCCACTTACAAAGGGACTTGATAGATCTTTAGTCCAAAAATCCAGACTTGGGATGGGGCTGAAACCTATTGAGAGTTTACCCGTAGTAGCAACCCAACCTAAATGAGTGGAGATCCCACAAAATAGGTTCAATGGGAAAACAAGCTGTAAGGGGAACTGGTTGGCACTCAATATGCAATATTTTGCATGTGAGTCCTATCCCTGAAAAGTCGAGTGCCTGAAAACTACAGGAAAAGGTTGAGCATTATGCTCTTAATGGATTCAAGCTTTTATAAGCAGGGTGTGAGCAGTGCATCCTTGGAGAATGCCACTTATATGAGTATTTCTGTGGGCCGCAGATAAATGATGAGGGTTTATCCTTAATATACTCATGAAACAGGGTAGGGTGCAAGGCCATTAATAGCACCATAACCAGAAGATTGTCACCATAGACTTCACTCTGTTGTTACCACTCGATACCATTACATCAAAGGATTAAAGTTCAAGACTTAGTTCACTTTATTCCTGTGATGGTGAAAGGGGATAACTCAGGTAAAGGTTCAAACCGGAAGGTACCTTTACTGAAAGCAGAGTGTGGAAATCCGAGATCCTTGGCTCTTTGTGTTTCAACAGTGAATTCGTGGGGGATTGTTGGAATTAACTGTATTGGGATAGTTTGATGCAATTTGATGGTCAATATCAAGTTGTATTGATGTATCTCAATTCCTGAAATTCAATGTTTCAACCATGTGGGGTGCTGTTTAGTCCCACATCGTGGAGAGACAAAACTGTCACTTGGTTTTTATGTGGGAAGTCCTGAGACTAGTCTGGAAACAGAATAGAGAGGACTTTAGACCACATCGCACGCACGCGCGCGCGCTGCGTCGGGCCGGGCTCGGGCTCGGCCGCGGCTGCGGCGTGGCGTGGCGTGGCGAAGACCGGGTCATTTTTGTAACCGTCCGTTTGAATTCCAAGGGGTACGCCCCATTATCCTCTCTCGAAAACGTAACCGCCCGGGCGCCTTTAAGTATCTCTTAAAGTGCGTGGGTGTGGGGACGAACATCCATTCTACATTCCTTTTCAGCGCCCTTCTCTCTTTCGAGGACGCCCTTTCCTCTCTCGATCTCGGGTTTCGTCTATGGAGGTGGCTTTCGAGGACGCTCAAGCACGGTGCGCACCGTCAACGAGCGTGGACCGTCAGGCCCTGGGAGCGGCACGTCAAGGCCTTGTGCGCCGGTAAAGTGGGGGGCGCTGTCTCTCTAAGGGGATTCCTACAACAGGACGCTTCGGTTGTGATTTCTAACTCTACTCTTTCTTTGTCGCATTGTTTGTCGTGATTTTGGTTTCCGGATTTTTCCCTTGCGTGAATATGCATATGTTATTTAATCGGATATTTCTCTTATCATTGTTAACCTGGATTCATACATATGAAAATCTGTTCTGGAAATCTGTGGTTAATCGAATTTTTGTATGTATGCTACTGTCGGTTTTATCAACAATCCTTCCAATCAAGATGTCTTGAAAAATAAATTACGTGGTATATAAAATAGCTTGGCAATGGAGGTCTATACTAATCTGACTAACATAATAGGTTAATAGGGAACTCTAAATAAAAGAATGTCGGCTAGTCTAATACGTATGGATAAAGGTAACCTTTAACTGAAGATAGTCTGCCATCAACAACCTGTACAATCCAACCGTCAGCTGCCTGTAGGGATTCGGTGTCGTCTTGAAAAGCTGATGCAGAGGTTTTTGTGGGGAAAAAATGGGGAGTCCCAGGTTGGGGTGCACTTGGTGGGGTGGGACGAGGTGGAGAGGCATAAGAGCGAGGGGGGGCTTGGCATCCGGAGGTTGGAACATGTAAACGAAGCCCTCCTCCTCAAGTGGGTCAATAGATTGTGGGGTCCTAGTGTGGATTTCTGCTCGGAGGTCTTGCGTAAGATCCGTGGCGTGGGTGGTTCGCTTCCGGTTGCGGGAGCTCGGCTTGGTCTTCAGACGCCTTTTTGGCGTAGGGTGTTGGGAGTTCTCTTCAAGTTCTCTTCGCTTTTTTATCCGGTGCTTGTTGACGGTAGGGCTTTCAGGTTCTGGAAGGATGTCTGGTCCGGGGAGGCTCCTTTTTGTGAGATGTTTCCTCGTTTATTTGTTATGGCGGTTGATGGTAACGCTTCTGTGGCCTCTTGTTGGTCTGGGGATGGTTGGCTTCCCCTCCTTCGTAACAACCTGTCGGATCAGAGTCTCCTCGATTTTCTCAGTCTCTTGGCCTCCTTAGGGGGGACTTTTCGGCCTGCGGGTGGGAGGGATCACTGGGCCTGGTCTGGGGGGCCCTTTTCGGTGAAGAAGGCTTATGTGGCGGTTTCCGCTTCCCCTCGGTCGGGGACGGATGTGCTGGTGCGTGATTGCAGCTTTGTTTGGGGCTTGAAGCTTCCTGAGAGAATTGGGGTCTTCCTTTGGTTGTTTCGGAGGAAGAGATTGCTGACGAGGGATCGCTGTGCTAGGCTGTTTGGTGCTGTCCCGGATGGGTGCCTTCTTTGCAACAATGGAGTGGAAACTTTGGAGCATCTTTTCTTCGATTGCCCGGTTGTGTTGGGTGTGTGGGAGGCAGTGGCGGAGGCTTGGTTCAGCTTCTCTGATCTGGCTTCTTTTTGGGAATCGATAGTGACTAACAAGAGTAGGGATCGTAGGGAGCTCCTGCGTCCCCTGGCGACTGTTTGGGCAATCTGGCTTGGGCGGAATCAAGCGATCTTCGCGGGGCAGCGGTTTTACAAAGAAAACGTTCTGCTACATTGTATCCATTTAGTGGATGATTGGTTGTTGACTTAGCTCTCTTTCAGGTAGCTCGGTGTCTACCTTGTATAGTTCTTTTCTTTTTTCTGTTTTTTCTTATTTTAATGAAGATGGGGTGAGCACCAACGAGTGCATCCCCTGAGTTTTAAGTCTTCAAAAAAAAAACAGCCTGTGCAGTCCGACCTGAATGCGTTGGTCACAACTGTCTAATGAGAATCTTTTTTTTTGACGCTCAAGAAAGGGGGGATACACTCGACGGTGTTCACCCCAATATATTAAAAAGAAAACGTAAAGAAATGAGAATCTTTTCTCCACAAAAGATGCGTAGAGACGCGAATGTCAACCAACCAAATTTGCATAAACCATGCCAAACAGAAGAAGTGAGTCTGCTTAAGTGAGATGCAACACCAACCGTATCAAATTGTCTATCCTGCACACAAGGATATCTGTGTCCTCTGCTAGGATCAGGACAACCTTGGCCACGTCCTTGATATATGCACCAATCGTCCTTCTAATCAAGATGTCTTGAAAAATAAATGATGTGGCATCAACATAACTCTACAATGGTGCTTTCTACACATCTGATTAACATAATATACTAATAGGGAACTCAAGAATAAAAGAACGTCCATGAATCAAATCTTCAGGGTAAAGGTAACCTCTATCTGGAGATAGTCTGCCATCAACGACCTGTACAGTTTGGCCTGAATGCATTGATCACAATTATCTAATGAGAATTTGTTCTCCACAAAGATGAGTAGAGGCGCCAATATCAACCAACCAAATTTGTATAAAACCATGCCAAATAGAAGAAGCGAGACTAGCTCAGTTAGATGCAACACCAACCATATCAAAATGGCTATCCTGGACACAAGTATATATGCATCCTCTGCTAGGATTAATATGACCATGTCCTTGATATATGCTCTGACCTCCATGGCCTGAAGAAGTAGTAATGGCAGGCTTTGGTGTTGGAGGAGTATGCTGTGTCATATTATTGCAGGGGCATTCGTAAGCACTAAGATTGGTCTTATCCAGTTTCTAGATCGAGCCAAGTGAGGGAAGCTTTGCACTCATTATTACCCGTATATGTCTCTTCTAGATAAATCAAACATTTTCTGTTTCCAACTGATGCCTGCTCATATGTTGTGAGAAATAATGTAGGCTTGATTTAGACTATACCACAAGTCGAATGAAGCCCTCAATTGACTTGGGAAATGATATAGAACCACTCAAAAGTATGCTTTTGGCAGCAAGAGGCCCTATGTATGATACTAGGGTGGTGTGGGTCGCGAGAGCATCTGAAGTAGTGGCACTAATGGTAATGCTAGAGGTAGCGGTGGAGGCCACGTAGGTGGCAAAAGGCAATAGAGACTACATGGGCAGCTTTTGCGATGGAGTCTGAGGCATGGGGATGTCATGGTGGCGAGGGCGGGGATGCCATGGAACATCAGTAGCTGAGGACAAGGTGAGGATCAATAAATGGTGGCGAAGGCACGGAGTGGTGGACGGGTTACATGGTTGTGGGGTGGGAACGACAATGGTGGTGAGGAGAGAGGGTTGGGCCGAGGGGTGGCGGCGGCGATGTGCACCGGTATGCGAGTACATATGCAAGGTATATGTGGTTCTATGCGGTTTCCTATTTTTTTATTTAAATATGTATATATATACATAGAAGTGGCTACAAGTGAACTAAATTTATCTATAATTGTGGTCCAATAGAAGAAATAAATTCACAGAACTGAGACATAATCATATCTTAAATTCTTTCAAAGAAATAATAATCATTCAACAGACCTAAGCTGAATGTTAACATAAACATTTTATTACCTAGAAACAAACAATATAGTACAGTAAAGATCTAATCATATCTTAAATTCTTTCACAAAAATAAACATTCAAGATAACCTTTCATTTTATATGTCTAAACATGTTTGTAAATAATAAAGACTTAAGTTAATAATCATCTTGGAGTGATCATTTTATATGCCTAAACATTGGTAGTACAAAATACATTACAGTTCACTTTAGATAAAATCGCAAGAATCAAAGTATCAAATCTAAGTTGAAATAAGTTGGTTGGTATAACAAAATCACAAGAATCAAACCTAAGTTGGAAGAAGTTGGCTGCTAGCATAAGAAAATTGCAAGAATCAAACCTAATTTAGAATAGAAAATCACAAGAATCAAACCTAAGTTGGAATAAGTTGGCTGCTCACATAAGAAAATCACAAAAATAGGCATGATCTTGGAATAAGTTGGCATGGAATAAGATAAAAAATCATTCAGTAAACCTAAGTTGCCTCCCAAAACTCAAACATAAAAAAAAATCGGATCTGGAGGAGAAATCAAGTCCAAATCAGGTCGCCTAAGCCGTAAAATCATATCTGGGTCTTAAGATCCAGATCCGATTACCTGATAACACCTTTGGAGTTGGAAGCGGGCACACTGTGCACATATGCGGCCGCACAGCCCGCATATGCGGCCGCACAGCCCGCATATGCGGCCGCTCAGCCCGCATTAGTGAACGCTGCTTGTTATGGATTTAATCTGAACAATCACTGTATAACTAAATATAAATAACATTCATGTAATATGTAGAAACTGTAGAAGTATCACGTTGACGTTGAAAAAAATTGCAAGTTTGTGCATATCAAATAAGAACTACAACTGACCAGCAACTGACTTGCTTGGCTGCTCGGTGCGAAAGGGAAGGTTGTGTGCGAGGGAGGTCTGGGGTGAGGACCATGCATGACTACGTGGTGCATGAGGGAGGCACTTGAGTTGCCCGATTGTGCGTGCGTGAGGGAGATCCAGGAGATCCGAGGACGAGGTCTAGACGCGCATGCACGACAGAGGTTTGGCTATGTGCATGAGGGAGATCTGAATATTTGCGTGTGGCTGAGGAAAGGACGATAGTGGTGGAGATGTGCACGCCAAGGGTGGAGAGGTATGCGGTGTGGGTGGGTGTTTCGTTTGGAAGGGCCCAAAGGGAGTTTTAGATTTATGTATTTTTTAAAGAAGAGTATTTCATTTGGAAAATTGGAAGGACCCGAATGACACTGCAAGTAGGCATTACTTTTTTAAACCAACCGGTGGGGTGGGGTAAGGGGGTTTCTAGCAAGTGCGGTGCGGTAAAACTTGAGTTGGAATGTGGTTTCAACTATAAATGTGAGTAGCTTGGATATTTACACATAACTTTCAAATACAATTAAATATATGATATATTGCAATGACAACAAATGAGTTTTTATATATTATTTATTTATTTACAGATTAACGGATTGGATCCGATCGGGTCGGATTTTGACAAGAATCTAATCCAATCCATAAATAAACGGATTTAATTTCAATTTGATCCGATCCACTAGACATAATTTCAAACTGATCCATTCCAATGACAATGGATTGGATCGGACTACGGATTTTTCCGATCCATGTGCACCCTTACTTTCTTAGATTCCTTATGTATGTTGTTGTCTTATATATCCGTAATTGTTTTTATTAAAGATATCCGTTACAATTCAGAGTCGATAGTCATCCCTCTCCTAGTTATATACATTCTTTGAAGAATAAGTTATATTCTTTTGGGTATCTTTCTAGATTTTTATTCATATGATGTTGCAAAGATAGGCTAAGAGAGGGCGGGGACGGCCTAAGAAGTGTTGGAAAGAGACCATACGAAGGGATCTTTGTTTTGTGGATATAAGCTCGGGATTGACCCAAGATAGATCTGAATGGAGGCGAAGAATCCATGTAGCCGACCCTACTTAATTGTGGGAAAAGGCTTTGTTGTTGTTGTTGCTGTGATGATGTTGCAAAGATTGAGTAATGTGATAGAGATAGAAAGACTGAGGGATGGGGGAGGGAGAGGGTGTATGCATGAGGGCAAAATGAGAGCCACAATTGAAAGAAACAGATTAGAAGTGTGGCAGAGGCAGTGCAGTGGCTTCTCAAGGGGGCCTTGTTGAGTAGGACATTGGGGACTGCGATGCCTAAGTCGAGATTACGTTGTTTGAGTATGGAGGACGAGGATATTTCACGCATGATTATCGCGACCCTTCTGTTTCCGCCACGATAAAGTTTGACATCAGAACTGAAATGCCCTCAATTTTGCATTTGGAAAGCACAATCTACTGACACGAGCGGTTTTGATGGAAGTATGAATGCACAGCTATCTAATTGATGCCATTTGAAAGCCACTGACGGATGTTTGACTGGCGTTCTACCGAAAAGACGTTAATTTATAAAAAGGACCACCTCTTTCATTTGAGATTGTTTGGGGTTGGTGTTCTACCAGAAGCTATTGTCTAATTGTAAAAGGACCACCTCTCTCATTTGAGATTCTTTGGGGCCCTCTTAAAGTAGAGACCTCCCATCTAGGAGGACAATTGGTTTGCACAGATGAAGCATCTTCTCTACTAGTATTGTCAATACTGGGGGTTCACCGTCGAATGTGTATATAGCTTGTCATATGATTTATACGATGATTCCCTCACTATGGGATTGCTCGACTTCTGTTCTCTTTTCACATTTATTTATTTAATGTGAGTATATGCATCTTCAATACATTTCTTTTTTAGTTTTTTGATTATTTACCGAGCATCTACTCTAAGGAAGAAAAAGAAAAAAAAATCCTGGATAGTACAAGTTAAGCTTGAAAGTCCTTGCTCTATAATAAGTATGGGTTTTCTTTCCTCCAATTCAGGACAAACTAACCTGGTTTTACAATTACTCAGTTCTTCTGTATTTGGGGCGAGGACCATTTGGATCGTTCGTAATGCACCAAGTTAATGATTTCATCAATAACCTCCTTAAGTTGATTAGCAAACATCTTGGTCAGAATGAATTAAACTATGTTTGATAGTGCAATATGCTGAAAGTCCACCCATTAAGCAACCTTTTCATGAGCAACAAAAAAATGAGGGCCCGATTCAACTTTTAAAATTAAAATTGCGCATTATAAACTTTTTCACCATGGAAACCACGTCAATACTCACCCCATCTTATAATTCCTTGAAGAAAAAAGTCGGGAGATTTCGACCAAAACAAACCATTTTTTGTGAAAATCATGTAATATAGCATACATCCATTGGAATCGGTGAATGAAGAAGCCTCCAAGATATACAAGGATCCCCAAAATTGTTGAAGAAAAGGCATTGACTGAAGCTCTCGATCGGTGGGCAAAATTGGGGAAAGGAATCACCCAAATTGTCGAGATGTCGC
The DNA here is from genome assembly GCA_037367405.1 of Ottelia alismoides. NCBI lineage: Eukaryota > Viridiplantae > Streptophyta > Magnoliopsida > Alismatales > Hydrocharitaceae > Ottelia > Ottelia alismoides. The sequence goes on from JAZKJV010001982.1 coordinate 67,380, forward strand.
TGACATGGCGATATATCGACGATATATAGCCGACACCGGGGAAAAGATATAATAGGGGCTATCAATACTGGCTGGCTGGCATAACCGACATATTGTCTACATGTCATCGACATGCCTCTGACATTTGATGCCATGGCTATGTGTAAGTGAATTAAGATCAATTCGGAATCAAATGGCTGTTAGTTAGTGACAGTTTTTAATAATTTAGGTGCTTTAACAAAAGGAATCTTTGATTCGTCACTGCTACGGAGGGGAGTAAGACCGGGGTGCCCTCTAGTGCTCCTTTTTGTTTTGGCGGTTGGTGTGTTGGCACTGAGGGCTTGGTCGGCAGTCTGGGGGGCTGTTTTCTTGGTTATACAACACATGTCCGTCCCAATCTTACAGTATGCATTGCACTCTTTTATAGGGGATCACTTTTGGAGGTCAAGCATCTTTTTTCCTATATGGATCTTCCGCGATCCATGCCGATAAATTGGGCAGAATCCACATTTGTACCTTTCAGTTTATCAAAGGGATTGCTTGTGATTGTGGCCGGGCTTTGCGTTGGTCGCATCAGATCCGTTGGCTGGTGGCAAACTTAGACTGGGGACCTTTGTGGAAGATGTAGCAAAAGCTGGCTGGATGGAAGTTGGGCTGCCGCACGTGGTTATGTGTGGGTGTATGGAAACCTCTTCTTTCAACAATCCATCAGCACATGTAATACCTATGGGAGTACACTAGAGACTGGAAGGTCTGATGAGATTTTGGCATCCATCATCGGTTAGTATAACAGAGGAGTTGTTCTTGTGGCCTGGGGTTTTGTCACCAAACCTCTTGACGAGGGTTCATCTCGATAACCAAGCATCATTCATTGTTAGATCTCGAATCCTCATCTCACCCCCTGGCAGCTTGCACGATTTGTCCTGCCCACTGATTTCACAACTACTATGCTCCAACCATACTTCTTCTAATATAAAAAACATTAAAATTGCTTTGCAATAAGTTTTCATTTACATTTTTAAATGGTCAACTGCTTTATGCCAAGTTTCATCAGTAGAATTATTTCTAGTCTTAAGCTAGATTGAGATATTTGTTAGAAGCCATTGATGTGCCCAGAAGAAAATTCATTACATTACTTAAAGTCAAGTGGGCGTACAAAAGGAAAAACCAAGCTGGTCACAAGTAAGTTTTGTTTATGAATAATTTTTTCTTCAGTTTAATTCAGATTCAATAAAATCTGTTAAACCTGGCTTTGGCAATGGATTTGTCAGTAAGTCTGACACCAATGTGGAGCATACATCCGTTTGTGCGTAGCAAGACCACTATATCGATCACCCTTACCTGTATGATCCAGGACTGCATGTTTTATTATTTTCAAAACTGCGAGAAAAAGTTTCGTGCGTAGGCAGTTAATTTCATGCTTTCGTGTGCATTTGCACTCCCCCACATGGTAAAGCACTGAATTATTATTTTTACGCAGATAAATATCAAGTCCTTTGCAAACAATAACGAGTTAGCTGTCATGCCACAAGACAGAGTAACAAGTTTGGAATGGGACAGACGTTACCTCTCTGTATTGGGAGTTGAAAACAATCGATTATACGAGCTGAGGCTCCAGACACCTGAAAAGGTATTCCTAGACGCGGAACAAGATCTGAGACAGGTGATGGATTCTTTCAGAGTGACGAAGGTCGTGAACTGAGCATGTATGTGGTGTATGCCATACACCAAAAGGAGGTTTCTGGCAATTCCTGTTATCTGTAAGTAGATGGGTATATTTTTGTGGTCGCCATTATCTGTTAAATACTGTTGTTACTAAAACTACTGTAAAATGAAAAAAAAAGTGTAATGCTACATTTAATTGTTCTATTGGAGTCTAACCACTTTTTTAGACTATGCTCTCAACTGTCGAGTGGTAATATTTAGACTATTGTTGGTGTTGCATTTTTGATGTGTTGCATTTGTGTGATCGATGATGTGGCATATTTGATCGATCACTTCATGATTTTGTTTTTAGATTGATTGCCTACAATCCCTAATTCGAGTGATCATAGTTGTGTTCAGTAGGTAGTGTAAACAATCACCTTTCTTCACCTAGTCGGTCATATGCGCTTCTGTTCAATGGCATATGAAAAGAAATTCAATCGATTGCATCATGGGAAGCAAGTTCAAGCCTAATGAGAAAGACCTCTCTTGGAAATAGTTGATCATGAAGACAATTAAGTCAAGACTTGCATTGCGAATGCTGTTTCAAGCGTCATTCGACTTCTTATTCTTCAAAGTTCACAAGGGATATGTCGATGATCCTTGAGACTATGTATGACCAGAGGGAGAAAGACATTCAAGGTTGTAAAATTTACTATGAAGGCCTACTATTTTTGTAAGGGGAAGCTTTCTGTGGTTATATATAATGACGGTCTTATATCTAAATGAGAAGATTTAGACCATCATTCTAAGGGCTCCTAGAAGTATAACGATGACCAGAAGCTACTCTAGGGTAGAGAATGCAAGAATATAACATTCATTTTCCTTGGATAGTAGGATCTCGAGTCTGAGAATGCTAGAAGTTAGATTCTAGACTCATGGATTATTTCGAGCATCACCAAGGTGTGCTATTAGAATGAAGATGATGAGCAACAAAGGATTGTAACGGATAACTATCTAATGGTACCAAGAACGGTGAGCAATTTACACTCATGATTAGAAGGACCAAGAACCATGGAAAACAGAATAAGAATTGCACCCATTGCACAAAGATCATACATTTAATTGGGTATTATTGGGAGATCCATGCAAAGAAACAACTAATGAGGAGAACAAATAGTAGAGAATCAAGTGCTATAAGAAAATGGTTGCAAGTGCCTTAGAACAATTTAATGGAGATGGGAGGAAAAATCATATGAGATCAAATTCAGGAACTTCAAGTTTAAAATCACATCTTTACTAATAAACTAAAACTATTTAGATCTTCAAACTTGTCTCATGTAAGGACCATGTGGTCATTATGGATGGATCTCATGTTACCATGGGGTAAAGGAACACTTTCTTAACAAGATTTTGATCTATAATGTTCTCCACATGACATGCCTCTTAATCACCTCTCTATTAACAAGATAACTAAGGAGTTGATTATGAACTAATATTTAACCATTGTGTTTTATATGATTTTGTTACATGTTGAGATTGTGTTCTATAGGACTTCATGACAAGGGAAGGTTTGAATTGCCTATCTATGAAAGTTAAGTTGCACTATCTATCAAAATATGCAACATGAGTTGTGCTAAATGAGATAAATTATTTAGGGTTTTTATCAGTTGTGCCCCTCTGAGATATTGCAATTTCAGTTATGCTCCTCCCTTTTTGGGAATATCAGTTGTGCCCCCAGCTTCTTGCCGTTCTATCACTTGTGTCCCTCCATCACGTTAGCCGTCAACTATTTGAACTTAACCATGCTTTTCTAAAACAAGAGTGCGGTTAAGAAGGGCATAACCGTCCAACTCTACCCCTCCCTCCGTCGCCGACCTCCAGCCCCTTCCTCCTCGTCGGCCAACCTCGTCGTCCAGTCCCTACCTCATCCTCGGCCAACCTCGCCCTTCAGCCCCTTCCTCGTCCTCCTTCGATGTTCCCTTCCAGCCCCTTCCTCCTCCACCGACCTACCCCTCTAGCACCTTCCTCCTCCTCCGTCGACCTCGCCCTCCAGCCCCTTCCTCATCTGCCGACGTTCCCTCCAACACCTTCCTCCATCGCCAATCTCGCCCATCAACACCTTCCTCCTTCACTGCTGATCTCCCCCTCCACCCCCCTCCTCCACTGACCTCGCCCACTGGCACCTTCCTTCTCCGTTGCTGATCTCCCCCTCCAGCACCTTCCTCATCATCCACCAACCTCACCCTCTGACCCCTTCCTCATCCTCAGATGACCTCCCCCTCCAACACCATCCTCCTCTCACTATAGGAAATGCGGTTTTTAGGGACGACAACTAGCGACGGTTACATAATGACCGTCCCTAATGACAATTTTTAGGGACGGTCAAGAGATAACCGCCCCCAATAACCACATACTGGGAGACGATATGTGGGTTATCGTCCCCTTTTATAATAACTTAATAGGGACGATCATTAGTGATCGTCCCCTCTGCCATGACCAAGCCACTGGACGATTTCCACCCGACTGGAGGGCCTTTGGGGACGGTTCTGACCATCTCCATTGCGCTTCTGTCGGCGTCGCCTAAGGCCCATGGTCCAAAGTGATCGACCAGAGAGGACGTTCATTAGTAACCGTCCCCTCTGCCATGACCAAGCCACTGGACGATTTCCACCCGACTGGAGGGCCTTTGGGGACGGTTCTGACCATCCCTATTGTGCTTCTGTCGGCGTCGCCTAAGGCCCATGGACCAAAGTGGTCGACCAGAGGGGATAGTCATTAGTGACCGTCCCCTCTGCCATGACCAACCCACTGGACGATTTCCACCCGACTGGAGGGCCTTTGGGGACAGTTCTGACCGTCCCCATTGTGCTTCTATCGGCGTCGCCTAAGGCCCATGGGCCAAAGTGGTCGATCAGAGGGGACGGTCATTAGTGACCGTCGCCAATAGTATCCAAAGGGGACAGTTTTAGTAGACCGTCGCCGATTCTCACCAAAGGGGACGGTTTAGATGACCGTCCCCGATGGTCAGATCGAAAAATACCCCTTCGACCTGCCTTGTTTCCCATTTCATTCTTCTCCCCAGCCCGCCGCCCCCTGCCGCCCGCTGCTGCCCGCCGCCTCCTCCGAGCCCCTCGTGCTTGCCGACCTCCTCCATCTCAATATCTGTTATGTATCAACACTCCTTTGTATTTATTGTTCTTCATTTTGCTCGATAAGCTTTGTAGGGATGTTTTTCCCATTTCTATAAGTTTAGATGGAGAACTTGTTTTGCATATGTAGTATTGTTTGTTGTGTTTAAGATAAAATGCAAATGTGTAACACGAAAAACATGTTGCTTGATGTGTTTAACATAAGATGCAAATGTGTAAGATGAAAAACATGTTGCAATTGCTTGATGTTGTGGATATGTAGCATTGCTTGTGGATATGTAGCATGCATTGCTTGATGTACATTAAACATTGTCTGATGTTGTCTATAGGATACGATGAAAAATATGTTGTATATATTTGTATACAACATATAATTCTTGTTATCTAATTTAAATGTTTCATAATATACAGATATGCCTCCACGTCCTAGACGCATTCGGGATGCACCGCCTGCACCACATCGAGGGAGTGAGACCTCTGATCCTGACGGATCGAGTAGCTCAGGTAGACGTAGAGGCCCATCACAGTGCCGAGTATTGGACCGACTTCATTCTGGTGAGACACTCAGGGTGCGTATAGTTGGAGGCGATGCAGTGGGGGAGAACTCAGCTGTTTTTCAGAGTTACTTGGGACAGGTGTGCAGAGCCAGGGTTCCTCTCCACATTACGGACTGGCGTTTAGTGGAGCAGTCAATAAAAGATGCCATTCTTCATGATTTGGAGGTATTTAAAATAATAACAAATCAAAGTTTTTATTCCGTATATAAACTTATGTTAATTTGTTTGCTTCGTTTTCTTTGCAGTCTAGTTTTTCCTGGAATCGTGACCCGGCCACTGATGCTTTGATTTCAGGACATGGTGCGGAGTTGTTGCGTAAACATCGAGGTCGTCTGAAGGTCCGAGTGAGTACAATAACTTTGTTTTCCATCATTTAAGTATGTACGTAATTTTCTTTATATTTTAAAGTACTTCGACCCGGAGCTTCCATTGGAAACTCTTTTGGCAAATTGTCCTCCAAATATACCCGCTGAACAATGGAGGGCGATGGTTTATATTTGGATGGGAAAAGAACATGCGATATGTGCCATAAATATGTGCATTTATACATAAATTATTTGGGATTCTTTTATTAAAATTATTATCTTTGTATAGGGCATCTCAAGGAGAAATGTTGAAAATCGGAGGAAAGGTTTCAAGTCTACCCATAGAATGGGGAGAAGAAACACAAATCAACTGAAGGATGACTTTGTAAGTAATATACTTTATGAATTATGTTTAAATTCTAACCATTATGTATTAAAATGGTATCGTAAGTTTAGTAATCTTTTCACAATAGGCGGTGGAGAACCAACGTGTGCCCATCCGAATGGAAGTCTTTGAGAAGTCTAAGAGCCGCGATGTGGGCGTGGAAGTTCATTGGGTAGATCCTGCGTATGGTCCAATTCATGTAAGCTATTCATAACATTTTTGCATCTTTTTTATAATTTAAATGAATTTTGAACTTACTTAAATAAATTTGTAGGAGGAGATGGTCAAGCTCACTACTACTAGCTCTGTAGACAACACTGGAACGAGTTATCCGCCTCTTACTCCTGATGAGGCCTTCCTCCAGGCGACCGGTCCGGAGCATCAGGGACGCGTCCGTTATGGTGGTCGTGGTGCCACCATACGGAATTGGTATGGAGTAGGGAGCGACCCGGCCTCTCAGAAGACACAAAGGGAGAGGGAATTAGAGAGCCAAGTGTCTAGCATAAATATCGAGATCCAGGATTTGCGCCAACAAATGGCGATTTTCAATGCATTCATGCAGGCACATCAAGGTGCAGCGTCGACTAGCCACCAACAGAAGATGATAATACCGCTGCGAGGCTAGGTGACGACGATGACGGAGAAGAAGAAGAAGATGAAGATGATGCTGATGCTGATGACGACGACGACGATGATGAGGACGACGACTAGGATGACATGTATATAGATAGTTTGGTTACTTGGTAGGATAGTGTAGTATATTGTATAATTATTTTGGACAATTACTTTGCAAAGTAGGTTACTTTGTTTGAATGCTTTATGTTTGAGTACTTTTATTTGAATATTTTAGCGTATTCGTCATTTCTAACACTTCGTCTAGCTATGAATGTGGAATGAATCTTATTTTTTGTGGTGATCGTAATATTTATTATGAAGAAACAATTATTGTAACAGGTACTAAATTATAGTGACATACAGGGTAAAATGAAGATCAATCCGGGGGCAATGACAATTTTTTGTTAGCAGATGACCAGAGGGGACGGTCATCGCGACCGTCTCCTTCGTTGTAAGAGACGGTCATGATCGTCTCCACTGCTTCCCTTTTGGGACGGTCTTGACCGTCCCCCCTGAATGACTTTAAGGGACGGTCATGACCGTCCCCAATAACTTCCTTTAAGGGAAGGTCATGCCCGTCCCCTATACTAAACTTTAAGTGTTAGACATGCGAGCCCACGACGAGCCATTATGCAATAAATGTTATTGCAATTCACTCTTTAATCTGAAATAAAGAGTACATAGTTTGCATAATAGGTCCCTTAGTGAAATTAGGGTTATGTACCATGGCCATCTTAATGATCATACATCTGTTGATTCAATTATTGAATCATAGAGCTGGTGCTTAGATGAATATCTAATGAGTTAGATTGAGGACTCATCAAGCACCGCTAAATGATTATTAAGAGATGATCTCCAGCCTGAGTAGGAGATGGCAATCCTTTTCTCAGTTAGGCTGATATCTGACCAACTTCTTGATGTAGGTCTTCTGCATAGGAATAGAGATTCGGAGGTGTCAGATTAGTTAGGTCAAAGAGTTGACTTAACGAGATCGAGATAACCAAAGTCCTATATCATATGCTGTTATGATATAGGCACACATCCTCTGACCGGAGACAGATGTGTTACTATATGTCTGAGTATGTACATTTGGCAGACCAATAGGTTGATGACCTAATCAAGGTCTATACACCGGCGCGCTGGTGTGCATATAAGGGCATATGAGTAATACGATCTCTCAAAGGGATCATACAGGTTCACTACTGAACCGGAAGACATGAGCTCACTCATGAGATATTGGGAAGAATCAAATTCCGTGCGCACGGTCGTCTCGCTTTGGAAGCTTGACTGAATTTGTTGGTTTGATATATATTTTTGGAAAGTATATGATCAAGACCTAGGTATGATATATGCTTTTGGAAAGTATATGATCAATACCGACTCCCAATGATCGAATGAGAAACTTACTGATAAAACCATAAAGTAGACAATATAAAGTTGATCCAATACTTCGGGTTTAATTTGAGTCTTCAAGTATGCAGGATGTATAGGTATTAGGAATACCTGAGGGTGATGTGATCATAAACGATTGTATAACCATGACGCTTCCATTCCTAGGGAGTGATGAAACGGGTCTGGATTTTAGTGACTCCTCTCAGTAGAGAAGTAATCTTATCTTAGTCCAATTATTGGACATTGATCTGAATATGATTCAGATGCAATGAGAAGATTAGATTTGCGGTCTTGATTTAATCAAGCATCTATGGGAGGCCCGCGATCTGGATTTGAGATATGATCTCAATATCCATGTCACTATACGTGGAACAATACAATCGCCCTGTCCTTATCTCCAAGTATCTGCGGAGAAAGCGCATTATCCTTGAAGGAGTTCATGAATAATTCTATTGTTGATTTATGTATCCGAGCATTGAGGAAATGGATAATTAAATGTGATTTAATTATCATGATTAATATGAATTCGATTCATATTATAAAGAGAGTTGTCTTAGATAATTAAATATGATTTGATTATCAAAGATGTAAATAATGTGAATATGATTCATGTTATTTGAGAACAAGAGAATAGAGCCAAGATGATTAAATGTGATTTAATTATCATGGATATGAATAATGTGGATAGCAATATCCATATTAGTCATATATATTATAAATGTGATACATTTTGTTTTGGGTTGTGAATATGATTCACAAATTTTTCACTGGCAAGATTGCAATGTCTACAAAATAATTGTGAGTTATTTTTGTAGAATAATTTGCAACATAAGTTGTTGCAAATAATGGAGATTACATAAAAGATGAAATAGCCACCTTCCTAATGGAGGAGGATGGACGACCACCACTCCCATTAGGAAAGGGAGGCCGTCCCCCCTCTCCACATGGAAGGAGGCTTTCTCTCCTTTCATTATCTCCATGTATTGATGATTTAATTTTGTGATTAAATTGTGTTGATTTATCAACATATATTTAAATTAAATTAAATTAATTATTGTTGGTTTTACCAACACAAATCTTAGCCATTAAAAGAAACACAATCAATGAGAGCCATTGGATTTGTGTTGGCCCATGGATTGAGATCCATGGATCCCAAAACCCTATAAATAGAGAGGCATACCCATGCTCTCTCTTTACACAAAATGCTTGAGAAGCATCTCTCTCTCTCTTTCTCTCTAGACGTCAGCCCTCTCTATCCCTCTCATGGCCATCCACCATGGATACCATGGATAGGTTCTCCGTCGCCGCAGCATCGTCGTTATGCTGCCCGATCGTCTGCTCGTGGATCTCCGTCTCCTTCGGTGCGCCTCGCTCGTGAAGAAGACGATGGATCTCGTGTGTCGAGATCAGGAGATCCGCCGTTTGGATCATCAACATGGATTGCGAGAAGCACGCGGTTCATCCCCGCGCTCGCAAGCGTCTCCTCCGTCGGATCGGACTTGAGACAGGAGGTCTCTTCGTTTAGAGACTCGATCACAACCACACTTCAAGAGGTAATCCTATTACTTGTTTGTCGTTTAGACGAAACGATTCGAGAAGTGTTCTTAGATCATGTGGTTTCGTCGTATAAAATTTTTTAAATTCCGCTGCATCGAGCAACTAGTCCGACTAGTCGCTCCTTGTCGTATTCGATACGACGCACACGCTTCCGTGATGCGCTTGAGGATCAAACCATATCCTTCAAGTGGTATCAGAGCCTTAGGTCGACGGTTTCGAATATGATTCGCTAACCGAGGACGGCTTGAGTTCGTTAAGGTCGCGAAAGTTTTCATCGCATTTGATTTCGCAGTTCTGTTTAGTAAATAAATTCGGCACTGTTTAAATTGTTTAAACACGAATTTAATACTTGGATTTTGTTCCCCATTAAAAAAGGAAATCATAGAATCTGAGTTTGCGTAAATCTGATTTCGTATGATCTAGACATGGTAGTTTTAATGAACATGTATTCACTGTTACGGGAACTGCGAATCTTAACGTAATTAAAGAGTTAATTACTGTTTAGAGATGCCTCGAAATGCGTGCAAAACACATAGGTTCTGTTGTAAATCAAGTTAGCAAACTATGGAAACTTACTTTGCTTAATTTGGATTTAAATTGATTGAGATATGCTAATTTTAGTAAGTAGGGGTCACTGCTGAAATTACTTTCCTAATCAAGAACCATGTGATTATCAATTAGTGAAATTAATTGTTAATTTCAAGAAATAATTATGGAAAATATTTGAGAAATATTGGAAGATTATTATTTCCTTAATTTACTTGACCTCAACCAATTAATTGATTAGATTTGATCTAGATCATAATTGGAAACATAATCATCAAACTCCTTGCTTGAATGGGATTGGGAATTTGTCTAGCAAATTTCCTTATAATCAAAATTGTTTTGATTACTATATGGTATAATTTCGGTTGAAGAACCGATGATCATCTCAAGTACAAATTAATCAATTTGGCATTATCCTTTCTCGAGGCGGATATGGTGTCTAGTCGGGGATCGCTGGGATAGCGGGTTGCAACGTATGCGGTCCGTCCCACTCCCGCCGGTACTGGCCATGACAGCGGGTAGGGTCGGGATAATGTCCGAGGGATTAAGATGTATTTTCTAATTATTAAAATACGAATTAATACGTACTTTGAGAATAATACCATATATATATTCAAGTATAGCAATCAAGTTTGATTGATTAAATTGGATTGATAATTAATTTAATATGATTGAATTAATTATATCCAATTAAAGCACTCTATTATGAATAGCGTTATTATTTCCCTTGTAAGAATTAATTATGTGAATATGATTCATGATAATTAATTAGAATTTGAATATGATGTGGAGGATCACATAAGTGACATCCATGGTCTCCCGTCAAGGCGAAGAGTTTCGTCGCCATATATTATATGTAGGAGATGCCTGTCCGAAGTGACAGCTCCTGCATATGATCCATTTGGATCGGGCTCGTCACTTCTCGAAAGAGTAAGGACGTATGCGTAGGACTCCAATATCGGGTCCTCATATTATTGGGGCGATATTGGATTGCGCATAGCGAGTTGTATTCCTGTTGACGGTTGGTTCAATTAATGACGGGTCAACATCACCTTAGGGGTGGTGGGCCCGGGTATTAAAAACCGAATTGGGAGATGCAAGTTGGACTTGCAAGGCGGAATGTGTTCCCGCTTCTTTTTATCCTAGTTGTAGGTTCTCATATTATTGGGATGCAACAAAGATAAGGAAGGAGAACCCAGATCTTGCTTGAGATATAATGGTAAGTATATCTCTTACATTGAAAGTGATTAAGGGAATGAACTTTCATTGTTGACATGGCAAGACAACTTTGATATAAAATTCCTAATTCAAAGTAAAACATGTATATAAATATATACTCTTATGCAAATTACTTATTTCAGATAATCCTTCATTAAACCCACTCATTATTATACTCAATAATAACCAGTAAAATATCATGGATTGGACTCATGATCCAGATATTGTACTTGCAGTTGAACACATAATGTATGTGGTTGCAATGTGCAAGTTTCCTCATAATAATGAGGAATGATGATTGATAAGACAATAGGACTAAAACTCTAGGGTTTGTATGTGTCTATAAGTCTTGATCTTATTGAATGTACTTTTAAAGTGACATGTCGATAATGATCGCAATTATCAAATAATCCTTATAAAATTCGAAGAAGATGTTCTGGCATACATATGTACTCTCGACATTTAATCATGAATGATGTGGTTCTCTGCATCATGCAGAATGGTGGCTCTATAAGAGATGATGTATTCAAATTGTTTGAGTACCTACCTGAACCAATATTTTAAGAGTCTAGATGGATGTAGATACGATGAATGTCATCATTCTACAATCTATACTCTAGTCATTCATGAAGCTTCATAATATTCATGAAGCTTGTATAAATGTTGAAATACTCTTATATTGAAATTTTTGATTTTAAGATAAGAGATCCTTGGTCTTGAGCAATAGTTGCTTATAGACAAAGAGAGCGCAGTGGAAGCATGGGTTGGACCCACGTAAGAGGTATAGTCAAAGAGTTGACTGTACTTCTGTGACTTCCATATGCCATCCAAAGAGTTGGATGAATGCCAATACTGCAATAAATTAATGTGTTGATAGTATGACTATCAAATCTATCTAGAATCCTTAGAAAAGGAATCGGATAGTACATCAGAAAAAACTACATAAAATCATTGAAATTGACTTACTTATTTGATAAGATAAAGTCTAATAATTGTATCTCAATCTTTTAATGACACTTGCAATTGGTTGCATCTTTATTAGAATATTAGAAATTTGATCTTAAGGTTTAATGGTCATCCATGTTGGAATTGATGCAATTGTTGCAATAATTTCCACCGGATGAATAGACTTCATATTTTCAGTGGGAGCCCTTAGTCTTAGAGAATGTCTCTATGACCTAGATATTAGAATACACTCATTGCTTATTTCTAAATGTTGAGAATAAACATGAAATCTGGAATAGACCTATCATAAAGAGTTATGATGGAGATATTTCAGATAGTAATCTTACATCTAATGGACTCCACTAAATTAGAAAATTAATGAATGATTCATTAAGATTTCTAATACTGAAAATTAAACCTTTAAAGATCAATAGGAGGATAAAGATCATTTGACAATGATCTGACATAATGTTTTGGACATATGTATGTTGATGAGATCAATGGACAAGTAAGAGATGAAACTCTAAAATGTCTAAAATTTCAAAACTTGCATACTTATGAATATTGTATTCAAAGTAAAATGTCCAATACACCCTTCTTTTGGAATGGTGTAAGATGTTAAGGTATTCAAGATCTCATACATATTGATGTATGTGAATCATCTATATCAGAATAAACATTATGGATATGTGATATCTATTAATGATTATTTGTGATATGAAATTTCTTCTCTTCACTTAGAAAACTTTGAAATATTCAAAGATTTCACAAATTTGGTTTAGAACCAAAGTTTGAAGGAAGATGAAATGAATTTGATCTAATAAAGGTAGCTTGTACATATTAGATGAATTCAAGGAATACCTTATGGAGATGTGAATATCATTTCTATCTCATCCCTCCTAATGAGCCTTAACTCAATAGAGTTGTAGGGAGATGCAATTGATCATGTGTGACATGATTTGATCAATGATTAATCTTAGCATAATTATCTCTTAGTTTCCAGGTATATGTGGTAGAGACTACATTATACACTTAATAAGGTCCCAAGCTGGTATGCTGGAATCTAGCACCAGAGAGTGCTACTTCATTAGGAAAATAAAGGATGGTATTAGATACCTACTTTATGACCTTGAGATTCTTAAAAGATCTCATCTTTGAGAATATGATTCTTATAGGATGACTCTCTTGAGAATCAAGATGAAAATGAAATAAAGGAACTCATTTAATCTTGAAAAGATAATGAGGCTCATGAAATTGGAAACTAAAATAGATAACTAAAGATGAAACATTAATACCTTTTCAAATAAGTTTGAGGATGGATTCCATGTGTCAGTTAAATCTGAAAATGACCGGACTTCATGTGATGAAGCTCCTGAGGATCATGACATGGAAAGATGGATGTTAGCAATAAAAGTCTAATGTAGACTTCATATACAAGTGTTGTATATGGACCCTCGAGGATCCACCTATATGGGTCAGACCCATTAAGGTGTAAATGGATCTTCGAGAGAAAGAGGGAACCTGATGAGAAGGTATAGACCTTCAAAGCACGGTTCGTAGCCATGAGCTACACACCGAAGAGAAGGCATCGCTTGCGATAAGACTTGCTCTCCAGTGACCTTGCTTTAACCCATCAGAATATTGCTAACTATAGCTACACAACTTGTCTATGACATCTTCATGGTGTGAGTCAAGATTGCATTCCTCTATGAATACCTCTTTGAGGATATTCATATGAAGTAGCCCCAGGGCTTCATGGTTGAGGAAAGCAAGGTGTGCTAGCTGAAGAACTCCATCTTTGGACTCCAATAAGTTTCTTGTAGTTGGAACATAAGATTTGATGAAATTATAAATGTTGTGATTTCAGATAAAATCTTGATGAACCATGTGAAGCTTAGTGGGAGTGCCATTGTGTTCATCATGCTTAATGTAGATATTATTCTAATAATTTAGAATGATATAAGAATAAATAATAAGTGTTTGATAATTTGGTTGTTCCATACCTTGAGATACGATCTCGAGGATACCTCTTAGATCTTAGTTCTGAAGTAGCTCAGAAGCAAAGAGAAGAGGATATTGGGACCGTCACATTAGTAATACACCTTGGACTTATTCCATTTTCTGGAAAATTCCAAGAGAGGCTTCCTTCCCTTAAGATGTGGTAGTGACCTGTCTAAAGGGATAGCACCTCAAAGAGTTGAGGAAGTAAAAGCCAGAACTGCTTGCACTTGGGCATCAGTTATGCGAAGCTGAAGTGTATGCTAGATGTGTACGAAAGCCATATGTCTGCCATGCAGTGGGAATAGTAACTGTTACTAATCCTACTCTGGAAATAAAACACTTGGTTGCAGTAATGACAATATCTTCAAAGATGATGAACTTAGAGATAGTGATCTCAAAGTCTTATCTTCATAGGTTTAAGACCTTGTAGATAGTGATCTATAAGGGTCTTAACTGTAGATACCTTAGGAGATAGAGATCTCCAGGAATGAAGGTATTCTAATAAGGATTATGGAAATACTGGTTATAATAATTAATAAGATGTAGTGTCAAGGACACTATAACCAACAAAATTGAGTATCAGTTGCATGAGATGCAACATTCGCATTGGATGCGAGCACTGTTACTAGGAGATATGCAAGTGCCGTAAAAGGACTTGGCGTAGTCTCTTGGGAACGGAGTGACTGATCAGCTTACCTAGCTATTTTCTAAATAGCCTATGATTGTCACATGAGTGTGGGTTTAAATGATTAGCCCATTAATGGCTCTTTGGACTAGTGGGAGATTGTTAGACATGCGAGCCCACAGCGAGCCATTATGCAATAAATGTTATTGCAATTCACTCCTTAATCTGAAATAAAGAGTACATAGTTTGCATAATAGGTCCCTTAGTGCAATTAGGGATATGTACCATGGCCATCTTAATGATCATACAGCTGTTGATTCAATTATTGAATCATAGAGGCTGGTGCTTAGATGAATATCTAATGAGTTAGATTGAGGACTCATCAAGCACCGTCAAATGATTATTAAGAGATGATCTCCAGCCTGAGTAGGAGATGGCAATCCTTTTCTCAGTTAGGCTGATATCTGACCAACTTCTTGATGTAGGTCCTCTGCATAGGAATAGAAATTCGGAGGTGTCAGATTAGTTAGGTCAAAGAGTTGACTTAACGAGATCGAGATAACCAAAGTCCTATATCATATGCTGTCATGATATAGGCACACATCCTCTGACCGGAGACAGATGTGTTACTATATGTCTGAGTATGTACATTTGGCAGACCAATAGGTTGATGACCTAATCAAGGTCTATACACCGGCGCGCTGGTGTGCATATAAGGGCATATGAGTAATACGATCTCTCAAAGGGATCATACAGGTTCACTACTGAACCGGAAGACATGAGCTCACTCATGAGATATTGGGAAGAATCAAATTCCGTGCGCACGGTCGTCTCGCTTTGGAAGCTTGACTGAATTTGTTGGTTTGATATATATTTTTGGAAAGTATATGATCAAGACCTAGGTATGATATATGCTTTTGGAAAGTATATGATCAATACCGACTCCTAATGATCGAATGAGAAACTTACTAATAAAACCATGAAGTAGACAGTATAAAGTTGATCCAATACTTCGGGTTTAATCTGAGTCTTTCTGTATGTAGGATGTACAGGTATTAGGAATACCTGAGGGTGATGTGATCATAAACGATTGTATAACCATGACGCTTCCATTCCTAGGGAGTGATGAAACGGGTCTGGATTTTAGTGACTCCTCTCAGTAGAGAAGTAATCTTATCTTAGTCCAATTATTGGACATTGATCTGAATATGATTCAGATGCAATGAGAAGATTAGATTTGCAGTCTTGATTTAATCAAGCATCTATGGGAGGCCCGCGATCTGGATTTGAGATATGATCTCAATATCCATGTCACTATACGTGGAACAATACAATCACCCTGTCCTTATCTCCAAGTATCTGCGGAGAAAGCGCATTATCCTTGAAGGAGTTCATGGATAATTCTATTGTTGATTTATGTATCCGAGCATTGAGGAAATGGATAATTAAATGTGATTTAATTATCATGATTAATATGGATTCGATTCATATTATAAAGAGAGTTGTCTTAGATAATTAAATATGATTTGATTATCAAAGATGTAAATAATATGAATATGATTCATGTTATTTGAGAACAAGAGAATAGAGATCCAAGATGATTAAATGTGATTTAATTATCATGGATATGAATAATGTGGATAGCAATATCCATATTAGTTATATATATTATAAATGTGATACATTTTGTTTTAGGTTGTGAATATGATTCACAAATTTTTCAATGGCAAGATTGCAATGTCTACAAAATAATTGTGAATTATTTTTGTAGAATAATTTGCAACATAAGTTGTTGCAAATAATGGAGATTACATAAAAGATGAAATAGCCACCTTCCTAATGGAGGAGGATGGACGGCCACCACTCCCATTAGGAAAGGGTGGCCGTCCCCCCTCTCCACATGGAAGGAGGCTTTCTCTCCTTTCATTATCTCCATGTATTGATGATTTAATTTTGTGATTAAATTGTGTTGATTTATCAACATATATTTAAATTAAATTAAATTAATTATTGTTGGTTTTACCAACACAAATCTTAGCCATTAAAAGAAACATAATTAATGAGAGCCATTGGATTTGTGTTGGCCCATGGATTGAGATCCATAGATCCCAAAACCCTATAAATAGAGAGGCATACCCATGCTCTCTCTTTACACAAAATGCTTGAGAAGCATCTCTCTCTCTCTTTCTCTCTAGACGTCAGCCCTCTCTATCCCTCTCATGGCCATCCACCATGGATACCATGGATAGGTTCTCCGTCGCCGCAGCATCGTCGTTATGCTGCCCGATCGTCTGCTCGTGGATCTCCTTCTCCTTTGGTGCTCCTCGCTCGTGAAGAAGACGACGGATCTCGTGTGTTGAGATCAGGAGATCCGCCGCTTGGATCATCAACATGGATTGCGAGAAGCACGCGGTTCATCCCCGCGCTCGCAAGCGTCTCCTCCGTCGGATCGGACTTGAGACAGGAGGTCTCTTCGTTTAGAGACTCGATCGCAACCACGCTTCAAGAGATAATCCTATTACTTGTTTATGGTTTAGACGAAACGATTCGAGAAGTGTTCTTGGATCATGTGGTTTCGTCGTATAAAATTTTTTAAATTCCGCTGCATCGAGCAACTAGTCCGACTAGTCTCTTCTTGTTGTATTCGATACGACGCACACGCTTCCGTGATGCGCTTGAGGATCAAACCATATCCTTCAACGGTCACGACCGTCCCCTATGTATGAGTATAGGGGACGGTGTCAACTACCGTCGCTTATACGAAATGGGACACATGCTATGGAGACAGTCGCATGACCGTCCCCTATGATCAGAGGGGACGGTCATTTTCTCATTGGCGACGGATATTGACCATCGCCTGTTCTACTCTTTCTTGTAGTGTCTGTCGCCAACCTCACCCTCCAACCCCTTCTGCCCCCACTGTTGACACAGGCGCTTGAGGTTGTAGAGAGATAGAGGCACACGTTCGAATCGGACGTATACAGCTACGGAGTGGTGGTGCTAGAGATCCTCACTAGGAGGGCGCCGTAATACACTGTGGTTGGGGAGGAGGCAGTGGATTTGCCGCGGTGGGTGTAGTCGGTGGTGAGTGGGAGTGGACGGCGGAAGTGTTCGATGCGTAGATGCTCGGGTATGGCGTGGGAGAGGCGGCTGAGGAGAAGATGGTGCAACTGCTGCAGATGGGGATGGTGTGCGTGGCGGTGTCGCTTGATGCGAGGCCAAAGGTTGGGGATGTGTTGAGGATGGTGGAGGAGATCGCCGAGAAGGCTGCAACGAGGGAGGCCGGGTTGAAGCCGTCCTCTAAGGAGGAACCAGCGTGAAAGAAGAGTTCGAAGGCATCACGCCGGCTGTTCGGAGGACGCCGTGATGGTCGATCGGATTGATGCGGTTAAGTTGGTTAGTTTGAGATTTGTGAAGGAGATGCAGGGGATGACTTTTCAACCCTCTTTTTTGAATTTAATTCCTCATATATCCTTTAAGTTAACATCCGTTTGTGTTGGATACGGACGACCACTAACCTTAGGGGCACAAGTGATACAACGTGTCACGACCCCAATTCTAGAGCCGTCAGATCCTTCCATATCCGGATCTGGTTACTCAACAATAATTTATCCAGCAATCACAACTAACATTCAGAAATAAATTGCAAATAAAAATACTCAAAAAGAAGTATTTAATACTTTTCCATTCACAAAATAAAGTTTACATTATCCATTGTCCCACTACAACCATTTACATGTACATCAACTGAAAGGAAATACACAGAAAGATCACTAACTACCTTACAGAGTAAAGTTACTCTGGCTGGCTAGATGTCTACTATGTAAGCTGGCGGGATTACTAAAGTCCTTGTGATTGCCCATTGACACCTGTTGGGTTTTCCATAAATCATAGGATAAAACAAATTAACGAATGCTAAGTAACGAAGAAGAGAAAACAAACAAATGGATAATTTTGCAAAACTTGTTATCACAAAAGGTTTCATTCCTTTTCATTAATTTAAGTCCTATTCCCATTCTATTCTACGTCAGGGATTAGTCCAGGGAATTACCTCACCACTATAAGGACTCCGAAGCTGTGGACACTTCGGGATTGGAGATTGCGTTGATCTTGGTAAGCTTATGCCGCCGCACGTCGCCTCAACCAATCCTCCAATACTACCCTGACAATTTCCTTTTTTTTAAACAGGGTCTCAAACCCTCAGCCTAGAAAACAAATGAGCACACCGTCCTCGAGGACTCGGTTGCTTAAAACCTCAGGCTAACATTTAATCATATAACATAGCAGCTTTAAATACATATTATCGTGACCCAGCCGCTATTGAACCACCCATGCCTCCACATGGAACGACCACATCTTCCATCGTTCAACCCGAAGATATTGGCTCCCGGTACCACGCATTGCATAACATTCATTTCGTGCACACTTATCATAACAGGGCAACCGTGTACCACCTAGGTAGGGAAACACCCATACGGGTTCCTTCCGACAAACCTACAGGTTGCATGCCCAACCTGTACTTTTTACTCCCAGTCATCCTTAGCGTGACACACGATCCTTTTCAGAATCCAACTCAAACTAGATCAATTCCTATGATGTAATTCTTTCGTTAAGTCTTCGATTTGCATAATCAGCAATACTTAGTATAGACTCACATATATATTATTCATATGCGTATATACTCGTATTTATGCCTATTTTAACTCCCAAATCCTAACTTTCAAAGCCATCGCATCGATTTGATGCTTAAATCTTATTTTAGTGGGAATCACAAAGCAACTATTCAAACTTTTTCAAAAATAGCCAAAATTAGGGTTCTTTATAACACATGACATAAAATCAAGAATTTCAATAATCTCGTTTGAAAACCCAACAACAAAAGAAAGGATTTCGTTACTTAATCGAGCTCTCTCTCTTGTGTATGCAAGGCTTTATCATGTTTCATTTTTAGAAAGGATGTTTTAAGGCTCCTGAAAAGATCGAATTTTATTTTTGTATCAAAACTGCTAAGAACGTGTCAAGAACGCGAAGAACGAATGAAGAACACGAAGAACATGAAGAACGCCAAGAACATATTTTCTCTTGAAATTTCAGCAGAGCTTCCCCTTATACGGGGTGATATTTCTAGGAAAATTTCGGCAGAGTTTCCCCTTATAGCAGGACATATTTCTCGGAAAATTTCGACAGAGTTTTCCCTTATATTAGGACATAAATCTTGGAAAATTTCGGCAGAGTTTCTCCTTATATCGGGACATATTTCAAAATAAAAACGAAAAGAGTTTCCTCTATAAAATCAATCGTGAGGAAAACAACAGCAAAACTGAAAGAATATACTCAAACAAAAAGAGATGAACAATCGGTAGACACCACGCATCTTTGGTGAGTGAATGTGTGACGAATCAGAGGGTTCACTGACGTGCATAGCCGCCCGCACCTAAGTAGGGTATTACACAGATTTCTCCATCAAAATAACTGTAAAAGCA
The DNA here is from genome assembly GCA_037367405.1 of Ottelia alismoides. NCBI lineage: Eukaryota > Viridiplantae > Streptophyta > Magnoliopsida > Alismatales > Hydrocharitaceae > Ottelia > Ottelia alismoides. The sequence continues at coordinate 87,784 of JAZKJV010001982.1, forward strand.
TAATTGAAAGAATAGAAACATAAGCGATGGAGAATCGGTAGACACCACGCGTCTTAGATGAGTGAATGCGTGACGAATCACAGGGTTCACTGACGTGCATAGCCGCCCGCACCTAAGTAAGGTGTTACACTGATTTCTCCTCGAACCACAACAGAAAACGAATCGAAAAGAAAGATGAATCAAGAACAAAGCTTGGAAGAAAAGAGGATGAATTGAAATCCTAGCTTATGAAACAAACTAAGAGAGGATCATACCTTTCTCCTCCTCGTTCTCCCGGCAACGCTTTACTAGCGCTACTCCCTCACCTCCCACTTCTCCTCCCGACCTCTCGACCCTATCCCTTGGGGTGGTGGTGGTGGTAGTGGAAATCGTAGAGAATGAATGTGTAGGGAGGTCTATTTATAGGCTCCAGAAAACCACTAACCATGGTTAGAAAATCATGGTTTATACCTTAACCATGATTTAGCGGCCCATGTTTTTGGTCCATGGTTTTGGCAAAACTTATCGCAAACTTGGGGCTTAAGTTAGAACATTCCAGAAGATTCTAGATTCGCTAATGACGCTTAATTATCACTAATCTTGATTAACTTTCACTGATCGCGATTTAACTTTCGCGGCTTATACTTATCTTTTGCTAATTATTGATTAATATTTGATAATGATCATTAGCAGTTTTCAATCCGTTATTAGTTTCTTTAATCATGCTTAATTAGTCTTAATGACAGTCATTATGGGTTAATGATGTCTTAACCCTCCTTACTTCTCTTTCTTCTGAAAATCATAACAAATCGAAACGAAGTCCGATTTACACGAAACAGATTCTGTTGGTTTCCTCTTGACGAGCCGGATCTTATTATTTAGAATCCGAGATATGTCAAGTTCAAGGCTTTACACAACGGCAAGAAGTTAGGGGCACAACTGATATTCCCAAAAAGGGAGGGGTATAACTGAAACTACAACATCTCAGAGGGGTACAACTGATAAAAATCTAATTATTTATTTGAATTAATTTATTTGGATTTTGAGGCTTCTTCATTGTTGCCACTCCTATTACTTATAAATATTTCATTATGTTTATTGATTTTTTTCTCGAAAATACTTTTGTTAATTTATAACAGAGATGTCATTAACATCGCGTGAATTTTTCTTCGTTCAATTGAGACTCGTATGCCTCTTTTTCTCACATGGATAGCAGAGGATATTGACCTCCTTAGAAGTTACTGATTTCTTCTCAAGCATAGAGAATAAGGGCAACTTTAGAGCACATGCACCGGAAAGATTCTAGATTAAAATAAAAGCCAATGTGAAAAATCTGGAAATAGGAAATCATGGTAAGAACAACAATTTTCTGTAAATCTTCCGGTTAATGAAAATGTTGCAAAACAAGAAAATAACCACTATGGACTCCTGACCTAAGCATCCAAAGTAGAGGAAATGTTACATATTAACTTTCAATATGATTCAATGTTTTCGAAACCCAACCGGCGGGAACTTTACTGGTTGGATTGGGTTGAACTATATAATCAAACCGCTTCAATCAGATGATGATATCATCATTATTTAAAATTGGATTAAACCGAACCGACAGAAAATAAGTGGTTGAACTGACTAATCAAACTGGAATGAATTAAAAAAAATATAATGCACACTCAAATATACTTGAAATAGAAGTAAACTGTATAAACAAATATATATAATATTTTTTTCATGTGCATCGTCAAATGTCACACACAGACAAATATATAAGGCTGATCCTGTGAGAGCCAAAAACTGTGAGAGCATGAGATCAATGATTATGGACCACTAGATTCTGTCATCCCTCTCTTCATTGATTGCCGGAGGAGAGAGAAGAGTAGAATCTAGTGGTTCAGATTCACTTCTCTCATACTCTCACAGTTTTTTGCTTCACATGATCAACCACATATATCATGAAAGAGAAGATGCTCCATGGAGCAGCTAAGTTGGCTGCTCCACGGAGCATTTTCTCCCAATTTTTTTTATTTTTTTACGAAATTCCACCATGTATATTCATCTATATATCTCTCCTATATGTCATTTCAATTTCGTTATAAACAGAGACTCCTCTGCCATCCATCTAGAACATGTAATTTCAACGGTCTTAAATTTGTTGTAATTGGCCTGTAAAGGATGGATGGCATATGAGTTTCTGTTTCTGACGAAATTAGAATGACATATAGGATGTATATATAGATGAATATACATTGTGAAATTTCGCAAAAAAAAATTAGGGGAAAATGTTCCGTGGAGCAGTCAACTTAGCTGCTCCATGGAGCAGCCTCTCCATCCTTTCTGTGTGTGTATGACTAAATTCGCTATGGATGACTAGTAGTTTAATAATATTTAAAATCAATTATGTACAAAAAGTTGTGGTAAAGTGGCTGGTTAGGATTTGGGGGTGAATAACTAAAGGTCATTGGTTCAAAATGTGAACTACAACATTGTCATTAAATAATTTTAAAATCAAATGCGTTTCAGTTTAGATTGACCTGATTAAACCGGATTTGAAATGACAGATTAAGATAGGTTGAGACTTTCGAACCGAATCATTTAACGAAATCGGAGGCTGGTCGAACCACCCGATTCGTTTTGGTTTTCAGAACACTGATATGATTACGTGTAATATAAGGCAAAAGGAACAATTTTTGTTCTTCCAATTGATTCACCTTCTTTTCCAAAACCCTCTCTAGGAACAACTTGTTGGAGGCAATCGATGCAATCAGGGGAGAAGGAGGACATACAGATGGGGAGGAGGTGCAGGAAGGGGATGCCAATCGGGGCAGGAGGTGCTAGAGGGGGAGGAAGAGGGCAGGCATAGACCGAGGAGGTGTTGGAGGGGGAGGAAGAAGACGAGCTGAGGGAGCGAAGGTGCTGAATGGAGAGGAAGAGGACGTGAGGAGGGGGAGGAGGTGTTGGAGGGGGAGGGAGAGGGGGCTGGAGGAGGAGGGGCAGAGGAAGGGCTGGAGGAGGAGGAAGAGTGGAATGAAGAAGAAGAAAATGAGAAGAAAGACATTTCCACCATCATTTTTTTTATTCCCCATGTATCCCTAAAGTTAATGACTATTTGGGATGGGGATGAACGACAACTAACCCCAGAGACACAAGTAATCATTGTGAAAGAAGTCAGACGTTGAACTGATATTCCAAAAAAGGGAGGGATATAACTGATATTGCAATATCTCGGACAGACACAAGTGATAGAATCGTAATTAAAAATATCTAATTGAATATTTCGAACTAGTCACCCAAATACCGTTTGTTCTCTGTTCAGTACTTGTCCGATAGAATATCAAATGCCGACGTTTGTTCTCTGTTCAGTACTTGTCCGATAGAATATCAAATGCCGACTTTTGCAACACTAGTCGAAATGTAAGTTTTAGAGAAGTTATGAATTGAGATTGTTATAATTGACAAAGGAAGAGAGTATTAATGAGATCATTCAATGGTAAGGCTGTAATAAATTTTCCAAACAATCCTATCATTCACAATAGAACAAAATATGGTGACATCGAAGACCACTTAAGTAGAGATGATGGACTCAAATGAGCTTGTACCGCCTTGCATAAAAATGGAAGCGCAAAATGTGGATGCCTTCGTTAAGGAGCTTTTCACAAAAAAAATAAAAGTTTGGGAAGATGTATGATGAGAGAATTCTCTGCTGGAGGGTCCGTTGCAGCAGACTTTTCTATAGACCCTATAGTCGTTCGATCACCTATTCTTGGCTTCGAGATGCGCATCTACTATCCCCAACCCTTTAGGAGGGTCGTTCGATTATCATCCGGCGCTTCCCGTCCTTTACAACACCTGTTGTGATTTCTCTTTATAGCAGACGATCGGCTTCCGAGGTATGAAGCTCCCCGTCTGAGAGGGATTCAAAAGGATCCCTTGTTCCTCTCGAGTAGAGACCACCAAGAGGACTTTCATGGTGGAGGCATTTCGATTTCGTAAAAGGGAATCCGACCAATATTCAAATGACAAAATATCCGGTCATCGTTTAGCACATAATGCAGATTGGGCTCATTTGCAATATTCTACTGTAGCTTGTGGATTTCGACGATATATTTTAGTTGTTTGACCTTTGGGAGAAAAAAAGGTGTTGAGGAGCATCCATACTACGACTAGAGTTTGAAGGTGAAGGTGGAGGACATCCAAGCTACAAAATATGAATGTAGAGAAGTCATAAAAAAACTAGTTAATTGTTGATTACATTACGAACATTGTCGAAGATGATTCAAACATGCAATCAACCATAAGCAACCGTGAAGATGAAGGTAAAGAACACATCATTTACATGGAATAATCCTGCCTGCGTAGCAGAGAAAAAATTACAAGCTGAGAGAGGTTCCACTATGATGAAAAAATAGATTACCTATAACGTTCCGGGATTAGGTTCCCGGTCCGTTATCGAGGAAAACTGATCCTGACAACTTGTTGGGTATGGGCTCAGATGGACCCGTTGACAACCACCCAAAAATTTTAAGCCCAAGTTATCAAGTAATAGTCTCCACCACTTATAAACAACATCCACACTTCGTGAGTTTTAGATGTGGCACTATTTTTGAGGTATAGGTGTTACACCACCTGTACAAAATCCTAGAAGGTGGCTGCTCTCCCGAAATGATACCTGCATATAACCCAAGTCTTAACCTTAGAACACACATATATCGGATCTGAAAACGTTAATCGGATCGACGATGATCCATTTACGAAATATAATCGGACGGTAATCAAGTTAGAAGAATATTTCTAGAATCATCTAGAAGTTTTGGAGGTGACCAACACAGCAAGTGCGTGCAGTACTGTTTATGCATGCAGATCTACCAAAGACAAAGGACTGCTATTTCTCAACAAATGTAGGCCCCCATCACATCGTGCCTTCTTCCCATCTTTTTCCAAAGTCTCCTCAACTGTTCGATGGAATCTGGAACAAGCTGACGAGGCTTCCAAAACGTCTAGCTCCCAACCCAACCTGCCAGACCAAATCTGGACCAAGCTGCAAGACCACGCAATAATTGGTATTGCCCTTTTTTGTGCCTGTTCTAAAATCCCATGAAGAAAAGTTTTCCCCAGAATAACATGAGCTCATGTCTTGCCTACCGACACGGCGAAGAACTGTTTAAGATACGTATTCAATACTCGAAGATGCCAAAAGGTGGTGGGTACATCTACGGTGATCCAACGGTGAGTCGCCTGACTGGCCGAGGAAGAGCAACAAGTCAGCAAATCAAGTACAGGTAATCTTTCATCATATCTTTGGTTCTCCACTGGGCAATTAATTGGATGCCACCGTCCGACAACCAGAAGGCATCTTAGTCCAGTGGAGTTAAAGGGCATTAAAGTTCCGATTCCCTCTGCAATCTTATTTCTTCGGGAAATTATTAGAGATCAGAATTGAACTTGACCTACAGGGCGGAGAGTTGAAATTTGGGGAAGAACAAAGCCCACGGAATCCCCCTGCAAGGAGAGGAGGGCATCACGTGGGTCTGGTTGGATCCCACGAGCTTCGATTTCATTCATTGCTCTCTCAAGTCAATAGCTGCACTCTACGGCCTCTTATTTATTACAATGTTTTTGACACCGAATCGGAAATCTTATTTAGATCGGGTTGAACCATGTATTCAGATCGGTTCAATCGGATGATGACATCATCATTATTTAAAATCGGATTAAATCAGACCGGTGAAAAAAAGTGATTGAATCGGCTAATCAAATCGAAGTGAAATAATATATATATAATATACACTTAAATATACTTGAAATATAAATAAAATAGATAAATAATGTATATATTTTACGTTATACATAAAATATTTTTCTTATACACCATCAAATATCATAGATATCATATATGTATATATATTATTTGGAGTAGGTGCTCTATAATATGATAATAGTTTAATTATATTGAAAACTCAATATATGCAAAAGGTTGTGTTAGTGTAGTTCGTTAGACGTTTAAAATAGGTAACCAAATGTCATGGGTTAAACTCCCACTACCAGCAATATTTTTAAATAATTTAAAAATTAAATGCGGTTCGACTTCGATTGAACCTAGTTAAACCGAGTTAAAAAAATAGATTGAACCGAACGGATTAATTAAAATTTGAATAATCGAATCGAACCGGCATAAACCGGTTAACCAAACCAATCTAGTCCAGTTTTCAAAACATTAATTTATTGAATGATATATAACATCCAGCAGTCGTCTGATCACATCTAATACCATCTAGAATATTGTGCCCTTGTGAATTTTGTTGACATCGATTGCGTGTGATACTAGATTGATGTTCGGCTCTAAAATATCTTCCAACACTGCACATTTTCAAATACATATAACATGGAATTTCTCATTTGTTTTTTTTCAAATAGCCCTTCACGTCCTTAAGATCCTTGAGGGTGAATGTGTAACGGATGAACACATGAGGTCGAGCTCGTTCCCTTCTCCTTGGTTGGCATATCGGTGTCCCGTAGGTAAAATGTTGCGGGGGAGTAACATCGTGACGTTGATTGTGGTGTTCTAGGTAATCTACTTGGGAGTATGTACTAGAGGAGCATGTTGACTAAGCCTTTTGGAGATGGAGGTCCAACGGCAACGTGGAGGCGCCATGGAAGATGGATGGGAGCGTGAAAAATTGACGAGGAGGAGGAGGAAGAAGAAGAGGCGGCGCCATGTAAATCCTCAAACTCAATTTATGGATATCACCCTATAGAGGTTTTGGGTGGGTAACCGATATTTTAGGGGTTTCTCCCAAAAATCCACTGGTTCTGATTTGGATTTTCCTCCAAAACCTTCATTTTCGCCGCTCTTGTGGAGTCCACTCAAAAATTGTTGGGAACAGAAGTGATACCAATTCTGTTCTGATACCTGTTGATATGAACATGACATAGCAGTATCATCTCCTCTCGGATACTGGTTGTTGGCGATACAACCACCATATGAATGCGAACACGGATGCGTAATCGATCACCATCACGGAAGCACGTGAAGAAAGAACAAGTAGATATAACAGTGGTCGGTTACATCTAGCGACCACCGGTGAAGAAAAATCACGAAAAGAAGAACGCGTATAACTCTCTTTGTTCCCTTGCTCTCCTCTCTCTCTCTCTCTCCTCCCTTTCTAGGGATTATATTGTTCTCGTGGTGGTGGTGAGACAATACCTCCACCTCCATCTTTATATAGCACCAATACAACCCCATAGTCATGTTCCTAATATGATTACAAATTGAATACAACTCAACTACTATTGGGATTAGAATCCAATCCCATTAGGATTCCCAATCCTAATATGACTCTAATACTAACAAAAAATCACATTTCTCACTTATTTAATGCATCAAACAACTTATTTCTCTTTCACCCATTCCAACAAAAAATAATATATTATACCATATTATCATCTAAAAAATTGAAAATACTCAACTTCTACGCATTTTTCCGAACTTCAGTAGAATCACATCACAACAAACACCCTCAACAACAAATCTTCCAACTAGACACCAAAATACAAAAAAAATTACCCAATGGATAACCTGCTTTTCCAAAAATAAAAAGATATTATAATCCAATAAAATTTTGCTATTAAAAAGAAAAAAAAGAAATGATTTTTCTGAAATTCCTACACTTGTTTAACTTTCACTTCTTCATATAGAGCTCTTTGATTTATTTTTTCTCTCACTATCTGGAAATCCAACATGCAGGGGGATGGCACTTTACACGAACAGTATAGCAAGCGTAGCCAATGTCACGACCCGCCCCGCTAGCCGAGACGAGCGTGACAAGTATCCTCCTTCTTTTGCTTATCTTAATTACAATGTCCATAAAAATTTCGGCATCGATTCCTCTATAATTTGGAGTTCTCCCAAAAACGCTAACCTGTACTGAAATGATATATTACATAAATCCAATAATATCACCACAGAAATTCAACCATATCCACAACAACCATTTTCAAACGCACTTTTCCAATACGAAATCTTCAGTGCTTCACAAAATCACTTGTTTCCATATACACCGCTAATAGTTACATGTCCCAAAAGATTCATGACTTCACGTCTACAAAAAATTTCTCATTTCTGTCTTGTCATTCATAACATTTACCTGAATGATTCCAAAAATGCAACTTCAAAAGTCAAAATGCTAGATTGGCTGCAACCTCTAGCTAGGTCAGGGACAATCCTAGGTGTCTTAAGCTTCTTGTTCTGCGGATTCTGTAAATATATAAACAATAGAGTGGTGAGTCTAAACCCGAATAAAGAGTTTAAACTCAGTGAATGGAACAACTTTAAAATGAATATAGTTTATTCAACATACAAAAATAATAATTATCATCTTAACCAGAAATGTCACGGGGTTGAATGTAAAAATAACATAACTGTAAATTTTGTAAAATTTTTCGCTTAACAGATGATAACATGCTTGCTTAACAGAAAGAAATAAACAAGATATAAAAAATATAACAACTGATTTCATTTCACATGAACATAGATATGCACCACTATCTCCATCTAATCTTACTTAGCCTATGAACCATACTGCCAGGGAGGTTTTATCCAACCCTTAGCCTTACATACTGCCTAGGAGAGCGAACTCCACCTAGGATCTTATCTTACTGTCATACGCGTAGACGACCCCAAAGGTCAAAAACATCCCGCATACGGCCCAAAGCCTAATGTATACGGAATGCGGGCCCAAAGCCCTCTTACTTGTCCATGACTGTTCTTTTAGGTAGATCTAGGGTGCATACATTCCAACATACCTATCATACTTTTCATATATGCCACTTGAAAATCATAAATAAACTAATCTTGCAAACAGACATAAAAATTTTGCATAATATGACAAATGGTAACTTTGCAATACTAGTAGTAGCATCATAACTCATGAAACAAAACATAACATAAAACATATTTCAAACTTGACAATGTAAATAGAAGTTTGTAACCACTCACCTGATAAAATATTCAACCAGGTTCCTAATTGGCTCTTGAAAGTATCCTTAAGGTTTGGGATGTTCCCTATATAATATAAGCCCACCTTGTGAGATCTTGTATGTAAATCACATCACATGCATACTGGTTGATAGACTCTTTACAGTATTTTGAAATAATATTACCTTACACCTATTTTGTTTGTGTGAGGTCTTCAAACTAATATAATACAGTATACTAGATCACACTGTGTATATTAGTATGTTTATGGCTATAAATTTTATATTTAACAATCCCATACGTATAGTTTGTTTATTAAGGACTATATTATTTTCTCTCTAATAAGTAATATTCCCTCTCCTTTTTTTATATACTAAATATATGTCGGATGATCTTGGGCTCCTAGACATAAGAAACCAAAAACTCTTAACATGTTTATAATAAGATATGTAGTAAATAAGAATTTCCTAAGATTTGCTGTAGGTTTTGGATAGCTTATCTTAGCTACATCTAAATATGAAAGGATGATGTGTCTCCTATAAAGTTTAACTCATTGTTATTACTTTTCATCAGAGGAAAATATACTCGTTGGAGTTATTATACCTATATATATATATATAATTATACGCATGGGGTGCATAAGATTTCAACCGTGCCTTCATGGAATTATTGATACTGGAAGATATGGAAATCAAAATTTATGAGATTTCTTTATTTTGTGTGTATACATATATATATTGAGTTACTGGTGTGGAAAGGTTAAGGACTCTACATATTCATATGCATATGATTAAATAGATAAACGGCAAGTACATCACATACTTGAATGAGGGGTTACTCCAGTTTCAGAACTTCGTCGACTTCGAACCTAGAATCCCAGACCTAACAACACTTATCAGTGATTTTGGACCCTCCAGAACTAACGAGAGGAGCTTTCCTCTCTTTCTCTCTATATAAGTATCAACTATCATGTTAAAATCTAATGCTACCTCCACTTACCACGTAGACATAACGTGTCATGGTATAGTTTTATTATTATCTAAATAAAACAAATAAAAGATAGAGGGCGGTCGTTTGTTTTCCTTCGGATATACATGGAGGGTAAAATTTCCTTTCCCTCCTTATACTGTTAATGTGTACCCCTTGGTTAATAGTCTCATGCATACTTTTCTTTCCTTTTGTTTTTTTTTTCCAACTAGAATTTAGGCCACGTATTTTTTTTTATATATAGTTACCTTCTTCTAAGAAGTCAGTCCACCCTCCTCCTCTTAATAACAAATATATAAAATATAGATGTATATATGTAAATTTTTGCATTCATTATTAATTTCCTATGTAGATATATGTCCCTCAAGTTGGCAAAAGAAATCCGACTAATATAACCCCTATCCAAACCCATACCCAATCTATTTTATTATTACTGTTTTTTTATACTATCATATTAGGCATATCCATTAATGGTTATATATGTAGTTGACCTTGTCCTCAATCCGTGATGTGCATACTTGGGGTATGAGAAAAAAAACCCCATCTGATGTTACAACACTCCCCTATTTAAAATGATTTCGTCCTCGAAATTTATATACCTCGATCAATCCGAGAATAGATGTGGGTATTGAGATCTCATTTGATCCTCTCGTTCCCATGTTGCCTCTTCTATAGCATGGCTTTTCCATAATACCTTGACCAGTCGGATTTCTTTGTTTCGCAGTTCTTGAACCTTATGGTCTAATATTTGCACAGGCTTTTCTTCATACGATAGGTCCTCTTTCAGTTCTACTTGTTGGAGCTCTATAACATGTGATGGATCTGGAATATATTTTCTAAGTGTAGAGACATGGAAAACATTATGAATCCGAGCTAACTCTGGTGGGAGCAATAAACGATATGCCACTTGTCCAATTCTTTGGATGATTTCATATGGTCCAATGTATCTTGGAGCAAGCTTCCCTTTCCTACCAAATCTAAGAAGACCCTTTCAAGGTGAAACTCTTAAAAATACTTGATCACCAACTTCAAATTCTAAATCTCGCCTGCGTTTGTCAGCATAGCTTTTCTGTCGATTTTGTGCTATTTTTAAATGTCTTTTGATTTCTTCTACTTTCTCGCTGGTAGTTTGGATCAGTTCAGGACCAAGTAGTCTTTGTACTCCCACTTCAGTCCAACACACAGGCGTTATGCACATTCTGCCATATAAGGCTTCATATGGAGCCATGTTGATACTAGAATGGTAACTATTATTATAGGCAAATTCCATAAGTGATAAGTGATCATCCCAGCTGTCTTTGAAACTTAAAGCACAAGCACGGAGCATATCTTCTAATGTTTGAATAGTGCGTTCTGACTGACCATCAGTTTGTGGGTGAAAAGCAGTGCTAATATTTAATTTTGTACCCAATGCTTTCTGCAAACTTGGCCATAGTTTTGAAGTGAATCTGGGATCTCTATCTGAGGTAATAGTAGCATGTGCTCCATGCAAACGAACTATTTCATCAACAAATAGTTTGCCTAATTTTTCAAGAGTATACTTCATATTAACTGCAATAAAATGTGCAGACTTGGTTAATCTATCAATAATGACCCATATTGCATCATGATTTCTTGAACTGCGAGGAAGTCCTGTGACGAAATCCATTGTAATGTGCTCCCATTTCCATTCGGGAATCGGGAGAGGTTGTAGCATACCTGGTGGTCTTAAGCGGTCTGGCTTAACCTGCTAACATATTATACATTTACTAACATAGTCAGCTATTTGCTTTTTGATTCCTGGCCACCAATAGACACTCTTCAATGTTCTATACATTTTAGTGCTTCCTGGATGCATGGCATATAAAGAATTATGTGCTTCCTCCAAAATTTTTCCCTTTATTTCCAAGGAATCAGGAACACATAGCCTTTTCTTAAAATGCAAGACCCCTTGCTCATCCAAACTATAATCTGTATTTCCATTCTTGGCTTTTTCTATCATTTCCAAAATCTTTGTGTCATGCTCTTGAGCTACTTGAATCTCATTATAAAGTGTCGGCATTATTTGCAGATTTGCTAAAAGTGCCCCGCAATCATCAATTGCCAACTTTGTCCTTAATGACTGCAATTTTTTCAAAATACTTTCATTCCTCATATAGTTCAATCTTCCTCTGGACTTTCGACTTAACGCATCTGCAACTACATTTGCTTTTCCTGGGTGGTAATCAATTATACAATCATAATCTTTAATTAGCTCTAACCACCTTCTTTGTCTGAGGTTTAATTCCTTCTGTGTAAAAATATACTTTAAACTCTTGTGATCCGTAAAAATCTGGCAAGTTTCACCATATAAATAATGTCTCCAAATCTTAAGAGCAAACACAATTGCCGCTAGTTCGAGATCATGTGTGGGATAGTTCACTTCATGTCTTTTAAGCTGCCTAGAAGCATAGGCAATAACTTTACCACATTGCATAAGGACACATCCTAACCCTTGATGTGACGCATCACTATATATTACATATCCTCCATTTCCAGATGGTAGGCTGAGAATTGGGGCTGAAGTCAAATGACTTTTGAGTTCTTGAAAACTCTTTTCGCAGTCATCATTACATGTAAACTTCACATCTTTGCGGGTTAATTTGGTTAACGGGGCTGCAATAATCGAAAAGTTCTCGACGAACCTTCGATAATATCCTGCTAGTCCAAGAAAACTCCGAATTTCTGTAACACTGGTTGGACGTTCCCAATTTAAGACAGCTTCAACTTTAGCAGGATCTACTGAGATACCATCCCCGGAAATGATATGTCCTAGAAAATTCACCTTATGCAACCAAAATTCACATTTACTTAATTTGGCATATAATTTGTTTTCCTTCAAGGTGTTCAATACAATCCTTAAGTGCTCTTTATGGTCCTCTTCATTCTTGGAATACACTAGGATATCATCAATGAATACAATCACAAATCGGTCTAAATAAGGGTGAAGGACACAATTCATCAAGTCCATAAAAGCAGCTGGTGCATTGGTTAATCCAAATGGCATCACCAAGAATTCATAGTGTCCGTAGCGTGTACGGAAGGCGGTTTTGGGAATATCTATCTCCTTGATTTTCAATTGGTGATATCCTGATCTCAAATCAATTTTTGAGAATATAGAAGACCCTTGTAGCTGATCAAATAAATCATCTATACGAGGCAAAGGATAATTATTTCGTACCGTCACCTTGTTTAGCCTTCGATAATCAATGCAAAGCCTAAGAGTTCCATCTTTCTTCTTAACAAAAAGAACAGGTGCCCCCCATGGAGATATACTAGCTCGAATAAATCCTTTATCTAATAGTTCTTGTAATTGAACTTCAAGTTCTTTCAGTTCAGCTGGAGCCATACGATATGGTGAAAGTGCTATTGGTGTTGTATTTGGAACCAGATCTATTGTAAACTCAATTTCCCTATCAGGGGGTAGTCCTGGAAGTTCATCTGGGAAAACTTCTGGAAAATCTCTCACTACAGGAATACTTTCTAATGAGATAACTTCAGCTTCCATATTATAAATAACAGCAACAAAGGCTAAGCAACCTTTTCTGATTAATTTCCTAGCCAATATAGCAGAAATGACACAAGGAGTATATAATCTTTTTTCACCATAAAAAGTGAATTCCTTTTCTCCTGGCTTTCGGAAAGTGACTTCTTTCTTGTGACAATCTAACACTGCATGGTATGAACTCAAGCAGTCCATTCCGACAATAATATCGAACTCCCTCAAATCCATAGGAATTAGATTCACATGAATCTCATGTTCATTGATCCACAATGAGCAATCTCGAAAGACATGTTGTACCATTTCAGAATCTCCCTTAGGCATAGATATTAACAAAGTATGCTCTAATGAACCCAATTGTTTATCCGCATGTTTTGAAAATGTGCGAGAAATAAAAGAATGGCTGGCTCCAGAATCAATAAGAGTATGTGCATCTTTATTAAAAATTCTCGTAATACCTGAAACTACATCTTCCCCGGAAATGGCCTCTTGAAGTGTCATGTTAAAGGCTTTTCCTTGAGCATATGTCTTGTTACCTTTGCCACCCTTCAAGTTACCTCCTTTATTTTCAACTGGATATTTTATGACGGCTTGTTTTCCTTGCTGGAATGATTCCTTGGTTTTGCTGGTATTCTGAACTAGATCAGGACAATTATATCTCAAATGACCAGCCTTTCCACAATTATAACATATCTTTGAACCCTTCAAACATTCTCCAGAATGACGCTTTCCACATGTATTGCACGTGGGATACGTTTGATAAGGACCACTGGATTTTACTTCAGCTTGGTTTTGTTGGTTTCCCCTCCAACCTTGTGCAGGTCTTTGAAATTTGTTTGAGTTCTCTGATGCTCTAAACATTTTATTTCCTTGGCCTCTCCAGTTCGACCCTTCTCCTCCTCTTTTCCGTGAATTGTCATTATTTCTTCTCCTTTCTTGCACCAACCGTTCTGCTCTCGTGGCTGCTTCTACCAGCTTTGCATAGACAGTGTATCCTTTAGTAGATATCATGGATCTAATATCAAGATGCAACCCATCTTCAAAATGCCGGCACTTGTCTTCTTCTTTAGCCACCAATTCAGGACAAAATTGGGATAACTCTAAAAATCTCTTTTCATATTCTGCAACTGATAATCCTCCTTCAGTCAAAAATAAAAACTCACGTCTACGTTCTTCTTGATAAACCCTTGGATAAAAATGATCATTAAATTCAGTCTGGAATAATTGCCAAGTACGGGTAGCAGGGTCTGGATATTTATTCATTACAGATTTCCACCAATCATAAGCACTTTCTTTAAGAAGAAATACCGCATACTTCAGCTTTTGATCATCTGTGTACTCCATCAAAGTGAACACCCTTTCTGTCTGCTCAAACCAATTTCTAGCTTCTTTTGGATTAACTGTCCCTTTGAAATGCTGCGCTCCAAGTTTAAGGAGATGTTCATATGGTAATTGATGTTCGTATGCTTGCGGTCGGATAGATTGTGCAGCCATTGAACCCAAAGTCTGAGCGATCAATTCTAATGTATCTTGTAAGCCATTATTAGTTGACTCGTTCCTACTGTAGGGACCTGGTGCGTTCCTAGGAGGTTCTACAGCCATCACTTCCTAAAACAAGGAATACATCATTTAGAAATCCGATAATTACTCCGAATAAAGTCTTGAGCACTAAAATATTATAGCCTCAATAACATAGATCATAACTCCAACTCTTTTCCTTTGACTCTCATCAAAATCTAATACATCAATCAATCATTCTTCAACATATCATTAGATCAAAATTCCAAATTCACGATTAAATCAAACTCCAAAATCATTAGGCTCTGATACCATTAGTTGTCACGACCCGTCCCGCTAGCCGAGACGAGCGTGACAAGTATCCTCCTTCTTTTGCTTATCTTAATTACAATGTCCATAAAAATTTCGGCAGCGATTCCTCTATAATTTGGAGTTCTCCCAAAAACGCTAACCTGTACTGAAATGATATATTACATAAATCCAATAATATCACCACAGAAATTCAACCATATCCACAACAACCATTTTCAAACTCACTTTTCCAATACAAAATCTTCAGTGCTTCACAAAATCACTTGTTTCCATATACACCGCTAATAGTTACATGTCCCAAAAGATTCATGACTTCACGTCTACAAAAAATTTCTCATTTCTGTCTTATCATTCATAACATTTACCTGAATGATTCCAAAAATGCAACTTCAAAAGTCAAAATGCTAGATTGGCTGCAACCTCTAGCTAGGTCAGGGACAATCCCAGGTGTCTTAAGCTTCTTGTTCTGCGGATTCTGTAAATATATAAACAATAGAGTGGTGAGTCTAAACCCGAATAAAGAGTTTAAACTCAGTGAATGGAACAACTTTAAAATGAATATAGTTTATTCAACATACAAAAATAATAATTATCATCTTAACCAGAAATGTCACGGGGTTGAATGTAAAAATAACATAACTGTAAATTTTGTAAAATTTTTCGCTTAACAGATGATAACATGCTTGCTTAACAGAAAGAAATAAACAAGATATAAAAAATATAACAACTGATTTCATTTCACATGAACATAGATATGCACCACTATCTCCATCTAATCTTACTTAGCCTATGAACCATACTGCCAGGGAGGTTTTATCCAACCCTTAGCCTTACATACTGCCTAGGAGAGCGAACTCCACCTAGGATCTTATCTTACTGTCATACGCGTAGACGACCCCAAAGGTCAAAAACATCCCGCATACGGCCCAAAGCCTAATGTATACGGAATGCGGGCCCAAAGCCCTCTTACTTGTCCATGACTGTTCTTTTAGGTAGATCTAGGGTGCATACATTCCAACATACCTATCATACTTTTCATATATGCCACTTGAAAATCATAAATAAACTAATCTTGCAAACAGACATAAAAATTTTGCATAATATGACAAATGGTAACTTTGCAATACTAGTAGTAGCATCATAACTCATGAAACAAAACATAACATAAAACATATTTCAAACTTGACAATGTAAATAGAAGTTTGTAACCACTCACCTGATAAAATATTCAACCAGGTTCCTAATTGGCTCTTGAAAGTATCCTTAAGGTTTGGGATGTTCCCTATATAATATAAGCCCACCTTGTGAGATCTTGTATGTAAATCACATCACATGCATACTGGTTGATAGACTCTTTACAGTATTTTGAAATAATATTACCTTACACCTATTTTGTTTGTGTGAGGTCTTCAAACTAATATAATACAGTATACTAGATCACACTGTGTATATTAGTATGTTTATGGCTATAAATTTTATATTTAACAATCCCATACGTATAGTTTGTTTATTAAGGACTATATTATTTTCTCTCTAATAAGTAATATTCCCTCTCCTTTTTTTATATATATATGTCGGATGATCTTGGGCTCCTAGACATAAGAAACCAAAAACTCTTAACATGTTTATAATAAGATATGTAGTAAATAAGAATTTCCTAAGATTTGCTGTAGGTTTTGGATAGCTTATCTTAGCTACATCTAAATATGAAAGGATGATGTGTCTCCTATAAAGTTTAACTCATTGTTATTACTTTTCATCAGAGGAAAATATACTCGTTGGAGTTATTATACCTATATATATATATATATATATATATATATAATTATACGCATGGGGTGCATAAGATTTCAACCGTGCCTTCATGGAATTATTGATACTGGAAGATATGGAAATCAAAATTTATGAGATTTCTTTATTTTGTGTGTATACATATATATATTGAGTTACTGGTGTGGAAAGGTTAAGGACTCTACATATTCATATGCATATGATTAAATAGATAAACGGCAAGTACATCACATACTTGAATGAGGGGTTACTCCGGTTTCAGAACTTCGTCGACTTCGAACCTAGAATCCCAGACCTAACAACACTTATCAGTGATTTTGGACCCTCCAGAACTAACGAGAGGAGCTTTCCTCTCTTTCTCTCTATATAAGTATCAACTATCATGTTAAAATCTAATGCTACCTCCACTTACCACGTAGACATAACGTGTCATGGTATAGTTTTATTATTATCTAAATAAAACAAATAAAAGATAGAGGGCGATCGTTTGTTTTCCTTCGGATATACATGGAGGGTAAAATTTCCTTTCCCTCCTTATACTGTTAATGTGTACCCCTTGGTTAATAGTCTCATGCATACTTTTCTTTCCTTTTGTTTTTTTTTTCCAACTAGAATTTAGGCCACGTATTTTTTTTATATATAGTTACCTTCTTCTAAGAAGTCAGTCCACCCTCCTCCTCTTAATAACAAATATATAAAATATAGATGTATATATGTAAATTTTTGCATTCATTATTAATTTCCTATGTAGATATATGTCCCTCAAGTTAGCAAAAGAAATCCGACTAATATAACCCCTATCCAAACCCATACCCAATCTATTTTATTATTACTGTTTTTTTTTATACTATCATATTAGGCATATCCATTAATGGTTATATATGTAGTTGACCTTGTCCTCAATCCGTGATGTGCATACTTGGGGTATGAGAAAAAAAAACCCCATCTGATGTTACAGCCAACCTGCTAATCGCATAATCAATTGTGGAACTTCTTATCATCGTTTTTTTTGTGACTTTTGATGTATATAAAAATGTGGAAGTTTTGTGATTTTATGTACCGGTATAATTGTAAATGAAAACTAGTTTCAATGCATCCTTATATAGTTATTAATTATTTAACATTAATTATTACTATCTTGTACCTATATGTGGTAAAGGGAGAGGATTTAAAATCTCAAAAGTATGATTCATAAAACTTTATTAGGGTTCATCCCTCCTTAGCATGCATTTAATTGATTTTTAACTTAAACATGTAAACAGATTTACACATTTCTTTTAAACATCTTGTAGAAACATGGATCTTCATTCCAGCAAGTAGGGTATGCCAAGCTTAGGGGCTACTTAAAGGAGCACAAGAACAAATATTTCGTTTTGCAGGGACTGTCCGAAAACATGAGATAAATTGGGACACAAGAATTATAAGCAAATTTGCAAGGGCACATGTATAAAAATCCCTTCATTGAATAAGAAGAGAGCAGCGCAGAGAATCAAATTGGCCGTAGATGTCCACATGCACGCATGTTGACGCCTCACGGGCATCACTGTGAGCCAATCGATTCAACAGGAGTGGCAGATTTAATAATTGGGTGATTCTTCTTCCCTGATTGGTGGCTCAAAAATCTTAGCCCACAAAAGAAGGAACTGCTCGTTCATACAATCTACTCAACTACCTCCAAAACTCTAACACAACCGGATCGAGAAACGAACATCAACTGGACCAAACATATATACACATCTTAAGATCACAACCAAACTGGCCGCAAAACGATCGAAATCGATCGGTAGATAATCCGATTGCGTCGATTATCGACCGGACCGGTCGCCCATCTTGGCTCGGAGGATGGCGGCGAGCTGGTCGCTTGTATATCGCTTGTTGCTGGGCAGACCAACGGTAACCTGTTGCATCATGACGTCCTTGACAACGGACAAGCTGGCGTAGCTAACCTCTACATCGAGCTCCATCAGCGCGGCCATGAGCCGTGCCACCGGGTGGTTTCGCTTGTTGGTCTGCGCCGTCACGATCATGGTCTCTTCGTCGACAATTCGTACCGAGACCTCGACAGGACCGATCGCAGGGGCTGCAGTGATCGACGGGGACTTCTCGCGGGTCTTCTCAGCTTCTTTTTCATTCCTTGCTGAATAGAGCTGTGTGCGGAGCGACTCGCTCTCCGCCTCGGCCGATTGGAGCTTGGACCGTAGCTCGTTGATGTATGCGATGGCGTCGCCGAGGAGCGATGCCTTGTCCATCTTCGACACGTTGGGGACGACGGCGCGCAGCGCGTAGAACCGCTGGTTGAGCTTCTCGCGCCGCTGCCGCTCCGCTTCCACGTGGTTCAATGGCTCCTCCCTGCCGTTGGCTGGCTTTCTTCCTCGCTTCCTCGGCCGTCTCTCCTCGGCATCCGTGCCCCTGCTCTCTGCCCCTCGGTTCACCGACACCTCCACGTCGGAGTGGTCAGAATCGCCGCATAGCCTGATGGGGTCCGTGGCGGAGGACGGCGGGTGGACGACGCCGGAACCGAAGGATAGCAGAGGCTTCTTCTTGACGTCGTCGGTGTGGGAGCGCCTCCCGCCGGTGAAGTCGAGGATCTCGCCGGACTCCGGCTTGCAGCTCTGAAGTTGGTTGAGCCCGAAATCGGAGAAATTGAGCTCTTTGGCGAAGTGGGTCGTCGCCGGCGGCTTTGTGATGCTCGTCTTCTCGACTGGCGGAGCAGCGGCGGCTTCTTTGAGCTCCACCATCACAGGTGGTGGATCGGAGAGCCAGATATTCGACGGGTCCTTCTCTTTGAACAAGGCCTTCACCTTGCCAATGATCTCCGCGTTCTGGTAGATCACCTCCGTGGATCCCAGCTCAACCACGCCGGAGCCGGCAGGGATGCAGGCCAAGGTCTGGAGGCCGAAGAGCTGCGCCTGCACAGCGCGCTCGCAGCCGGAGGCTGCGAGCATGGCGGCGCCGGAGACCCACCTGTGGTTGGCAGAGAAGAAGGCCTGCCCCGGTAGTCCGACAGCGTTGACGAAGGACTGAGCCATGGATACGATATAGAACCACTCCGTGTCGGTGACGTCGTCGTCCTCGAGCAACTCCTCGGTGGAGGAAGGGGAGTTGCCGGAGATAAGCGCGTTGAGCTCGCGGAGCACGCGCTTGCGGTGTTGCTGGTCAGCAGGGGTGGCGAGGGAGCGGTGGTGAGGGACGTCGGAGCCGAGGTAATAGCCGTCGCCCCATGCGAGGAGAGGGGAGGAGGAGGAAGGGTCGAGGGAGGACTGCCAGAAGATAGCGTAGGTCCAGCGGTGGTGAGGGAAGGAGTCGATGAGGAGCTGGAGGCGGTGCTGGAGGGAGTCCTGGGAGAGCTGGGTGGCGGTGTTGGAGAAGGAGGAGGCGGTGGTGGTGGAGGAGAGGGGGAAGGGGGAGGTGGGAGTGGGTGGAGGGGGCACCCAGGGGTTGAAGTGGTCGGAGGACATGAAGGTGTCCATCATGCTGTTGGTGTTGCTCTCCTCACCCCACAGGTTCATGCTCTTCTTCGTCGTCGGAAGGACAAGAGGTGGAGAAGAAGGGGGAGAGACGTTCACATCGCGTGGGGGAGAAAGGAGCGAGTGACAATATATTGCCAGCACTGGACGTTTGCGGGGGGTTAGTTCTGGGAAGGAAGGACGGACTCCTTTCGCTTATTATGTATTTGTTGGGAGAGATTTGCTTTTAGCTCCCTGGGATTTTTTCTCTTATCGTCCCTGGGATTTACTTCCCGCTTATTATGCCTTTGTATAGTTGGACATTTAGGTACTGTTCAACGATTATAGTAAATATATATTTTTTTCGGTCACAAAAATATCTAATATATAACGCTAAAGTTTAAATAATCAATCAAATGATGGAAATTTTAAAGTACAAAATCATTGAAGCCGCCTGTTGACCGGATGATATTCCACCAATTTACAGTGGGCTGCATAACTTTTATTAAGGTCTCCTCTACACTCTACAGAGGAATATAGATTGGAATAAGACACTATTCTCGTCTTCCCTTATTCTTTCTTATTTATTCTCTTTTCTTTATTATCATCTTCTCTTATTCCTTTTTATTAACTCATTTATTTCCCTTCTCCTCCTCCCTTATCTCTCTTTATCCACTAACTTATAGCATTCATTCCTTATCCCTTATGTGCGAACCGAATGGAAAATAAGACTTACCTACCATTATTTTGCTTATTTCATCCAACCAAACATAAATAGTGTTTATTCTAGCTTATTCCCCAATCGAATTTTTTTCCGAATCGAACGCCCCCTAAGAGTTACCTTAAACTTAAATATCATTGTCAAATCAAATAATTATCTGTATGATTAAAATATAGAATCCATGTAACATTACCTTGCCTCCGTGATCATTTATCCTCCCAGGCATTCATGACCACTTAGCATACGATTGGATACGTTGACAACTATCCGAAATATGTATACTTAAGCTGTCGCATATTAATCTCTCACTCTTATAACCTACTATCGTATTTCATGACATTAGATGTGAGACTAAGGTTGGGTTGTCACAATCTTCTAACCTTATATTCACAACTCATCGTTATTATATAGTTCGTCACTTATTTTTAGCGATAGATGCGATTACATTCTTCATGTAGCCTTTCCACCAATCATTTAGTATGGATGGTTCCACCTTCTGGGTAGTCATTTCCACTATTAGAGGAGCATGATTTGATAGAATTTGCAACGTCCTTGTCCTGAATCGAATCGAGGTAAACTGACCATGATAGCTTATTAGGTCTAGTTCTAATTGAATTCACTAAGAGCCATCGAAAATTCTTAAACCATAGTTGTCATGAGTAATCTCCACCTCTGATAACCTACACTCCCACATTGCTAGTAGTAGATGTGAGACTATATTTAAGTTGTTACAGATAGGGATGAGCATCAGGCTAGACTGGCCCAACCCAAAATCTATCCTCTTGAGCAAGTCTGATCTACCCTCGAAATTGAAATGGACTAGGCCCAAATATAAGCCCTTATAATTTTTCGGACCAAGGCTGGTTGTTCGTTCTTGGTCGGACCTACTAGCCTGATATATTATAAAATGTTAAATGATATATATTGATTGATATGTGTTTTATTATTCTCTTAGTTCGTATGTTCGAAAGTGCTCAGTTGAAGAATACCATGCGTTGATGCATTTTAAGGACCCATATTGACTATCATGAGATCCTTTCTTGTAGCAAGTACAATCATATCTTTTTCCTTGATTCATTATTTTGTCCGTTGAGTGACGACCCTTCCACTTGGCACCATCGGATCACTAAGGATGACTTTCATCCTTCCTCGACGGGTGGGTCTTGCAGTCAAGCTCCCTTCTGCCTTTGCATTCGAGGGCCAATCTCCATCCGACCCAGTAAATCTTTGCACGTCTCTGTTACCTTTTGGGAGGCCTACGTCCCTGGGATGTTGTCTGACGAAGCTAGTTGACAAAATCCTTAGGGACTTTTACCCCACAAATCCTATAAATTTTGTCAATTTCCTCCTCGACCTTTGAAACAACGTATTTCCCCCCTTGCCCCGTAAACTTGCTAACCCTTACCACACATAGCATGTGGTTAACCTCCATCTATTTGTCCATTAAATTTAATCTGATTTCGTTAAAAAGAGGTGCATAACACCGTCTTTGTTTAGAAAATATACAAAAGATGCCATCCATCTTCTTCCTTAACCATCCTCCTCACATTCCCTTCGCATCCACCTTCTTCGCGTCGTCACCAATCTTCCCTACATCGCCCTCGACCTCTCATCCCTTCCCTGCACCACCGTCGACCTCCTAGCCCTTCCTTGTGCTGTTGTCGACCTCCCCTGTGTCACCGCCGACCTGCACTCCCTTCTGGACCTTCGCCCACTCCGTCCTCCCCAACCTGCACCGCCTCCTCCAAATTGTCGCCCACCTCCCCAACATGTACCCCTCCCCCAACATGCACCCCCTCTTGGACCTCTGCCCACCCCAACCTCTCCAACCTCCTCCGCCTCCGCCCACTACACCTCCTCCTCCACTTGCTCCTCTGCCTCTGCCGACTCTACGTCCTCCTCTCACCTTGCCCCACACCCAACCACCTCCTCCAGGCCGTCGCCCTCCCCTTCCTCTCACCTTGCCCCACCCCCAGCCACCTCCTCCAGGCCACCACCTAGCTCTCCAACCTCTACCCCTCCCCGACTTACACCCCTCCTAGACCTCCGCCCACCCCGACCTGCACCCCTCCCCGACCTCCTCCCATCCCAACCTCCCCAACCTTCACCCCCTCCCCAAACTCCACCTCCTCTTCCAAGCCATTCGCCCACCTCCTCCTCCAAGTCATTCGTCATCTACACCCCCACCCACCCACCCACCCACTCCACATCCTCTTCCTCGACGGCTACGTTGTTGCCAAATCCTTAAGAAGCTCCACCTCCTTCATCTCCAACATTGATGAATCTCCATTTCATCACCTTTATTCTATCATTTTGGCCTCAAAAACCCCAGCAAATGCATGTAAACAACAATAATTTGTACATAATAGCATTCATTATTCAGTGTATTAATTGTACATTAAATAAAGTTTTTAATGCCAAAATTATAGAATAAAGAGAGAAAAGAAAAAGGAATAAAATATTGTAAATATTTTATGACCCTAACCCCGAGACCAAGGCCAGCATGGTATTGGTCGACAAGGAATAAAGTAGGGGGAGATAAGGGCTGATATACAATAAATATCTCAGTTATTCATTCATCCATTTATGCATTCTTGACACCTATTTTGTACATAACTATTTATTCCTCAAATAAAGAAACTTTGTTCATGAGAGTTGTAGATAATAATGTAAATAAAAATACAAAATTGAGTTTGTACAAAAATAATACTCAGTGTACATTTTATACACAAAATAAAAAGCAAAAATCTCAACTTCACAGACCCATATCTTACAAATAAAAACTCCAAATCACCCAAACTCACCTTTAATTGTATATAGCATTCCATGAACTATTTTAAAAAATTGGTTTCATACTTTTTAGAATCCATCTGTGGAAGTTAGGTTTTTGACCCTCATTGTATATAGTACCCGATTAAAATATTCATTTTATTCAATAGTTATTATTCTTACAAATTCATATTTTTAGAATCTTGTGAATAATGTATATAATACTTATACATATTGATATTAAAAAGAAAACCAAAAATAATTTGTAAAATAAAATAAGTCTAAGTACCACATAGACAAAATACCTATACCACTTATATGTAAAAGGGGATTTTATTCCTTTATTCTTTATTCATCCACATTTTTTTTACATAATATTGTAAATATTACATAAAACATATTAAAAATACAAATCTAAAAGAAAAATGAAGAAAATTCACTAAATAAATAAGGTGTCTATAATCTATAGGTAAAATACCTATAAGTATACTTACTTATACATATACATATTTATTTAAAGATACAACTAAACTTATAAAAATCAAACAAAAATACCTTTATACTCACAGAAATAAGTTATAAAATTATAAAATAAGAAACTAAAATAATAAAATAAAATAAATAAATTAAAAATAAAATATACAAAAATACATATAAAATACATACATATACACATTATTTTAATAAAACCGTAATAAAATACTTCAAAAAAAATAAATAAAAATCATAAATAAATACTACATTAATTTATAAACATTTTCTATTTTATAAGTAAAATCTAATAAAATCATTTACTAGGTTAAATAATTCATTTTGTAATAAGGATCCCTATTTTGGCGTGTAGCGGCTGAGGTGGACCAATGGGCGCGTCGCGCCTGTTGACCGCAGGTCAACTGGACCTCCAGGCGTCTGACTTCACGCGACCTGTCTTTTCCCCGATTTCCGCCATTTTTCCCGCCTGGCTCAGTGAACCATCGCACTCGCTTCCTTCACAAGATTTGTCCTCTGATCATCCATGATGCTCGCCAAGATCCTAGATCAATCTGATACTCATTGGTTTAATCAATAAACGCCGGTCACTGGGGGTCCCTCGGAATGTCTATAAATAAAAACCTCCGACTTCCCGGCCAAAGTTGGCCATTTTCACTCCACCAAAAAGCCTTGTTCTTGCTCCTGGTGTGTTCCTCGTGACAGGAGGAGTCGCCCAGCACCTCGACTTGGCCGGAGGTCGGAGAAGTTTTGTCGCGGTGGTGCTCCGGCGACCACCCTGCTCCCTGGAGGCCCCCAGGTATAAGAGCTGTTCTTTCTTGCTTAGTAGGTAGGTTTTAGTATTAGCTTTTCATTCCAGTCCTTAGATTAGCATTTAGATGATGGGCTTAGGCCAAAATCCGAACTTCGAAGTTCGCCGGAGCTGAGCTCCGGCGACTTCCCCACTGTGATCCCATCTGTCTTCGACCGCCTAAATCGCCTCATCTCCATCCCCTTCGAGTTCTCCATCAAATGCACACACTTGTTCAACCCAGGACCCCAGGTCTTGGCGAATCGGAGCTCCTCCTCCACCCTTCGCCGGAGCTTCGTCGCCCACCACCATCCGCTTGCTCACAGCTTCAAACCCCTGGTCGAGGAAGACGCCCTCGAGCCACTCTTTCTTCCTGTGCAGGTTAGGTGCGAAATAGAGCACCGGGAGTCGATTTACAAGCCGGCGGAGGTACCTGGAGCCGTAACCCTACTTCGAGCTCGTTGCAGCGCTCCGGTGTACCTATGGCCGATCCGAGACCTCCAGACGTTAGAGGATACCTCCAGGAAGCTTCCTGGACCTTCAGGAGCGAAGAAGACCGGCGGGAGAGCGAGATCCGAGCGGAGGAAGCTCGCCTCGGCGAGGCTTCTTCCCTGTTCTTCCTCGCAGCTCCTCCGCCGTTGGATGAAGACGAAGGCCCAGATTGAAGACCAGCCGTCCGATGGAGCACCGCCTCGACCGTCGGATCATCTCGGATGATCTAATCCTAGCGCTCCATCGACGAACCGTCATCGGCGTACGTGGAGGCGCCACGTGTCAAGTGAACGAAGATCAGCCGTCCATCAGCGCGCCTTTTGGGGGTAATTTTCACATTCGACCCCCGTTTTTTTTGTAATTTATTTTTAGTCCTGTAAATAAATAAGCACGTTATAATTAATGTGGATATTTTGCATGAGACCCCCTGTACTGTTCTGATATTACTCTTGGGTCCAGTCCACGTCACCTCACGTGTCGTCCCACGTGAGGTGGGCTTTTTGCATAAGACCCCCTGTATGTTTGTAAATTTGAATTTAGTCCAGTAAATAAAATGTTCAGTATATCATTTTTATGAAAAATTGCAACCAGGACCCTGAACTTTCTGATATTGCATTTTGGTCCCTGTGGGTGCGGATCACGTGTAGTCCCACGTGGTGGTTAAATTGCAAGGGGGCCCTGGCGGGTTTCTTTATTTGTTCTTAGTCCCTAAAATCACAAAACACGTTATAATGTTCTGGTATTTTTGCACATGTGCCCCTGGAATTTATTTTATTTGCAAAAATGCCCCTGCCAGGCTTTAGTACTTTTTGTGTCTTTATCTATTTATTAAAAATACCTACATGGCTTCTAAAAATTCACAAAAATTAGGGTAGATGCTCCATGCCATGCTTGTTCACGCACATATTTTATTTCGCATTTTTTGCATTTTTCCTACTTATTAAAAATGAAAAAGAAGCCATTTTTGTACTGTCTAAATTAGAAAATACAAAAAAATTAGCAAATGTTTTAGAAAAATTCCAAAAAAAATATATGTGATATATTTATATGTATATTGAGTCCAGAAAATGAAAAACCCTAAAAATATGAAAAAGAAAATTAAAAAAAAATCATAAAACCCAAAAGCAACATAAAAATTAGAAAAACTCTTTAAAAACCCTAAAAATACATTTCTCTCTTTTATAATTATCTATATATTATTATTATTGTGTAAAAATTAATTTGGGTAATTTTGGGATTTATTTAATATTTTTAAAACCCAAAGTACACACGGCTATTTATTTAGTCCTATATTGTGGACATTTTTGAATTGAAAAAAATACATAAAAATTAGAAATATAAAGAAAAAAAATAAAAAAAAGGGGTTAAAATTATAAGTCTATATATTAAGTTTTTATGTCTATAAATATATATATATTCTATATTACTTCTCTCTCTCTTCTTATAGATATATATACCTCTTTATATATACATATATATATAGTATATAGATTTATATAATTAATAATATAAAAAGAAAAAAAAGGGTATAAAATATAAAATCAAAATAAAAATTATAAAAACAAAAATATAAAAAAAATTACAAAACCCAAAACCCACCTAAAAACAAGCTTCACACATGGATGACTTGGTGACACATCTAGGCTACGCATTTTGTATTGCTCTCTGTGGTTCGACCTCTACATGCTTGTCGCTATACATTTTGTTGTAGAGTAATAAAAATTAATTCACATTTATTTTTTTGGACTTAATTGATACATTCTTGCTTTGTGGGTTAATTGTTGATTAACTTCAGGATTCGTGTGGTCAAGCACCGACTGTTGACTCGCCTTGTGAGTCGACATGACCGCATCGATTATCCGAGCTATCAAATGGCGCCGTTGCCGGGGAGTGATGAGCATAGCCTACTTTCTTCTTTGTCATTCTTGTGTACATTTTTGGTGATATTCATTTTTGATTCATGATTGATTATATTCTGTGAGCAGCCATTTTATTGACATTAATCACTATGCTTAATTGATTCAATTCTTGTGATTATCTTTATGTGCTCTATGATTGATTAAGTGAACGACTCTAATACACTCTTTTTGTGACTTTGATGCGAGGGTCCGCCACGCAAGGATGGCTTCTTAGGAGGCCAGTACAGCCAAGCTTGGAGGAGGATGGTCTTCCCTTCGCATGACCATCAGGAGAGAGTATCAAGGAAGCAAGGAGATGTGGATTAGATAGGCTTAGAATACTTAGGATTATCTCTGTAATTTTTGGTGAGAGAGAGACAATTTTGGCATGTAATAACTAAACAGGACTCTACTCTTCACAATGAGGTCCAGTGCCTGGGTGTCTGTTCACCTGGGGGCCTCATCGCTGTTTTCCGCGATTTCTACCGCCTTCTTTATTTTGTTTCCCGCTGTTTTGAGCTTTCCGCCTTTATTCTACTTTGTTTTGTGTGCTTGGAGCCCCTAGATATAGGTTGCTTGACTCGGTAGCTAGGTCCAAACATTAATAAGAATGCATGTTCCTATAGTCCACTTCGTATGGATCTAGTCAAACTTAAACAGCTAAGTCATTTATCTCTTAACCCACGTGCCGTGAGCGAGCCCCGTCAAGCGCTACTCCTAAACTCGAGTGTGTCGAGAAGAGGAGGGGTGAGCCAAGACCGGACCCTAGGGTTAAAGATAAATGACAAGCTTGTGGTTCTTCACGTTAATAGCAGCTAATGTTTAGGGCGATTTTGACGAATGCACACCGCCATGTAGATAGGTTTAAAAATTCTGTTTTGCATACCACATGGAGAGAGCTGGGATGCACTGTAAGTCTTCTAACTCAGCATGCATCATTCGGTTCAATGGTGAGATTTCCATCATAGAACCACTTGCACGGCTTTTCCGCTATCTCCCTCTGATTTTGAGCACCTAGGACTTAAATGAAAATCTACAAAAACGTTAGGCGCTGGTATGAAAACAGATCCAAAAAAAAAAAAAGTGAAAACCCAAAAATTAAAACAAGGGGACTGCTAAATAAACTTTGACCTTAATTAAAATCTGTAATGGACTATCCTTGTACCGGGTTCATAAAGCCCTCATTGTTTTCAGGTACTTTGGAGGGGGACCAAAACCCTACTCCCTTGAGCGAGTGCGACCCCCTAAGGATTAGAGCCAAAAACCCAGTCTGCAACTGCCTTGTGTATCGCCTGGATTTCCGAAGTAATGGCGCTTCTATCGTACGTAGGCGAGTAGGACTTGGTCACCAATGGTGACTCTCTGTTGTGAGAGCATCGACCCTGTCCGAAGTATTGAGCATAGGCCACGCCTTCACGGGGGTGTCTGTCTCATCGTCCTGCGTCCGAGTAGGTTCTTGCACGCTCACGGGTGATTCCGTTGCGAGCGAGAACCGAAGTATTGGTTTCGCCTATCGGCTTCCTCTCTCTTTTCTTTGGCTGAGTAGGGATCCAGGAAGGGTTACAAGGACTCCAAAAAGTACAGACTACAGGTTACACAGGAGGAGGACAAGTACGGGATACTCTTCCGGCAGTACTCTCTCTCCTATAGGGTAGCGTACTAAGGACTTGTTATAAGAAATGCCTGAAAAATCACAACTCTAAAAATGAAAAGATAATAAAAAGCCGAGCTTTCACGGCTTCACATGGCGTGAGTTGGTGAACCCGATTTTGTCTTGTGTTTGTATGGATCTAGATTAAGGTTCAAAGATCAAAGTCCCGCGCCTTTGCGCCAATTCTGTTATGTCTTCCTTCGACCACCCCGCTCAACCGAGCCTTTCTACTGTTTTACACTCCTTTTTGTTCCTCGTTGACCATCGTATCGTTCTTCCAAAATCCGATATTCTCTTGTGCTCCGTGAAGTTGATCCATGGATGGTTTCGTCGGGACCATGCCGACACCTACATCGATTCCATGGACTCACCTTCGCCAATAATTTCGAGGCGATTCCCGAGAACTGATCCGGACTTTGCGGATCGGACTCCAGACTCCTCGTTTTCTACCTTTCTCTTGGCTACCCAATAAACTGGGATCACTTTTGTCCCACTACCGCCGTTGTGAATGGGAGTCGATTACAGTCTACATCATTTTTCCATTCACAACACGCTGGGGTTGACTTGAACTCCAGCCTCCTCACGACAGCTGAGTATTTATGGCAAGTGATCTGATTCGGACCATCTCATTATGCAGATAGAAGACAGTGCGAGCCCTGGAGACTACTCCGGAGTCCATCTCTTCCGACTCAGACCCTGACATGGCTCCCGGAGGAAAGGGCAAGGGTCAGCAGCCACCCACATCAGAGGGACAGATGCCAGATCAGAACCAAGTCAATGCACAGTTGCTGGCATCCATCCAGGCAATACAGCAGCAGCTGACTGAGCAGGCCCTTACGCAGACGGCTTTCCAGGACATGTTGAATGATGTGATAAACCGTAACGACGGAGGAGGAGGCCGAGGCAGAGGAGGCAGGGGAAGAGAAGATGGAGGTGGAGGAGGTGGTGACGACCCCAATGATGATCCTGAATTCCAACCACTGCCGAAGCCAACACTCAAAGAAACATACAATCCGGGAGACAGCCAGATGACCGAGTGGATTCTCATCCCACCGGTACACGCTCACTTCGAGCTGAAACCCCAATTCATAGCCCTTCTCCCTGCATTCCATGGCAACACCAATGAAGAGCCATACATTCACCTGCAGCAATTCTCCCGCATTTGTCGCACCACCCACTATCCGAATGTCCCCCTGGACATTGTAAAGATGACGGCTTTCCCCTTCAGTCTACAGGATAAGGCCCTTTATTGGGTCAATCACATGGGAAAGGTCGTGACGACCTGGGAGGAGTTGAAATCCGCCTTCCTGCACAAGTATTACCCTCTGGGTCGACTCAACCAGATGCGGGCCCGTATCAGTAATTTCTCCCAAGGACCCCATGAGTCGATACATGAAGCATGGGAGAGATTCACTGATCTGCAGGAGAAGTGTCCCCATCATGATATTCCGAAGACCAGCTTGGTTCAGCATTTCTTTGGGGGACTGAACATTGAAAGTCAAAGGCTCGTAGACGCAGCATGTGGGGGCTCCCACTTCAACAAGGATGAAGATGTTGTATGGCAGATTTTCGAAGAAATGGCCGAAGGAGAGGCCGCCCTCTCTTCATCCAAGGCATACCAGAAGCAGCCCCAGATCCTCCAGAAACAAGTTCACATGGCTGCATCAAAAGAATCAGAGAGAGATGAAAGCTCCAACCTCAGTATCATTGGGGGCCATCTCTCTAAGGTTGATATTATTGAGAAGCGATCACAGGACCTTGAGAAACTCGCTGTGATCGAGAAGAGGACCCAGAACCTGGATAAACTGGATCACATCACCAAGCAGCTAGAACTGCTGGTAGGTACCATCAATTCTGTTCAGTCGGCAGCACCGCTCGAAGCTCCAGCTGAGAGGAAAGACGAGCAACCACCGCTACACCAGCCTCAGCCAAGCCAGCAACCACCGACAGTTCAGCACGTGTACTACGTGCAGGCACCTGATCAGAGCCAGCCGCAACAGCAGATGGTTGTGTACCAACCAGAGTTCATCTCAGACACCGATTCAGTATTCCCGCCACCACCCCTGGTCCAGGAAGTTAATGGGGTTTGGACTAACGATGCACAGCCGACCCGTCCTCAGGGACAACTCCAGGGTCAGCCATTTGCCAACCGGCAGTACCACCAACCTCAGGGTGGACGTTTTGGGCACCCCTCTCAGCAACACCAGCAGCCTCCACAGTTCGCACACCAATGGAGGCAGAACTTTCCGTATCAGCAGCAGCCACAGTATCGCCATCCACAGCCGTATCACCAATACGCGGCTGCTCAGCCTCAATCATACCAGCAGTATCCCTCTCCGTCCTACCAACAACTTCAACTTCCTGCTCCACCACAGCAACACCATCAGCAGCCTCCCCACCCATCTAACCAACAACAGCGTGGTCTGAACGCTGCATCTTCTGATATGCCCTCAGCTAATCCCACCATGGAGTGTCTAGCCCAGCTTGTCCAAGGGCTAGCGGAGATGACCAAGCGGCTTGATGACCTGACCGCCACTCGCACTACCATTCCGGCGCAGGTCGAAGCCAACCCCAACAATTTCAAGAAGAAGGAGCAGGTAGAATGTGATGTCCAGTCCGCGTGTGATAATGATATTACTGCTTTTTCTAATGCTGTTACTCTCAGGAGCGGTAGGGCCTTGCCTCCGCCTGCTACCAGATATGGGGTGAATAAAGAAACAGGTGGATCGTCATCTTCCGCATCAGCCGTGCCAGCTCCAAGGGCGGGTGAGGAGGAAGAGGAAGGAGAAGCCAGCCCAGCCGTCGTGCATTGCCAGAAGCAACTCCAGCCAAAAATACAAAAAAATCCGCAAAAACAAAAACACCAAAAAGAAGCCTGTAGCAGAAGTGCAGCCGCGCCAGCCTTGGAGGAGCCGCCAGCAGTAGCCGATCCTGTGCCAGCCGATGGAGCCAATGCTACCCTTTTTGATCGCCCAGCAGCACCAGCAGAGTTAGATCCAGCTTGTACACCTTTTTGTAGTCCGGATGTACAACATTCTGTGGGCGATAATCTTGATGTAAATAAGAACTCTAATTTTCCTGCCAGTAATGTGAATATTCCTTTTCCGCATGCAATACAAAAATCCAAAAAAATGGCAAAAAGAAAAACTGCATTGTCTGATCCAGGTGTTGTAGATATTTTGGATAAATTGACTGTTGAGATTCCCTTGTTGAAGGCCGTGGAATACATGCCAGCTGTGAAGAAAGGATTGAAAGAGGCATGTACTAACAGGCGTCGCTCAGCGCAAGACAACAGACGCCAAGAGGTAGAAAAACACGTTTTGTCCATGGCCACAGTTGCAGCTATCACCAACCTCCCCCAGAAAAAGCAAGACTCAGGAGCACCTCTGATCAGTTGTGTGATTTTTGATCAGGTCTTCGAGCGTACCCTTCTTGACAGTGGTTCTTCCATCAACCTCCTGCCCTCGTCCATAATGCAAGAATTCAGGCTGGGACCGCTCAAGCAGACACGAATGATCCTTCAGTTCGCTGACCGATCCGTTAAGCGGCCCCGCGGTTTGTTGGAAGACGTGATAGTTACCGTGCAGGAGATGAAATTCCCCGCTGATTTTGTAGTCCTTGACATGGACTCTCCTTCACCACTTCTCCAGACTCCTATCATCCTTGGCAGACCATTTCTCCGTACTTCAGGTGCCGTGGTTGATTACGGGTCTGGAAGGATCACTTTCAGCTCGAACACCCAGCAAATCACGATCAACATGAACAAGGAGCAGAACGCCACGACTGATGAGAGTCAAGCAGCATCAGAAGCAGACTGTGAGTTTATTGCAGAGATCAGAGATTCAGAGTTATCATTGGACGATCCATGGACCCGAGAAATCCTCACTCTTGAGGAGGACTTGGAAAGCACGGTCAGCATATGCTCCGATGATGTATGGGAGACGGATGCTCAGATACAAGTGCGTCTTCTTGAGCATTCACTCCAGACCGAACATAATCAGCTCACCGCAGAACCGTTCGGTACATCACTGGGATCTCAACAGGATGATGAGGATGGTACTAGTCTCAAAGTACATCCCACCACCAGCATGGTATCAGAAGTGACCGGTAAAGGGGACAGACTGAAACCAGAACTCAAGCCACTTCCTGCAGGCCTGAAGTATGCTTTCCTTACGGGTGAAGAACACATGTATCCAGTCATCATCAACAGCAGGCTGAATCTGGATCAAGAATCTCGACTTCTCGAGATTTTAGAAAAGAACCGCAAGGCACTTGGTTGGAGCGTATCAGACCTCCGAGGGATAAATCCAGCTCTGTGCTCACACCATATCTATCTAGAAGACGATGCCAGACCGTCCCGCGAATTTCAGAGAAGGCTAAACCCTAACCTTCGGGACGTGGTAATGAAAGAAATCACAAAGTGGTGTGATGCAGGCTTCATTTATCCCATCTCCGATTCAAAGTGGGTAAGCCCCCTACATGTAGTTCCCAAGAAATCCGGGCTTACTGTGATCACAAATGAAAAAGGAGAGGAGATTTCAACTCGGGTACCGACATCTTGGCGGGTGTGTGTTGACTACCGCCGCCTGAATGCAGCAACCAAGAAGGACCACTTCCCCTTGCCATTTATTGATCAAGTCTTGGAGAGATTAGCAGGCAAGGAGTTCTTCTGCTTCCTGGACGGGTACTCCGGGTACAACCAAGTGGCGATCGCCCCTGAAGATCAAGAGAAGACTACCTTCACTTGCCCGTTCGGCACCTACGCCTTCAAGAGGATGCCCTTTGGATTATGCAATGCACCCGCAACCTTCCAAAGATGCATGCTAGCAGTCTTCGCCGAAATGGTAGGCAGTTTTCTCGAAGTGTTCATGGACGATTTCTCCGTCTATGGTGACAGTTTCGATTCTTGCCTCGAGCACCTAGACAGAGTGCTTCAGAAATGCCGGGAAGTCAATTTAGTGCTCTCATGGGAAAAGAGCCACTTTATGGTCACAGAGGGTATTGTGTTGGGGCAAGTCGTTTCCAAACGTGGCATGGAAGTCGACCCAGCCAAGGTGGATGTCATTTCAAACCTTCAGCCACCTCAGTCAGTAAAAAATGTGAGGTCATTCTTGGGGCATGTGGGATTCTACAGACGATTTATCAAGGACTTCAGCCGCATTGCCCGACCTCTGACAGAGCTTTTGTGCAAGGAGACAGAGTTTATTGTTGATCAGCTAGTTCTCCTTGCCTTCAATCATTTGAAGGAGCTTATCACTCAAGCTCCAATCTTGCAGCCTCCAGACTGGACTCTTCCCTTTGAAATAATGACCGATGCGTCAGATTTTGCTGTCGGAGCTGTTCTAGGGCAGAGGAAAGATAAGGCGCCCTATGCCATTCACTATGCCAGCAGAACATTAGATGAAGCTCAAAGAAATTACACAGTGACAGAGAAAGAACTGCTGGCTGTGGTTTTCGCCTTAGAGAAGTTCAGATCCTATTTGTTGGGATCAAAGGTCACAATTTTCACAGACCACTCTGCTATTCGGTACCTACAGCAGAAGAAGGATGCCAAGCCCAGACTGATTCGTTGGATCCTTCTCCTCCAGGAATTCGATCTGGAAATCAAGGACAAACCTGGAGTTCAGAACGTGGTAGAAGATCATCTCTCCAGAATAGAGCAGCATGACTCTCCTTTGAGCAAAGCACCTATCACAGAGACCTTCCCTGACGAAGCTATCTTAGCCGTGGATGCTCTCCCTTGGTATGCTGACATTGTAAATTACCTCGCCTCTGGGGTAATACCTTCGGATTGGACGAAGAATCAGAAGAACAAATTCATGTCGACCATCCGCTTTTACCAGTGGGAAGATCCCCTTCTATTCAGGGAAGGAGCAGATTGTATTTGGCGCAGGTGCATTCCTCAGACGGAGCAATCTAGTGTCCTCGAGCATTGTCATTCGCTCGAATCTGGTGGGCACCATTCTGGAGATCGTACGGCAGCGAAAGTTTTGCAGTGTGGCCTCTGGTGGCCCACTTTATTTAAGGATGCAGCAGAATTTGCTAAAAGATGCCTTGATTGTCAGCGACTGAAAGGAACACTCACTGCCAAAGACTCAATGCCTCTGAAAATCATTCAGATAGCAGATGTTTTCGATGCATGGGGCATTGACTTCATGGGACCTTTCCCTAATAGTCAAGGTTTTGAGCACATCCTTCTTGCCGTAGATTACGTGAGTCGCTGGGTTGAAGCTATCCCCGCCCGAGCCGCCGACAACAGAACAGTTTGCCAGTTTCTGAAGAAGAACATCATTTCGCGGTTTGGGATACCCAAGATTTTCATATCCGACGGGGGTAGTCATTTCATCAACAAAGAGGTCAAGAAGTTAACGAAGGAGTACGGCATCGATCACCGCGTCGCATCTCCTTATCATCCGCAGACCAATGGCATGGCGGAGTTATCCAATAGAGAAATCAAGACCATATTGCAAAAACTTGTTAGGCCAAACAGAAAAGACTGGTCTCAACTCTTGGACTCAGCTCTTTGGGCTTACCGTACGGCCTACAAGTCTCCCTTGGGCATGTCGCCCTACCGTCTTGTATATGGAAAACCATGCCATCTGCCCGTAGAACTAATTCACAAATCCCTTTGGGCAATTAGTAATTGTAACTTGGACTCACGAAAAGGTGGTCAGAAGCGAAAGGATGATCTGAACAGGCTCTTGGAATTCCGAGACTGCGCATACAATAACACCTTGATGTACAAAGAGAAGGTGAAACGCTGGCATGACCGGCACATCAGACGAAAGACCTTCGATGTTGGGCAGAAAGTGTGGTTGTTTGATGCAAAGTTGCGGATATTCCCAGGAAAATTAAAAAGTAAGTGGACAGGGCCATTTCGAGTATGTGAAGTGCGTGACAACGGAAGCATTGCTATATCAGAATTGTCCCCTGACGCACAGCCCTTCGTCGTCAACGGCCAACTACTGAAGCCTTACTTGGAACCAGATTCGTTCTTGGCCGTTGTTGACTCTATTCAGTTAGTGCACTCCGACGATGTCTCTACACCTCCTGCAGCACCAACAGATTCAGACGATGTACTCCAACCATTATTGCTCTGATTTTCTTCTTTTCTTCTTTTCTTCTTTTCCTTATCTATTTTCTTCTTCTATCTAAAAGGTGCCGCCTTTGTAGACAGTTTTCTATACTTAGGACGTACTTGGTCCTAAGTATAGGGGATGTGCACCTAGGGTTCTTGATTTCTGTTTGATCCTCTCCATTGTCTCCTCTTCTTGTCTATACTTAGGAGCACCTTACCCTAAGTATAGGGGGAGACAATCTGAGTACGATCAGTATATTCTCACCCTTGACCCCTCCCCGCTTTGTAAACAGTCTGCTATACAAAGGATTCTTTGATCCTAAGTATAGGGGGGACGGTCAACTTCTAATTCATTCATTCGTATTTATTCTTTAGATCTGCCTATACGCAGTACGAGTTATGTCTTTGCTTTCTCCTTTCGATCTATGAGGACATAGCTCAAGCTAAGTATAGGGGGTCGTATATACTGTGTATATACTAAAAGCCATAACTCATACTGAAAAATAAAATAAAATGTAAAAAGTAGCTTTATAATAATACAGTATGATTGTGAGTTCCTCAGACTAATTGTAATTATGCTGACTAGTAAGTCAGAAAAGGGTTTTGTATGAAACGTTTTCCTTTGAAAAATCCTGTGAAAGTTGTTTGAAAATAGCGTGAAAAAGTATTCAACGATTGAAAAATTAGTTTGTGTGTAAAAACCTATTTTCTTTGAGTGAAAGCAAAAACTTTGTGAAAATTAGTGTGCAAATGATTGCGAAAAGTTGATTGTCAAAGATGTTTTGAAAAATCTATCTATGTTGTGTAAAACATTTGTAAAAGGATTTTCAAATGCGTGTACATGTTACAAAAATTATTTTTGGACTAGAGTTTTCGAAAACCCTTGTGAAAATATTTCTCGAGTAAGTCTGAGGAATTTGCACAAAAATCTTTCATTTGTAAATAAGGAATAAGCCAAATAAAGTTTATAAGAACAGAACCATACTATACGTCAAAGACATTTTCTTCTCTTGTACCTACTGATTAATAAATCAGATACCTATACAGTATGATTTGAAAAATAGTGTGACCAGTTTGGAAAATTTGATGTGAAATGATTTCAAATGCGTGAAACTGTGTTGATTGCAAAATTTTTTTCTTTGTGTGAAAGAAAGGATTTCAAAAACCTATGTGCAAATGTTTTGAAAAATGCTTGTCAAAATTATTACGAAAAATGTACATATAAGTGTGAAAATTCTTTGCAAAAATAGCTTTCAAAATGCGTGTAAATGATTGCAAAAAAATTATCGTGTACTATAGTTTGCAAAACTATTTTCAAAACTAGAACTGAAGGATAAGATCACTATTATAAATACCTGTAAATCAGAAATAAATCACGTCAAATTCTTTCTCAACAACCTGAATAAACCATTCCATTAACATATGTAAAGTCTGTATAAATTCATATAGTTTGTAAATAAAGCAGTACGCCCGTGTAAATAATGGTAGATACTCTTTGTATGTGTCAAGCTCTTATTTTGTTTACAAAATTTCTTTGTGTAAAAACATTCTTTGCTTCTTTGTGAAAAATTGCATCATTCATTGTGCATAGCATAAGCATACCATGCATACTCTTTTTGAGTGAGCTTGATGATTGAACCAGTCTAATAAAGTCTCAGAGTGGAGCTCGGTTGGACCTTACTGCACTTAACTGCACTGGAACCTTATGGGAACTAGGTTTAAGGTACTTCAGGTCCAGTCAGACTTAATTCTTTGAGAAAGCAGGGCTGGGTTCAAGTCACCTCAGTGGACTAACTAGAACTTTTCGAAACACACGCATGACTCTTGTCGGCCGTGACCTAACTTGGACACCTGCACCTTTCACACAGCTCTCCATGGATGAGGTGGTGAGGAGGCAGTTTCCTTCGGCTTGGGGTAGCATATGAGGGTAGTACTTCTAGGCGGAACCTCTCTTCTTCTTATAGTGAAGGAAGTGCACCTCAACTTGGTCTAGTGGTGATGAAGTCTAAGGACTGAAGCTGTGGGTTGCAATAAAGCTTCAAAAGAGGGATAGTCTACTGGCTCAAGGAGAAATTTCTTGTATATATGCTGCACCATGTAGATATGTTGTACAGATGCAATTGAAAAAAAAAAATTGCAAAAAGGAACTCCAAAAAAGTGGTGGGTCGGATTGAAAATTTAATAACCCCACCGGAGTGTATATAGTTCAATAAAGCAAAAGCTTATGGTATCCACGTTTCATCTCATGAAGCTTGCAGCGGGAGACTCGGCTACACTGGCTGAGCTTCCAAAAGTCTATACTTCTTCCCCCTCTTCTTGAGCCGGTTGCACTTGAACTTAGAAGGGAATACCCCGCTTCTCGAGGAAAGAGTTGCTAGACCGAGGCATTAGAGTTACCGGGATGGGGGAGGTTGTTTCTTTGCCACTTCTAAAGTGGGGAGCCACTGTCACTTACACTGTACAAGTCAGCTTCATAGTCATAAGGGTTTGCGTATGATGTAGGCTAGTTCTGACCTGGCTATTGAGGTGATTTGAACCAAGTTCTGTGACTCTCGAAGGCTGTTGTGTTTTAAATTTGGTTCCCAACTAGGTTCCACACACCTTCACACCCAAGGTCTGACAGGAGCTCCAAACTCAGATTTTGTAAAGACGTGCATTGCACTGAAAGCACCCCAATTCACTCTATTTTTCTTGCATTTTCCTTTTCTTTTCTTTATTCTTTTTGCGCTTATTGCATAAGTGTTTGCTAGGGACTAGCAAAGGCAAGTATAGGGGGGGTGATGAATCTCCATTTCATCACCTTTATTCTATCATTTTGGCCTCAAAAACCCCAGCAAATGCATGTAAACAACAATAATTTGTACATAATAGCATTCATTATTCAGTGTATTAATTGTACATTAAATAAAGTTTTTAATGCCAAAATTATAGAATAAAGAGAGAAAAGAAAAAGGAATAAAATATTGTAAATATTTTATGACCCTAACCCCGAGACCAAGGCCAGCATGGTATTGGTCGACAAGGAATAAAGTAGGGGAGATAAGGGCTGATATACAATAAATATCTCAGTTATTCATTCATCCATTTATGCATTCTTGACACCTATTTTGTACATAACTATTTATTCCTCAAATAAAGAAACTTTGTTCATGAGAGTTGTAGATAATAATGTAAATAAAAATACAAAAATTGAGTTTTGTACAAAAATAATACTCAGTGTACATTTTATACACAAAATAAAAAGCAAAAATCTCAACTTCACAGACCCATATCTTACAAATAAAAAACTCCAAATCACCCAAACTCACCTTTAATTGTATATAGCATTCCATGAACTATTTTAAAAAATTGGTTTCATACTTTTTAGAATCCATCTGTGGAAGTTAGGTTTTTGACCCTCATTGTATATAGTACCCGATTAAAATATTCATTTTATTCAATAGTTATTATTCTTACAAATTCATATTTTAGAATCTTGTGAATAATGTATATAATACTTATACATATTGATATTAAAAAGAAAACCAAAAATAATTTGTAAAATAAAATAAGTCTAAGTACCACATAGACAAAATACCTATACCACTTATATGTAAAAGGGGATTTTATTCCTTTATTCTTTATTCATCCACATTTTTTTTACATAATATTGTAAATATTACATAAAACATATTAAAAATACAAATCTAAAAGAAAAAATGAAGAAAATTCACTAAATAAATAAGGTGTCTATAATCTATAGGTAAAATACCTATAAGTATACTTACTTATACATATACATATTTATTTAAAGATACAACTAAACTTATAAAAATCAAACAAAAATACCTTTTATACTCACAGAAATAAGTTATAAAATTATAAAATAAGAAACTAAAATAATAAAATAAAATAAATAAATTAAAAATAAAATATACAAAAATACATATAAAATACATACATATACACATTATTTTAATAAAACCGTAATAAAATACTTCAAAAAAAATAAATAAAAATCATAAATAAATACTACATTAATTTATAAACATTTCTATTTTATAAGTAAAATCTAATAAAATCATTTACTAGGTTAAATAATTCATTTTGTAATAAGGATCCCTATTTTGGCGTGTAGCGGCTGAGGTGGACCAATGGGCGCGTCGCGCCTGTTGACCGCAGGTCAACTGGACCTCCAGGCGTCTGACTTCACGCGACCTGTCTTTTCCCCGATTTCCGCCATTTTTCCCGCCTGGCTCAGTGAACCATCGCACTCGCTTCCTTCACAAGATTTGTCCTCTGATCATCCATGATGCTCGCCAAGATCCTAGATCAATCTGATACTCATTGGTTTTAATCAATAAACGCCGGTCACTGGGGGTCCCTCGGAATGTCTATAAATAAAAACCTCCGACTTCCCGGCCAAAGTTGGCCATTTTCACTCCACCAAAAAGCCTTGTTCTTGCTCCTGGTGTGTTCCTCGTGACAGGAGGAGTCGCCCAGCACCTCGACTTGGCCGGAGGTCGGAGAAGTTTGTCGCGGTGGTGCTCCGGCGACCACCCTGCTCCCTGGAGGCCCCCAGGTATAAGAGCTGTTCTTTCTTGCTTAGTAGGTAGGTTTTAGTATTAGCTTTTCATTCCAGTCCTTAGATTAGCATTTAGATGATGGGCTTAGGCCAAAATCCGAACTTCGAAGTTCGCCGGAGCTGAGCTCCGGCGACTTCCCCACTGTGATCCCATCTGTCTTCGACCGCCTAAATCGCCTCATCTCCATCCCCTTCGAGTTCTCCATCAAATGCACACACTTGTTCAACCCAGGACCCCAGGTCTTGGCGAATCGGAGCTCCTCCTCCACCCTTCGCCGGAGCTTCGTCGCCCACCACCATCCGCTTGCTCACAGCTTCAAACCCCTGGTCGAGGAAGACGCCCTCGAGCCACTCTTTCTTCCTGTGCAGGTTAGGTGCGAAATAGAGCACCGGGAGTCGATTTACAAGCCGGCGGAGGTACCTGGAGCCGTAACCCTACTTCGAGCTCGTTGCAGCGCTCCCGGTGTACCTATGGCCGATCCGAGACCTCCA
Organism: Ottelia alismoides; assembly: GCA_037367405.1. NCBI lineage: Eukaryota > Viridiplantae > Streptophyta > Magnoliopsida > Alismatales > Hydrocharitaceae > Ottelia > Ottelia alismoides. The sequence continues at coordinate 129,249 of JAZKJV010001982.1, forward strand.
GACGTTAGAGGATACCTCCAGGAAGCTTCCTGGGACCTTCAGGAGCGAAGAAGACCGGCGGGAGAGCGAGATCCGAGCGGAGGAAGCTCGCCTCGGCGAGGCTTCTTCCCTGTTCTTCCTCGCAGCTCCTCCGCCGTTGGATGAAGACGAAGGCCCAGATTGAAGACCAGCCGTCCGATGGAGCACCGCCTCGACCGTCGGATCATCTCGGATGATCTAATCCTAGCGCTCCATCGACGAACCGTCATCGGCGTACGTGGAGGCGCCACGTGTCAAGTGAACGAAGATCAGCCGTCCATCAGCGCGCCTTTTGGGGGTAATTTTCACATTCGACCCCCGTTTTTTTTGTAATTTATTTTTAGTCCTGTAAATAAAATAAGCACGTTATATTAATGTGGATATTTTGCATGAGACCCCCTGTACTGTTCTGATATTACTCTTGGGTCCAGTCCACGTCACCTCACGTGTCGTCCCACGTGAGGTGGGCTTTTTGCATAAGACCCCCTGTATGTTTGTAAATTTGAATTTAGTCCAGTAAATAAAATGTTCAGTATATCATTTTTATGAAAAATTGCAACCAGGACCCTGAACTTTTCTGATATTGCATTTTGGTCCCTGTGGGTGCGGATCACGTGTAGTCCCACGTGGTGGTTAAATTGCAAGGGGGCCCTGGCGGGTTTCTTTATTTGTTCTTAGTCCCTAAAAATCACAAAACACGTTATAATGTTCTGGTATTTTTGCACATGTGCCCCTGGAATTTATTTTATTTGCAAAAATGCCCCTGCCAGGCTTTAGTACTTTTTGTGTCTTTATCTATTTATTAAAAATACCTACATGGCTTCTAAAAATTCACAAAAATTAGGGTAGATGCTCCATGCCATGCTTGTTCACGCACATATTTTATTTCGCATTTTTTGCATTTTTCCTACTTATTAAAAATGAAAAAGAAGCCATTTTTTGTACTGTCTAAATTAGAAAATACAAAAAAATTAGCAAATGTTTTAGAAAAATTCCAAAAAAAATATATGTGATATATTTATATGTATATTGAGTCCAGAAAATGAAAAACCCTAAAAATATGAAAAAGAAAATTAAAAAAAATCATAAAACCCAAAAGCAACATAAAAATTAGAAAAACTCTTTAAAAACCCTAAAAATACATTTTCTCTCTTTTATAATTATCTATATATTATTATTATTGTGTAAAAATTAATTTGGGTAATTTTGAGATTTATTTAATATTTTTAAAACCCAAAGTACACACGGCTATTTATTTAGTCCTATATTGTGGACATTTTTGAATTGAAAAAAATACATAAAAAATTAGAAATATAAAGAAAAAAAAATAAAAAAAGGGTTAAAATTATAAGTCTATATATTAAGTTTTTATGTCTATAAATATATAATATTCTATATTACTTCTCTCTCTCTTCTTATAGATATATATATACCTCTTTATATATACATATATATATAGTATATAGATTTATATAATTAATAATATAAAAAGAAAAAAAAAGGTATAAAATATAAAATCAAAATAAAAATTATAAAAACAAAAATATAAAAAAAATTACAAAACCCAAAACCCACCTAAAAACAAGCTTCACACATGGATGACTTGGTGACACATCTAGGCTACGCATTTTGTATTGCTCTCTGTGGTTCGACCTCTACATGCTTGTCGCTATACATTTTGTTGTAGAGTAATAAAAATTAATTCACATTTATTTTTTTGGACTTAATTGATACATTCTTGCTTTGTGGGTTAATTGTTGATTAACTTCGGGATTCGTGTGGTCAAGCACCGGACTGTTGACTCGCCTTGTGAGTCGACATGACCGCATCGAATTATCCGAGCTATCAAACATCCATCGTCATGTACTTGGAGAAGAAGGAGGATGGGATGACCTTTGGAAAGAACGTGGATGTTGAATATGTACCGTTCGGTTTCCATTGGTTATATAACTTAAGATTAACCTAAGCAATTGACTAAAATAAAGTTAAAATTAACGACATGGTCTGTGGGGTAAGACAGAGAAAGTTTACAGGTCGAGTGGGGCAATACGTTGTTTCAAAGATCGATGAGGTAATCGGAAAAGTTTATAAGGTTTGTTGGGTAAAAAAATCCAAATCCTTCATAAGAATTTCTACGAGAATACTAGAACTTGAATGTTATTAGGTAGTTTCGTCAGCTTCCCAAGCCTAACCTATTAGTTCGGTGCCAGACTTAGGCTTGGGTTTGGACTTGATGAATTTTATAGGCTTCGACTTGCCCAAAGCCCTCAAAGTTAAATGATCTTGGGACATGACCACTTTATCTAGGAGTGATCCTATGAAAGCCATAACCTGTGAGCATGAGAGCATGCATTCTGAACCACTAGATTCAACTAGGAGAGAGAAGACAGAATCTAGTCGTCCAGAATGCATGCTCTCATGCTCTCATAGTTTTCTACTCTCACATGATCACTCCTATATATATGTATGTATATGTGTGTGTAAGGTTTAGTCATTGTTCGTGTTCGATTACATTGTGAGATAAGAACGGATGAATACTATAAATATATATAATAGATTATGTAATCATGGTGAGACTACTTTATTTTAAGATGATTGTTTCTCTGATAACATACAATGAGATCTTTGTATGGTGATGAGATATTTTATGATAGATTTTTCTTGAGCTCTTGTTTTACCCACAAAAATGGAATTTTTAATTAATTTAAGAAAAACACAAGACAAGGAGAAAATCAAGTGCATGTCAAAGCATCCCCCGATAAGAGGGCAAAGGAAGGAAGACATCGGGCGTCAAATCCAAAGACTAAGGGCCTGTTGGTAATTGGCTTGGGTTGAGTTGGGTTGAAGTATCCTTCTATTAATAATAGCTGTTTGGATGGTTGAGAAGGTTGGAATAATAAATGTAATATGATGTAACATTAATTATGTCTTATATTAATGTTATAACAAAGAAATTGTATGATTCATACAACTAATTTCAATCCAAGAATGCATGGATATAGCATTAGGTATACCAAATTACCTCAAAGTATGTCAGATTACTCGGGAGTAACATGACAACCTAATGGGCCTGTGGGTGGATTGGATAAGATTCTTCGGATGTTGCTTACGTGCAAGTTAGTCTCCACAGAAGTTGGATAAGACGAAATCTCAAAATCTAATGGGAATCCGCCGCCTCAAGGAGTCTAACCTATTAATACTTGTTTTCGAGCAAACAGAAATTGATCGAGGCACATCTTGCACCCTTTTTATCCATTTTTTTTTAAAATATCTATCACCATGACACATCTATTCTCGAGTAAAACTCACACACAGTTTGTTGGAATTGAACTCAGACGAACTCGTCTACCGCATAAGACACGACGGTGTCAACTGCACGGCATGATCGTCAAGACAAGATCATCCTCTTGGAAGCTCTATGTACATGCTCCAGAAAGCATCTCATGGACGACAAGACATAAGTTCAAGGAAAGGAAGCTCTCTAGATCGAGAGAGAAGGAGAGAGAGAGAGGTGACCTGAGGGAGGGCGGGATCTGCATTGATAATCGGAGAAGTCCCGGCATTATGGCAGGAATTGCAGGGGAATTCATCACCTTTACAAATGGTTGCGCACAGGACGTGGAGGAGCCATGTGAAGTTAAATGATATATAGCCATTTGCATCAATCCGTGGGGGCCACGCCTACCAATTTCACAATTAAGGACATGGGTACTAATGCTCCCAATTGCTGTACATGTGCAGGAGATTAGGCTTCCACATTGCTCTCCCACTAGACCCTACTTGTCCCATTTGCCCAACCACCCCTCCAGACTCACATCTCTCATTAACCTGTGGATGTAATTGGGTTCCTGCGTCTGTGTCGTATGCATTGGTATAATTACGTTATCATGCTTGGGATGTATGTACTCATCTCTGCCGACGATGATGGTTCTGGATTGGGTTTGTACATAGCTTTTATTTCCTGTTCCTCTGTGTTTCCTTGAAAAAATTGATCCATTATAAGCATAAAGACACCGGTGTTTATTTCGCACTGCTTACCTAAACTACTGACGCAAAAAAAAAAAGATCAATGCCAAATATATTTGCTATGTTTTCATTTCCATCAAATTTGATATGATGATGAAAAACGATCTTGCTCGTTTATGTGGTTGATTTGGATTGGAGTAAGCTTGTTGAAAAAGATGATAAGAAATGTAATCCTTTCGTAAAGAGGGAGTGCTTATGTAAAAGTGTAGACATAGTCCAGCATATAACGCTCACAAAGTGACAATGAGTAAGAGTGGATGATTACTGCTTGACAACTTCGGTTGTTCTCAATGAGCCTAGTTGAACCTGAACCCAATAGGTTGTCAAAACTGATCTTACTCAATAACAGTCTTGGGATCTAGGCCAAGATGTTACTTATTTACTTGTTTAATGGTTAGGAAGGGTTAGAATGATGAATGTGATATAATGTACTATTGCAATGTTACATATATAGGGGTAGAGGAAGTACTTCCCAAACTCAAAACACCCAATATGATAGAGGGAGAGAAGAGAGAAAAAGTGTAGTATACTAGTTCTCCTTTTTTTCTTTCAATGATTGTGAGAGGTGACCGATCATCATTTTATCACATATCTTCTTCTTTATTTTCTTATGTGACGATTTCTTATATATTAGTTTCATCCAACAATTGGTATCTTAGAGAGAATTGACGTTCATGAAAGATCATGATGCATTGTGAATGCTACTACAAAAAAACGGGCTTTAGGGGACGGTCACTAACTGTCCCATATTAAAAGGACTGTATCCTCTGATCAGAGGGGACGGTTTCCTAAGTATCCCCTATACTTGTGTCTCATTTGACCAGAGGGGACGCGCGTCCATTGCGCTTCCTCTTGAAAATCAGAAGGGACGGTTGCGACCGTCTCTATCTCTCCAACCTTAAGGGATGGTCAAGGACCGTCCCCTATTGAACACCAGAAGGGACAATCGCAATTGTCCCCAACTTCATTATATGAGAGACGGTTGGGACCGTCCCATGTAGTTTGACAATCGAGGACTATTATGACCATCCTTTCTGGTTCATATAGGAGACAATCATAACCGTCCTCTATAAGTCATGTGTTTGTCTCCAGCACAACGGGGGCGCGTGCAAAAGCACAGAGGAGATGATCATAATCTCCTCCTGGCCTCCCACTCCAAAAAATCACCAGTAGGCATCCTCGGTGCAAATGGGGCAGTTATGATCATCCCTTCTGGTTCATATAAGTGACGGTCGTAACCGTCCCCTATAAGTCAAATGATGTCTCTAGCACATCGGGGACATGCACAAAAGCGCAGAGGGGATGGTAATAACCATCCCCTCTGTCCCTGTAACTCCAAAAAAATCGCCAATAGACATACCCGGTACGGATGGGGTGGTTATGACCATCCCTCCTGGTTCATATAGGAGACGATCCTAGTCATGCCCTATAAGTCATGTGATGTCTCCGGCACAACGGGATATGCGTAGAAGCGTAGAGGGGACGCTTACAACCGTCCCCCTGACCCCTTGATGAATATCGTATTCATCAAGCTAAAGATGGTCATTTAGGCTCGAGTCCCCATCATTCATATGCATTTAATCATTAGCAGAGCATTATTTATAGCATTCATACATGTGTTAATAATATCTGTATTTCATCATGCATGATTGCATTAAAAATCCCATGTGTAATTTAGCCCAAAAAGCCGCTAACTTCTCACATTTTTAGTTAATTCATCTTAACTCTGATTAACCCAAAACTACCTCCATTGTGTAGATATTACTAACCTTATTAAATAAAAAATACAAAAAAATTACTAACCCCATAAGTGTCAAATAATCCCAAAGTCTAATTTCACATCTGACAGACTAAAATGAGCATATCTCCCCACATACAGTATCCTATTTTGGTCTACTCACTTTTAAAGTACTCCATTTTTCAAATACCTTCAAACAAGACCAATTTCATAAAATTCGGAGCTCATATGTGAAAGTTGGGTTTTGGGCCTCTTTGCGCATTTCGACTTTTTGCTATTTTTGACCTCAGTTTTTAGGTCCTTAATTAACTCTTTTAATTTTATTTCTTCTTCATTTGTATTCTTTGATGAAAGTTTTATTAAGCGACGCAAAAATCCAAATCTAGATCAAACTAATATCAAAGAAACTGACCAAGTCCAAGTGTCCGTTGTCGGTCTGTACAAAAGTTGTGCGTTTCTAACTTCTATTTTATTTTCCTATTTTCTTATTTATTAAAAATCAAAAAAATTAGATTAGAGTGTAATTAATTTTCTTATATTTTATCGTATTTTTTTCTAGATTTTTTATCCTCTCTAAAACCACCAAAAAAAATACAAAACCCTCAAAACTCGGTTTTCTATACACATGGAGAACCACCAAAAATAGCACTTTACACAGATGACCACTTTTGCTCCCGAGCCCTTCATGAAAGTTGTAGATCTCATCGAGACAAACAACTTTTGTGAAGAAATATTTTTGATCCGAGGTCATCTTCTATCACTTTTTCTCCTCCAAAAATCTAAAAATTTTTTGGTGCCACGTGGCAGCTCCAGGGCGTGCCACGTGGCACCCCACTCTTTCCTCTCTCTCCAGCTTTCCTGGGTCACGTGCCTAGCACGTGACCAGGGTCATCTTCCCCAACGGCCTCCGCTTCCGCCTCCTCCGCGAAACCGCCGCATGCGGCAATCAATGACCGCCATGCGCAACCATTACATCACTCGCCCCAGCCACTCCTTCGTGCATGTAACGGCCGCCGGACCCTCGACCTTCCACCACCTCGCTCCTATAAATTCCCGGCAACGGCGCCATTTGATTAACGCGAAATCTACCTCTTTAATAGTCGATAATTGTAGTATAGGAGGTGGATTTCGGTCGTCAAAATACCACAAGCTTTGAATGTTGTGGAATATTTTTTCTTGGTAAGTTTACCAAGGTCAACACAGGAACGATGATTTTTAGTTGCGTGATCTTAAATCAAATTAAATAATTAGTTAATGCTCGATTAATTTTCTGAGTTGAGAAAACATATTCAATGCAAAACAATGATATGCAAATTAGATGCAAATAAACAGAGGTAACAGTTCGGTACAGGATCTGGGATTTAGATTTCTTCTCCAAAATATTGTTAATCAATATCCTCGAAATTCATCGCAGATCGAAAGAATTTTGTCCGGAAGTATTTATCAAAATAAATTCAGCAGCATGCAGAAGGAGAATAATTCTGAGAGACAATCCTGCAATTTACTTGGATAAGACAAATGATTCTATTGATAAATCTTTATTTTTTGATTGAAGCCTCTATAAAATTATCCAGTAAAAGAATGAGAGATCAATGTCTATCCTTCAAAAGAGCACCCCTGTAAAAAATGGTACATCAATTTATCCACGAAAATGCAGTACAAATATTTCAAATTTTAGCCTGCAAGAGTCAACTAAGATCCTCAAAGAATAATTATTAATCAACCACCTCAGATCTATTCACAAATTATGCTAAATGATAGAGAATGAAAATAGCTTCGAAATGACATATTATACGCTAAAATCGGAGTCCGTATGAGAAAGATATGCTAAAATGAACTTCCAGGGACTAAAATGTAAATAAAATAAAGTTTTTCTTGCAAAGAGGTCCCCGGAGGGGCTTATCTATAATTTATAAAAGTCGGAGGGGCTCCACGGTAATTTACCTCAGGCGGGGGTATAAATATAATTCCAGAAAATGGTGGGGGCTTTTATGCAATTTCTCCTTAGACGCACATGCGTTGCACGTGCGCCAGGAGGCTCGGGTACGGGGCGCTAGGCTCGGGCGGCTGAGCATGAGGTTTGGGCGGCCGAGCCTCAGGCACGGATAACGAAGCAAAGGTATGGTTCGGGCCAGGAGGCTCGGGTTGCCGAGCCTATAATTCGGGGGCCCAGAACCTAGAGCTTCGGCGGATGGCTTGGGGGCAGCACGTGGCTAATCCGGAGTCGTTGGATCAAGGGCCTCGGCCCGATCCAACGGCGGCTGGAGCGAGGCGTGGAGCGACGGTGCTGTGTAGCCGAGGCGGCGGGGCGCGGTCGGCAGCCCTAGGCCGGTCGACACACGACTGGCGGAGGGCGATCGAGGCGGCGGGCAGTCGAGGCGGCGCCTCCGCGTGAAGGCGGAGGCTCTGGTTGAGCGGGGGAGAGCGGAGCAGCCTTGCGCGGCTGTTGGAGGCGGAGTAGCGGGGCGACGTGGTGGAGCTCCGCACGGCCGAAGGGGGAGCGTGCAGCACCTCGGCCGACACACGACGCGAGGCGGCAGGCGGAGGCCGAAGGCTGCGCGGCGGAGGAGACGCGCGGGCGGTCGTGGCGGAGCTCGGCCGTGGTCGAGCGGTGTAGGGGGTGAGCGGCTGAGGTGTTCCTGCAAAGGTGAGATAAACACGGGGGGGGGGGGGGGGGGGGGTGAAACGCGAGCGTGGCATGGGCTTGGGCGCCTAGAGGGGTTCCATCCTTTGCGAGGACGGCGATGGGTGAGGCGAGTTGAACGGAGGAAGGAGAGGGAGAAGGCTCGAGAGCAGGGGGTGAGGGTGTTGACTCGCCTGAAGGGGAGGCACAGCTCCTGACTGTCCTTGCTCACGGACCCTTGGCGAAGGGGGACTGAGCTCTGCAGCAGGTCGTTCTGCAACAGGGAGTATGCTCCCTGGATCACGCCGTCGACTCGACGAGGGCCACTGTCACCAGCCCTTGCGATGATCTTGAAATGATGGCGGATGGGTTCAAGGGCTGCCGCCGTTGGGGATTTATAGGAGCCTGAATGCCGCAACGAAGAAGGATCACTTTCCGCTTCCTTTTATTGATCAAATCCTGGAGAGATTGGCAGGGAGAGAATACTTCTGTTTCTTAGACGGGTACTCGAGCTACAATCAGGTAGCTATCGCCCCCGAGGACCAAGAAAAGACTACTTTTACATGTCCCTTCGGCACATACGCATTCAAGAAAATGCCTTTTGGGCTTTGCAATGCCCTCGGCACCTTTCAGCGATGCATGATTGAGATTTTTGCCGACATGGTCGGGGATTTCCTGGAGGTCTTCATGGATGACTTCTCGGTTCATGGTGATTCATTCGATGATTGTCTAGCGCACCTGGATCGAGTCCTCCAAAAGTGCAGGGAAGTGAATCTGGTGCTCTCTTGGGAGAAAAGCCATTTCATGGTAAAAGAGGGCATTGTATTAGGGCATGTCATCTCCAGGAAGGGAATGGAGGTTGACCCTGCCAAAGTTGATGTGATCAGAAAGCTTGAGCCACCTACAAATGTGAAACAAGTACGGTCTTTTCTAGGGCATGTCGGATTTTACAGGAGATTTATCAAAGATTTTTCAAAAATTGCCTGACCGCTAACCGACCTTCTTGGGAAAGACACCGAATTCGTGGTAGATCATAAGTGTCTAGAACCATTCGAATTACTCAAGAGAAGGATCATTGAGACTCCCATCCTACAAGCTCCCGACTGGTCTCTTCCCTTCGAGATCATGACAGACGCATCCGATTTCGCTGTAGGGACTGTATTAGGACAACGAAAAAATGGAATCCCGTATGCTACTCACTACGCAAGCAAAGTTTTAGACCCTGCTCAGAAAAATTACACTGTGACCGAAAAAAAAATGCTTGCTGTGGTTTTTGCCTTGGAAAAATTTCGATCAATACTTCTAGGATCTAAGGTGACAGTGTACACAGACCACTCTGCCATTCGCTATTTAATGGCCAAAAAGGACGCAAAAGCACGACTTCTGAGATGGATTCTACTGCTTTAAGAATTTGATTTGGAGATTAAGGACAAACCTGACATTAAGAATGTCGTGGCAGATCATTTATCACGGATTGAGCATAACAAAATTCTGGAATCTGAATCCATCCGTGAAACCTTCCCAGACGAGTCAATTTCTGCTATTGACTCACTCCCTTGGTATGCAGACACGGTGAATTATCTCGTCACAAATGAAGTTCCTCAAGGATGGCCCAGAAACAAAATCGATCGACTCATATCTGAAGCGAGACACTATCATTGGGAGGATCCATTCCTTTTCTTTGAAGGACCGGATTGCATATGGAGAAGATGTATTCCTCAAGAGGAATGCCAAAGTATCCTCAATCTATGCCATACCTTGGAGGCGGGAGGACATCACTCTGGGAAGAGGACCGCCGAGAAGATATTGCAATGTGGATTTTACTGGCCGACCTTGTTTAAGGATGCTTACAATTTTGTGAGGTCATGCCCCGTCTGTCAGAGAATGGGAGGAACCATTGGTTCCAAAGATGCCATGCCTATGCAACCAGTGATCATATGTGATGTATTCGATGCATGTGGCATTGACTTTATGGGCCCATTCCCTAATAGTTAAGGATTTGAATATATTCTTCTCACGGTAGATTATTTATCTAGATGGGTGGAGGCTATCCCTACTCGAGCTGCAGATAGCAAAACTGTTTGCAAGTTTTTGAAAGATCATATTATTTCGAGGTTTGGAATTCCAAAAGTTTTAATATCTGATGGGGGAAGCCACTTTGTCAACCGGGAGGTGAAGAAGTTGACTAAGGAATACGGCATCGAGCACCGTGTCGCTACTCCTTACCACCCACAATCCAATGGCATGCACGAGGTGTCAAACAGGGAGGTTAAAGGAATTTTACAGAAGCTTGTTTGCCCTGACAGGAAGAACTGGTCCCAACTCCTGGACCAAGTTCTATGGGCTTACCGGACAGCTTATAAGACCCCATTGGGCACCTCCCCGTTTAGAATGGTATATGGAAAACCATGCCATTTTCCTGCAGAACTAGTGCATAAATCAGAATGGGCAATCAAAAAGATTAATTGGAACTGTCATCAAGGAAAGAAGAACCGAGAGATGAATTTGAATGAACTGTCTGAAATCCGAAATCATGCTTATGAAAACAGCACAATCTACAAAGACAAAGTAAAGAGATGGCATGACAAGAACATTCGAACAAAGATCTTTGTCCCAAGGCATGAAGTTTGGCTATTTAATGCAAAGTTGAAAATTTTCCAAGGGAAATTGAAATCAAAATGGACGGGACCCTTTATTGTAAGAGAGGTACACGATAATGGGAGTGTTGAGATCTCAGAGACCGCAGATAGCGCGCAAACATCTATGGTCAACTGTCAGCTGCTTAAACATTTTGTCGAATCCAATGAGCAATTAGTACAAGTTGAACAGATCTCCTTCACTCAGGGTATAGATTTTGACGAAAAATTTGATCTGCCCAGATAGCACACCTCTCTGGAAACTACACTCTCTTGTACATCCGAAATTATTCCCGATTCCCCATATGTAATTATCCGATTATACTTAGGCTAACCTGATCCTAAGTATAGGGGGACCGCTACCTTTGTTTATACATCGCTTCTCTTCTTTTGTTTTCAACCCATCTATACTTCGTACGAGCTATGTCTACATTTCACTTTGTGCCATGAGGACATAGCACAACCTAAGTATAGGTGGGTGTGTTTGTATATTTTTTATATACTTTATCCATACCTCGTACTTTAATCGTTTTTATCTAACATCGGGGATGGGTACAAGTAGTGCGTATAATACATGTTTTTCAATAAAAAATAAAAACAAAAAAAACAAAAATAAAAACAAAAACAAAAACAAAACAAAAAAAAACACCCAAAAAAAACTTTTGCAAAAAAAACATCACTCATGGTCTTGCATTTCATCAAGCATTTCATGCATTCCTTGGTTGATATATTCCTGACAAATTCACTATCACTCAAGGCTTGAGGATTTTTTAGGACACTTGATTTCTGAAATCTTGAGACTCTGAGTTAGCCTGCCTTAGTCATTAGGGTTTTTAAAAACTTAATAATCCACACTTCCCTAGTTTGAAAGATTTGAGCGCTATATTGCACTCTTCATCTCTACCATTCAAAAAGAATATGATCAGCACAATCACTCCCACAACTGCATGATTGATGAGATGAGTTGAGATATCACTTAAGGAACTAGGACTAGTGATTTGAGTTTAGACCCGATCTGATGATATTCGAGGATGGGATAAAGTTAATGAAGGCTTCAGAAAACCTGAGTGTCAGCAAAACACTAACCAGTATGTGAACAAGATTCATATGCTATCTTTTTGATATTGACCTAAGTGCCAGGGTGTGATGAAACTTAAGGAAAATTGTTGATCAGTGTGCGCCAACTTTTGGTAAAAGCAGTGGAGCTAGCCAACAAAAGAAAAGAAAAAGAAATGTCAAAGAAAAGCTCTATCATCCAAAGTCAAATTCCAAATGAGCTTCCACCAATGGCGAGCGCTCCCAAACATTCTCAAGTGTCCACTTGGACCAAGCACTAATTAGGACCAAGGAGTCAGGCTGACACCATAAAAGGGCTCTGCATCGTAAGCGATACAAGTCTGGGTGTCGAAGGTATCTTAGATACTCAAAAGAGACACACCCCGATGTACTCCCAGAAAAACAAGTGCAGACGACTCCAAATTCTCTTGACGGACACATTGATCAACAAAATAAAATATACTGGTGTTGAGTAATAAGGCACTCGAGAGGCACCTTGTTCCAATGTGAGGGAGAGAAAATCAGACACAATCCTATGCCCTCCATTATCTGGCCGTCCATCTACACTTTCAAGCCTGACAAACTAATGAGACGGTTGATTGAAGCAAGAATAGACTTATTCCCTAGTGTTGAGGATTAGGTCTAGAGGAGGATCTTTGGGACTGGAACTTTGAGTGATGCCCCGACTCGACTCTCATGAAATGCAGTACACTTAAGTTCATATCCTTATATTTTATGTACAAACAGAGAGTCTGGAAAATTAGAGAAGTTGGATTCCTTTTGATTAAAGCTTGGTTGAGCCCAGAATTTTAGGATCACTCAAATTAAGGGTCTTCTATGAATTAAGCCTTGAAAATTCAAATGCACAGTTAGGGATGTATTCAATTAAGTCATTCATTCATGCTCGGGGACGAGCATGGTCTAAGTATAGGGGTATGATGAATCTCGTATTCATCATGCTAAAGTTGGTCATTTAAGCTCGAGTCCCCATCATTCATATGCATTTAATCATTAGCAGAGCATTATTATAGCATTCATACATGTGTTAATAATATCTGCATTTCATCATGCATAATTGCATTAAAAAGCCCATGTGTAATTTAGCCCAAAAAGCCGCTAACTTCTCATATTTTTAGTTAATTCATCTTAACTCCGATTAACCCAAAACTATCTTCATTGTGTAGATATTACTAACCTTATTAAATAAAAAATACAAAAAAATTACTAACCCCAATAAGTGTCAAATAATCCCAAAGTCTAATTTCACATCTGACAGACTAAAATGAGCATATCTCCCACATATAGTGTACGATTTTGGTCTACTCACTTTTAAAGTACTCCATTTTCAAATACCTTCAAAACAAGATCAATTTCATAAAATTCGGAGCTCATATGTGAATGTTGGGTTTTGGACCTCTTTTGCGCATTTCGACTTTTTGCTATTTTTGACCTCAGTTTTTAGGTCCTTAATTAACTCTTTTAATTTTATGTCTTCTTCATTTGTGTTCTTTGATGAAAGTTTTATTAAGCGACGTAAAAATCCAAATCCAGATCAAAACTAAGATCAAAGAAACTGACCAAGTCCAAGTGTCCGTTGTCGGTCTGTACAAAAGTTGTGCGTTTCTAACTTCTATTTTATTTTCCTATTTTCTTATTTATTAAAAATAAAAAAAATTATATTAGTGTGTAATTAATTTTCTTATATTTTATCGTATTTTTTTCTAGATTTTTTATCCTCTCTAAAACCACCAAAAAAATACAAAACCCCCAAAACTCGGTTTTCTATACACATGGAGAACCGCCAAAAATAGCACTTTACACAGATGACCTCTTTTGCTCCCGAGCCCTTCATGAAAGTTGTAGATCTCGTCGAGACGAACAACTTTCGTAAAAGAAAATTTTTCGATCCGAGGTCATCTTCTATCACTTTTTCTCCTCCAAAAATCTGAAATTTTTTGGTGCCACGTGGCAGCTCCAGGGCGTGCCACGTGGCACCCCACTCTTTCCTCTCTCTCCGGCACCCCTGGGTCACGTGCCTAGCACGTGACCAGGGTCATCTTCCCCAACGGCCTCCGCTTCCGCCTCCTCCGCAAAACCGCCGCATGCGGCCATCAATGATCGCCATGCGCGGCCATTACATCACTCGCCCCAACCGCTCCTTCGTGCATGTAACAGCCGCCGGACCCTCGACCTTCCACCACCTCGCTCCTATAAATCCCCAACGGCGGCAGCCCTTGAACCCATCCGCCATCATTTCAAGATCATCGCAAGGGCTGGTGACAGTGGCCCTCGTCGAGTCGACGGTGTGATCCAGGGAGCATACTCCCTGTTGCAGAACGACCTGCTGCAGAGCTCAGTCCCCCTTCGCCAAGGGTCCGTGAGCAAGGACAGCCAGGAGCTGTGCCTCCCCTTCAGGCGAGTCAACACCCTCACCCCCTGCTCTCGAGCCTTCTCCCTCTCCTTCCTCCGTTCAACTCCCCTCACCCATCGCCGTCCTCGCAAAGGACGAAACCCCTTTAGGCGCCCAAGCCCATGCCACGCTCGCGTTTCACCCCCCCCCATGTTTTTCTCACCTTTGCAGGAACACCTTAGCCGCTCTCCCCCTGCACTGCTCGACCACGGCCGAGCTCCTCCACGACCGCCCGCGCCTCTCCTCCGCCGCGCAGCCTTCGGCCTCCGCCTGCTGCCTCGCGCCGTGTGTCGGCCGAGGTGCGGCACGCTCCCCCTTCGGCCGCGCGGAGCTCCACCACGACCGCCCCGCTACTCCGCCTCCAGCAGCCGCGCAAGGCTGCTCCGCTCTCCCCCGCTCTCCCAGAGCCTCCGCCTTCACGCGGAGGCGCCGCCTCGACTGCCCACCGCCTCGATCGCCCTCCGCCGGTCGTGTGTCGAAGCTATTTTAGCGTATAATATGTCATTTCGAAGCTATTTTCATTCTCTATCATTTAGCATAATTTGTGAATAGATCTGAGGTGGTTGATTGATAATTATTCTTTGAGGATCTCAGTTAACTCTTGCAGGCTAAAATTTGAAATATTTGTACTGCATTTTCGTGGATAAATTGATGAACCAATTTTTACAGGGGTGCTCTTTTGAAGGATAGACATTGATCTCTCATTCTTTTACTGGATAATTTTATGGAGGCTTCGATCAGAAAATAAATATTTATCAATAGAATCATTTGTCTTATCCAAGTAAATTGCAGGATTGTCTCTCAGAATTATTCTCCTTCTGCCTGCTGCTGAATTTATTTTGATAAATACTTCCGGACAAAATTTCTTTCGATCTGCGATGAATTTCGAGGATATTGATTAACATATTTTGGAGAAGAAATATAAATCCCAGATCCTGTACCGAACTGTTACCTCTATTTATTTGCATCTAATTGCATATCATTGTTTTGCATTGAATATATTTTCTCAACTCAGAAATTAATCGAGCATTAACTAAGTATTTAATTTGATTTAAGATCACGCAACTAAAAATCATCGTTCCCTGTGTTCGACCTTGGTAAACTTACCAAGAAAAAAATATTCCACAACATTCAAAGCTTGTGGTATTTTGACGGCCGAAATCCACCTCCTATACTACAATTATCGACTATTAAAGAGGTAGATTTCGCGTTCATCACCCCTACTCCAAAAAAATCGCCAGTAGACATCCCCATTGTGAGTGGGACGGTTACGACCGTCCCTTCGGGTTCATATATGTCTCGATCGTAACCGTACCACTGCACCCCCCAGCTCAAAAAAATTTCCTAGTAGGCATCCCGGTACGAGGGGGACAGTTACGATTGTCCCTTTTGTAGAACAGAAATAAAAAATAAAGTTAATCAATAGCTTTTATGCCCATGTAGCAGCAATGAAATCACTTAAGTGAACTAATTAATCAAATCTCAATATGAAAACATTGTCTAATATGCATAGATACCAACCATTCTAAAAATACTCTAAACAATTCAAAATTGTTCTCCTAGCTATGAAGTTATACACTAGAACAGTAGAAAAGTATAACATTAAAACTAAACAATGATCTCATCCGAATCAGTCTCTTCACCGCTATCCTCCTCTTTACTGCTCTCTGCGTCATCTCCAAGACGTTCTGATGTTAATGGCGTGTCAAAACTATGCTAATATGATTGATATAAGCCAAGATGTTGGTCATATCAGATCGCATCTTGACCATCTGTTCATCATGTGTCGATAACCTCACCTTCACTTCCCATAGTTCTCTCTCCATTTCTTTCTCTCATTGACTTGTCTGGAATAATGAGCGATACCCACTAGCATATATACCGTACCATGTGTGGTCGTCGCTTCTCATCCGTTGCATCGTATACGTCTTCCAGACCTATGGCTTGGACGAACACCTCTTCAGCAGATAATACTAAGGTACTCGTCCTCGTGCTATCTAGGGAGTCGATTGTAGTGAGTTTGATCATTTTCTCATGAATATTTGGTTAAAAAATAAATAAAGGAAAATATTGTATGGATAGTTATTGTATATCGTAATTAACTTGCATGAATTGGTGCGTATGCATCATCGACCCATTGCACTTATCCTCCGAGGTCTCCATTCTTTGACCCCACAAAAACCTTTATATGAGTGGCCTCTCAGTCGTTTTTCTTTAACTAAAATTAAATAGAAAGCATATATTAAAGTTTTTATATTATTTATCTACAACCAATTAAACAAACTTACAAAATCGGGCTTGAATTGATTTGTATTCTTCCTCCCCATCGCATGGGTTGAATTGAATCCCTTCACACAATTCGCTTCATTTCTCATTGATATCATACGATATTATTCCAAATTAGTAAAATTAAGTAATAAACAATGACAAAGTACATTACATATTGTAAACTCCTCATAGATCAAAAAATTGATGCACTCCATCCACTGTTCCGAAGTTACACTTGGTGGAACATTCTGAACTGATTGCTCATAAGGAATTCGAGGGTTATGATATTGTAGAAATGAAGATATTATCACAAAAGATGTCAATGAATTACTGATATAATACATGTACAAATTTTACCTTTAATGATATAATACATGTACAAATTTTACCTTTAACTTAGTGCGTTCTTTATGATGATGCAGCATCTCCGCAGTGTGATTAAGGATCTATCCATCAACGACAGGATCCTGATCCCAAGAAAGTGCAGCCTATAATGAATGTATAAAATCATAATTTCAACCTTAAATTATTTATTTGTTATTTTAAGATTTTACCTCCAAGTTTGATAGCGATCCAACGGCTAGCGCTTCGTCTCCTACCTCCAAACGTCCCTCTTTCCAGCCGTTATACCTCGACTCCACTGCCCCTTCCAATTTTAGTCACCGCCTCCGTTCACCTCTCCATAATCCAATGGCCTCCCCCACGTAGCCACTTCCTCCGCCTCCTTCATCCATTAGTGCCCTAGATCACAACTTCCACAACCTTCCATCGCTCATTCAAAACCTCTGCTTCACCTCCTGTAGCGCCACCTACCCCTCCTACAAATATCCCCTCCGCCTCCTTCTACCCTCGTCCACCGATTCCCAGGCTTGGCCCAGCTTCCACCGCCCCTCCACTACAACCTTCAAGACTAATAAAGTTGTCGGAAGTCATGAGTAGTGATGGGAACACGGGCATGTGTCGCTTGTCTGAGGTAGCTCTAGAACACATTAGAGTTCTCACCCATGGCATCACTCCCAATAATCTGGACATGTAGGGTCTGGTCAGGAGGAATGCGGTCTAAGAACCTACACTGAGATGGTCCTCATCGATGTTGAGAATTTCCGCTACCCGCATTAAAAGACTCTACACATGGATGAGGAGTTGGTTCAGTATTTTACTGATTTTTCTAGAACAAGGAGCCATATGTGAAAAATAACAATACAATTGCAAACATTTTGTCAAGACACTAGTCATCATTATATAAACATAATGGGAAAGAATAATTTAACTCAATATTAGTTTGAATTACATGTTTATTGTGTAACAATGTTGTCGCACTATCTTCTACTCGTAGTATAAATATCATTATTAAGTACAGAAGCCATAATATAATTAGTAGAATTCTGATATGCATCCTCAATGTCCAAAAATTCTAAAACTTCATTTACATCAAAAAAATCTAGGTGTTGTTCTAATAAGAATAATCTATCCATTGATAGAGTCGTCAGTGATATAAAAAACTTGCTCCACCTGACTTGCAAGAGCGAATAGTTCGTTCATTTGCAATCAATATTTTGTTTTAATGCGAGAAATCCATTTTTATCTTTTTTGAATCCAGATCCTTCATCGCCAATATCAAATCAAATACATTGAAATAAAATACATCTTATTCATGTGTAAGACTGATCTCTAATATATCAAGAATCTGACAGTAATATCCATCTATACTAAAGGAGAGCTCAGCTTTTACTATCACTCCATAAAAATTATGTTATTTTGTTTTCATCGACTGTTTTTTTCGAAATCTAAATCTATTTACGATATAATTGGAATGAGAAAAAAACTTATAAATATAGACTCCGCTTAAAAATACCGAGACTCATACTCCAACGATCATTGTTTCTTTCATTCAGTGGTTCCATTTATTCTTTGAACCATAGAAAGAAGTCTCATTTTTTAAAAGTACTTGAACTATATTGTTCGAAAAAATAAGTAGTTTCATCTAATTTGCATAAGCATATAATAATGATAAGATCTCTTTTTTATCTGGAATTGGATTATAGATACTTTTAAGTATTGCTATTCCGTTTTGTTTAAAAATCCAAAGTATTTTCGGATCTTCATTTCTCACATCGTCGTTATAGTTTCATTTAAATTTATTGAGTATATGTTATTTCCATCATTGATGTCAATATCACAAAATATAATGCATTCTTCACATAAATATCCCTTAGTAATACAACCTTTTGATGCTGCCTTATTAAAAACCATTATCCTTAATTTCCATAAATATCGTTCAATTGGATACATCTAATAATATTGTGCACGTCTGTAAATTCGTGCCTCGCTTGCTAGGTATATAAATGTATCATTATATCGAAAATGAAGGAGGAAATATCTGTTCCAGCTTACATAATGTTATGACAACATCCGTTTCTTATCGATAAAATAATTTCGGATCTAAATTTTTCAAACATAGTACTTTAAAAATTGACAAAATTTGACTAATAGTTGCATCACGTCGGAATGAAGGATGCCTCTTGATGATGATCCGACCAACTAAGGTTAAGTTATCAATTAATCAATGTCATTGTGAACCTAATCAATCATGCAATCTATTGAGAAAATAAACCACTTGATGAATCAAACAAAGAATGTGAGTGGTTTGCTACTTTTATTTACCTGGTCTAGCGACCATGGTTGAACACAAGGAGCACAATTAAGAGCTAAGTAATCGAATTCAAAAGATTTTAATTACTTTTAGCAATTTTTAATTTTTAAAATTTTTAATTTTTCGATATAAGATAACAAGCACAACACACACAAACACTCTTTTGTATTTTTAAAAAGGGTAAAAAATACTCAGAAAATTGTAATAAAAATATTTTAGGATTTTATATATTTCATAATATTTTGGTAATTTTTATAGATTTTTAGATATTTTTGTGATTTTCTATAAATCAAATTGTGATAAAATAGACAAAGAATGAACAACTAGGAGTAATTTGCAAATTAAAAATAAATAAAGTACCCAAAACCCCTTGAAAGAATTTTTTATGATAAAATATAAGTAAACAAAGATTGGAATCACAATTTTTAGATTTTTCTATGATAATATATACTTTTTATAAGTTTTCTAGTGTTTTGCATATTTTTTTAGGTTTTTCTAAGGTGTTTTTGAATGAAAATGATATTGAAGCTTAAAGATAATAAAAGATAACTACTCTAATTTTTTAAAAAAAATTTTGGTTATATTTTCGATTTTTATGATTTTTCTAAGGAAAACAAGATACTTTTTATGGTTTTTTCGAATATTTAATAATAATAATAATAAACAAATGAAAATCAACAAGCAAAAACCACCATAAATAGAACAAGTAATTAGGGACTACAGGTAATTTTTAGGAAAATTTTGGAGTCAATTAAATATTTATTACATTAAATAAAAAATAATTAATCAAAAATAATGCAGAGGGATCTTTCTGTAATTAAGTTTATGGGCCTCTAGAACAACAAAATCAGAAACTATGGGGGCCTCTTTGCAATTTATCCACAAAATATATGCGCACCATGTGAATAAGGGAAACATGGGTATAAATGTAATTTCCAAAACCGATGATCCATTTCATAACACAAATAAAGTTCAAGATAGAAACTACAAATAACCCAGAAAACTCGTACGGGTGCACGTGACTCTAACTTAGATGGACTAAAAAGCAAATCTCGAAACTACAAGGGTCTAACTGCATATGTTCTAAACCACACATTATATTTATTGTCCTAAAGCGAAATAAAAGAAAAGATAGGGTGGAAATGAAATATACCCTTGCCGGCAAGGACGATACGTGGCTCGATCTAACAGCTCAGGGCCCTGCTCTCATGTATGGCTTTGATGAGGCATTGCAAAGCCTATCTGATGGTTCATGATTTATCGGGTACGTGCGGTCAGATCTGACACCCCGGGTCTGATCCAATGGTCTGCATGTGTGATATGTTGGGTAGCACAGATGAGGCTTCAACATTGATCAGACGGCTAAAGGTGAGGCATGATTAGACGAGCCTGATCTGATCTGGTGCTCTATCTTCAAATCGAATGGACAAAGGGGGTGCTGGATGAAATCCACTCAGTCGAACTTCAACCGGACGTGGAAGATGATCCACGGGTCCAATGACCTCACTAAAAGGTCCAACACCTTCGTGAGGGCTCTCCACGTCGACGAGAATGCTCGGATGGAGGAGTTGACAACCGGATGGTCGAGACGGTGGTGCTCCACCTGGAGCTGCTCTGCCTCTTGGAATGGGGCTCAAACCGTGCCTCATCAAGCACATGGGTACCTACAAAGGAAAGGTGGACTCGGAGGTTTTGCTCTGACCACGTTTTGGCTTGCAAGTGTGAAGAGAAGCGAGGTGCAGTGGGGCTTTTGGTTCGTGACGGAAGCGGGGGGAGGAACCTATCCTAATCTCGCTCCGCTGAGCGAGATTTAGGGGGATCAGGTTGTGGGAGAAGGATGGCGGTGGTGTAATATGAAGATCGGTGTGGATGGGGGTAATCATGGAGCTCCGACCATGGTGATCAGAACCGAAGAGGTGGAGGATGGCTGATGATCTGAATCGATGTGAAGAGTGGAAATAAAGGGAAATGGGGGAATACATGGGTATGCTACTGTGATCGGCGATGGGAGGCAAAGTGGACGGCGGGGTTCTAGCCTCAACTGAGCTGCAGAAGGTGTAGGAGGCTCCACACGATGGAGCTCCGACTGCGTTGGTGAGCTGCGGCCAAATCACCACCAAACCCAGCTCCCTAGGCTCTCCGAAAGGCTGTCATACTGCTAGAGGTCGCTAAGGAGGGAGGTAGCGGTGAGGCACGAGATATTGAGCTCGGGAGGCAGAGGAGATACTTTATAGGGGTGCCCAAGGTTCCAGAAATATCGGAGGTGTGCTGAAACCCTAGGGTGATCCGGCTGTGCCTAGGGATCCGCGAGGGCCACGGATCCTAGGAGACTTATCGGGCGCAAAAATCAAGGTTAATGGAGATCAGACCCGACTGCAAAAATGTCAAGAAATCATGTCCAGCGAAGGGTTTGGCGGGTCAGGTTAGCTGGGGGAAAAGTTTGACCGCGATTAACATTCCAGAGTGGACTAATAAGAAATTAAGGACTTACAAAATGAAAGAATAATAAATAAAAAATAACAAATGATTTCAAAATAAATAAAAAAATAAAATGAAAATGAATTATTATTTTTCAAATATTTTTATGTGATTTTTAATTATTTTTATGAAAAATATAGATAGGGTATATACAGTATAATGCAGTATGTACATGTATAATATACATATATATTGCGTACATGTATTTTTATTTTATTATTTTTACAAAAATACATTTTATTTTATATTTTATTTATTTACAACATAAATTAAGGAATATGAAATGATTTTTATTTGATTTTTATAGAATAAGTAGTCATATTAATTAATTAAATTACTATACTTATGTGTGTCTTTTGTACAATTAAAATAGAGGGGTTTTGTATTTTTTTTGGTGGTTTTAGAGGGGATAAAAAATATAGAAAAAATACGATAAAATACAAGAAAATTAATTACACACTAATCTAATTTTTTTGTATTTTTAGTAAATAAGAAAATAGGAAAATAAAATAGAAGTAAGAAACACACAACTTTTGTACAGACCGACAACAGACACTTGAACTTGGTCAGTTTCTTTGATCACAGTTTTGATCTGGATTTGGATTTTTGAGTCTCTTAATAAAAATTCCATCAAAGAACAATAATGAAAAAGAAATAAAATTAAAAGAGTTAATTAAGGACATAAAAATTGAGGTAAAAAATAGCAAAAAGTCAAACTGCGCAAAAGAGGCCCAAAACCCAACTTTCACATATGAGCTCCGAATTTTACAAAATTGGTCTTGTTTTGAAGGTATTTGAAAATGGAGTACTTTAAAAGTAAGTAGACCAAAATCGGACACTCTATGAGGGAGGTATGCTCGTTTTAGTCTGTCAGATGTGAAATTAGACTTTGGGATCATTTGACACTTATTGAGGTTAGTAATTTTTTATATTTTTTATTTAATAAGGTTAGTAATATCTACACAATGAAGGTGGTTTTGGGTCAATCGGAGTTAGGATAAATTATTTACAAATGTGAGAAGTTAGCGGCTTTTTGGGCTAATTTACACTTGGGATTTTTAATGCAATTATGCATGATGAAATGCAAATATTATTCACACATGTATGAATGCTAATAATGCTCTATTAATGATTAATTACAAGCGAATGATGGGAAACAGAGCCTAAATGCCAAATTTAGCCTGATTAATATGGGATTCATCAAGTATACATTAAATATAATTATTTATAGGCATAGGTATTAAGTCGCTATACAAGGACCTATCTCCCCCTACTTTCTTCCTTGTTGATCAGGTCACTTATTGACCTTCTCTCGGGGTTTGGGTCAGTTTGTACTTATTTCATAATTACATCCTTCTTTCTTTTTCTTTTCTCTTTGTTTTTTATTTTGAAAAATATGTGTTAATTATGCAGTATTAACAAGGACATGTACAATGATAATTTATTGTATTTACACTTAGTTGTAGATGCTTTTGCCAAAAGATGAAGCTAAAATAAAAGAATAAAGAATGAGAATCATAGATTCATCACCTCTGATTGCCAAGGGAAAATTAACTTGCATACGCACATGACAATCATGACTTTTTGACGCGGTTATTTTCCTTTCTGTCTCATTTATGCATCTAACCTTAGAAAAGAATTTGTCTTATACTTTGATATTTTTTAGAAAATGTAGTATTCTATCATGCTCATCATTAGATAATGTATAAATTACACTAAGTAATATAATTCTAGAATTATTTGACTCAAAAAGAATGTAACTCTTCCCGAATTCCGAATTGTATCAATTCACGTCTTGCTAGCATACTGTCCTTTACATTACTTGAGAGATTCAACATTACAACGATATTTTACCTAACACTCTTCGCTATATGCATTATATCCACATTATGACGAATCTATAAAGATGTTTAATATGACAATTCTTGAAAGAAGATATTTTGTTTTCGCCAACCTCCTGCTAACTTCTTTTTATACGTTTTACCTTAACAAAATATACCGACCTTTTCTTGCTCTTGTCATATCAAGTCTCTTGATTTTCGAATTAAGGCTATTCATTGTCCGAGTGGTTGTTCATCAAACTTGTTATTATTTTCACCTTTCTGTCATCTATGTTTTACAAGTAAGAAACGTCGATGAACTAAATAACTATATTTCACACTCACAGATAACTTGTGGATTGTGTATTTTCCATATAAATTGAGCATGTGAGCTTGCCTTTTGTACTCCAACCCAACAAATTCACATATGCTAGAAAATCATTAATGATCCACATTAGAGAGACACAAATCATAAATATTATTTCTTCACTGCATCATAAGTTTGCACTTCGGTACTCCATAAGATTTTAACCTCTTCTGTCAAAGACTGTATGTAAATGTCTATTGCACTTCATGCTCCTTTTAATGCGGGAACTAATAAGGTCATCATCATAAATGATGAATTTACCGACATCCAAGGTGGTGGGTTATATGTAACTAGTATTACATTCCAAATAGAATAATTTGTACTCATATTTCCAAATATGTTAAAGTCATCGAAAGCAAAGCATAATCATATATTTCTAACTTCCTCAACAAATGAAGGATATCTTTCATAAAACTTTATCCACTCCTCTGAATCCGAAGGATGTCTAATAAGATCATTTGTATCCTTCTTTTTTATTTTTACTGTCCCTTATAATCCATTTTGTTGTTCTAATTGATTAATACAAACATTGCAATCGAGGTATAAGAGGAAAGAACCATAAAATCTTCTCGGGTTTTTTTGCCTAGATACATCATTATTTTTCTTAAACATGGAAATATTACATTCGAGACAAACCTCTATGGAATTATCCTTCTAATTTAAAATGCAATCATTTGGACATGCATCAATTTTTTCATAATTTAATCAAAGAGATCAAAACCTTGATTTTACATCCTTCCAATATTTTAGAAAATTATTAAGATTACTTAATATCTATCAAAATAAATGTAAAATTTTAGACATCATCACCGTTGTACAACAATTCTTTTCTTTCATTTTAAATAATCCTTACAAAAATCTTAGACGAGACATTTCAACTCCCGTAGCCAATTGAATTTCCACGTCTGTTCAATTTTCATGAAAATCATTCTGAACTGGTTCTGTACATTCATTTGAGATATGTCTTCGAATATCATCTAACATTTCTAATATCACATCACCAATATCTGTATGTATTAGATCTTCGCCATAAGTTACATCATTATTTTTTTCCGAAACATGTTGAAGACCTTCTCTGTGGTAAGTCAAATTTGTGTAATGTAGCCACATCCCATTCAATATTAGATGCTCGTAAACTCCTCTCTGATTATTCATCAAAGTAATTTTACATCGTACACATGGACATTGAATCTTATCTCATTCATCTCCAACAATAGTGTATAGCAATTCACAACAAAAAGCCTAATCTAAGAATTCATTGACACCTTTCCTATAAGTCGTCAAATCATCAAATCTTGTATTCATCCAATTCTTATCTATTTTCATGTACCATAGAAACTAATATATATATATATATATATAGAGAGAGAGAGAGAGAGAGAGGACCCTTCCAATGAGGTACACCTTTCCTGGGAGCATGGAAAGCCCATCACAAGATCCGTTAGATCTCGATCTAGCGGTTCTCCATCCAAAAGGGTATTTTAGTCCAGACATTTTCGTTTAAAATTTGAATTTAATTTTGAATTTGAAATTTATTTCGTCCTTGTATTTTTCCATTTTTAGCGTGTCTGATTTGGTATTTTTTGTTGCCTTTTAGTTAATGAAGTTTCGCCAACGTGGTAGCAATTTCGCGCAATGTAGAATAACAGATCTTTTTGTAAAATGCTCGTTGATATTGTAAAAAGTGTATCCTGCATTCTAAAATAAAATCACAATTAGTAATAGTTATATTATTATAATTGTAATTTCGATAACACTATTGTAAAAATTCATGCACTTTTTGTAAAATCCGTATGAAGATTGTAAATCCACACTCACAATTATGTACATTTTTCACAAATATGTACGGTACTTTCGCGCTCGGCAGAATGCCAAGCATCTTTGTAAAATTCGAATCTATATTGTAATTTTACATTCTGCATTGTAAAATAAATGTAATTTTTGCCATATCACGGAATTTAAATAAATGTAAAAAACAGTCTGAAATTTGTAAAAAAATGATATGAGATTGTAAAATACGATCTGAGATTGTAAAAAAATACTCGAGATTGTAAAATAGGATCTCTGATTGTAAAAACTGAGCACACCCTCCATCTCCAGCATCCTCTCTACCCGCACCTCCTCCACCCTTCTCCTCCACGACCCACCTGAAATTTGTAAAAAAAATGATATGAGATTGTAAAATATGATCTGAGATTGTAAAAAAATACCCGAGATTGTAAAATAGGATATCTGATTGTAAAAAACTGGGCACACCCTCCATCTCCAGCATCCTCTCTACCCGCACCTCCTCCACCCTTCTCCTCCACGACACACCTCCTCCATGCACGTCCTCCTCCGCCCACACACCTCCATTCACGTGAAGCATGATCGCGGATCTCCCATGGCCGTGAATCTCCAGGGCGGGCGTGCTGTGGTGGTCGGAACTGGAAGACGGGTCATGAGGATCGACACCGGAGGCTCGTGCTGTGAATCGAAGCGAATTTGCCATTGCTGCGAATCGAATCTCCAGGAAGGGCGTATGGTGGTGGTCGAATAGGGAGACAGGTAGCAGAGAGAGAGAGGGAGAGAGAGGGAGAGGGAGAGAGAGGAGAAATTTGTGGAGATATTTGTTGCATTCTAAATATAGATATGCTAAAATGATCATAATGGGTTTTTCAACATTAAAAATATATAGACAACGAGCTATTAATGGTAACCATCGGATTATTTGCGGATGGTCAAGATCGCGGGCTTTCCTTGCACCCAGGAAAGGTGCACCTCATTTGAAATATTTTCTATATATATATTAGTTACTCTTTAGAGGTTAATATGATCAAGGTGATGCTCAAATCAAAGGACTCCAATAAGTTGACTCCCACCAATACATACATCAGCTAACTCTAAAGGACAATCGTGTGCCAATTAGTTTCTTAAGAATGCTATTAGGATATATTCTATCAACTATATACATTGCTATACCAATTACTTGTATATATGCTATCTACTATATGCATTGCTAGACCTAATTACCTGTATTGAGGGATGATATATCCGCAATTCAACCTTCATCTGATACACACATTAGAAGATGAAATGGACATCGACATCGATTTGATAGCTCACTATATGAAGTGATAGAGAGATATCTAGATTCTTAAAGATCTTATCGTAATTCTATGACTTAATTAATCCTCTAAAGTGTCCTGAGTACAAACATGAAGAAAAAGATTTCTAAAGAAAATAATTAGAAGAGAAAGATCAGTGATATATAAAACTCTTTTTATAAAAGAATATTGGAAGCCTCATCCCTCACAAAAATAAAATCATATTGAGCACTTAAAGATATATCAAAACCTTCTTTATAAGAGCTTATTGTAAAAGAGAAATGATAAATTTTAAAAAAGATATGGTCTCAAAGATCAAACCATAACTAAAATCAAGTTGTGGTACTTAAAGTAGAACCTAGATGAGAGGGCGAAATAGGAGCGGAGATGGAAGAGCAGCACCCGACCGCAGAGGAGCACCGGGGACAGTGGAGAAGAACCTGGAGGAGCATGCAGAGGTTGGGGAGAGGGCGGCAGAGGTTGAGAGTCATGGATGTTGTTGGTGAATGAGGAGAGTCTGGCGCAGGTCGGGTAAATCACCATAGGAGACAGTTTTCAAACATCCCCACTGTGATGATCAAGGAGAATTCACTAAAGACTGTCCCTTTTAGCCTCAAATATTCTCCGATTTTCGAGCCACTGAACAGAGAAGGGATGATCAATATACGACCATCCCCTCTAGTAAGATTATGTGACAGTTACAATTGTCCCCTATGACAAAATATCTCCAAGCGTTAAGCAACCATCGACGACAAGCGCAGAGAAGCGAAGGGGATGGTTATGACCATCCACGATCATCAAAAAAGAGACGGTAATAAGAGAACGTCTCTTACTAGTAGTAATACTAGTCAACTACAATGACCATCCCGTCTAACATTGGCATAGGGGACGGACACGAATATAACTATCCCCTAATGTTCTGGAATGAGGGACGTTGTCAGCGAGCATCCCTTCTTACATGGATACAGATGATGGGCATAAGAGTGATCGTCCCCTCTAATACTTGAATAGGGGAAGAAGGCGTGGGAACGTCCCGTATGCATGGGGTTGGCAATAGGCGGAGCACGACCGTCCCTTCTGGTTGCTAATGGGACGATCATTTTATAATCGTTCCCTATCAGTGTCCCTAAAAGCTCATTTGTTTGTAGTGTGCCTTCTTCAGAAGCTATGAAGAATCGACAATGATTATTACTTGGAAGAGACTGCGAAAAATGTTTGAAGGATTTTGCTAATCACCGCTAACACCACCATCAGGCAAGCATGCATGCTTATATTTTGACTAACAAATAGATTGCTCAAATAATATCATAAAACTTGATGGTTACAATGAACATTATGATTTAAATTCATCAGGTTTATGAAATAGGAGATCCAAGGGTTCTGGTAGGGCTTTCTGTATGTTATGAATAAACTACATGGCATAGAATGATATGCCATTTGTTGTTTTTTGAGATTTTGAAAATCATTCTAAAATTTGTTGTTTTTCAAGTGAATTATTGATGAATCTCCATTTCATCACCTTTATTCTATTATTTTGGCCTTAAAAACCCCAGCAAATGCATGTTAATAGCATCAATTTATCTACAATAGTATTCATTATTTATTGTATTTATTATACATAAAATAAGATTTTTATTGCCAAAATTATAGAATAAAAAGAAGAAAAGAAAAAAGAATAAAATATTGCAAATATTTTATGACCCTAATCCCGAGACCAAGTCGAGAATGGAATTGGTCGACAAGGAATAAAGTAGGGGGAGATAAGGGCCAAAAATACAATAAATACCTCATTTATTTATTTATTGATTATGCAATTTTGACACCTATTTAATCTTTATTATTTATTCATCAAAAAAAGAAACTGTGTACATGAAAGTTGTAGATAATAATGTAAATAAAAATACAAAATTGAGTTTGTGTAAAAATAATATACATTGTACATTTTATACCCAGAATAAAAAGCCAAAAACCAAACTTCATAGAACCATATCTTTCAAATAAAAACTCAAAACATAACAAAATCACCTCTAATTGTATATAACTATTCAAGAGCTATTTAATGGTGGTGGTTTCATATTTTTTGGAGTTACTGTGTAAAAGTTAGGTTTTGGGCCTCTATTGTACATAATATCGATTAAAATAATCAATTTATTCATTATCTGTTATCTTTGCAAATTCATATTTTTATAATTTTGTAAATATTATTTATAACATACTTGTACATTAAAATGAGAATAAAATCAAAAAGAGAAATAAAAAATAAAATAAGTTTATGTAAAATACATAGGCAAAAGACCTATGCTTCTATACGTATATAAATAAAAGGGAATAAATTCTTTTATTCTTTTATAATTTACTAATATTGTAAATATTATATAGATTCTATTAAAAATATAAACTAAAATAAAACTCAATAAAATACATTAAAATAAAATAGTATACATAAAACATAGGTAAAATACCTATGAATAAACCTATATAATACACTTACATATTTATTTAAATATACAAATAACATTATAAAAATAAAATAAAAATATATTTATACTCACAAAAATAAGCTATAAATAAATAAAATAAATAAATAAAACAATAAAATAAAATATACAAAATAAAAATAAAAATGTACAAAATACAGGTAAATATACATATAAATAAGCTATTTAAAGTAAACTTATAATAAAATACATCAAAAAATAAATAAAAATCATAATAAAATACTACATAAAATAATAAATATTTTTTATTTTATAAACAAAAATTAATAAAATCATTTACTATTTTTTAAAAAATTATTTTGAATCAAAATTTCTGTTTTGTCGCGTAGCGTGCCTATGTGGACCAATGGTGGCACGCGGACCGTTGACCTCTGGTCAACTGTCCCATCGAAGCTCCTGGCGTGCCAGAACTCTCTACTCCCCTCTTTTCCTCCATTTTTCCCGGTTGATTCGTCCATCTATCATTGTCCCTTCCTTCAGACGATATGATCTACCATCATTGTACATACTTGCCGGAATCTTTGATTCGTTGTACATAGCTTGACTCCTTCACAATCGGCCGGTCAATAAGGGTACACGAACATGTGTATAAATAACGACCTCCGCCCTCCTTGAATTATTTGGCCATTTCCTTAGCCCTAGAGCTCCCACCTTCGGTCTAGTGTGCATCCAGGTGACAGATGGAGATCCCCTAAAGGTCGTGGACGCTCGTGGAGGAAGGAGGTGCGCCCAAGGCCGCCTCTCCGGCGAGGCCTCTGCTCCCTGCCATCTCCGGCAGTTATAAGAGCTGATCTTTTCGATTTTTACGTAGTCTTTAATTTCAGTGTTTCATTCATGCCATTAGAATAGTTATTAGACCTTAGGATTAACCCTAATAGCTTGATTCGTAGTTCATCGGAGCTCCGCTCCAGTGGACCCAACAATTGTGCTTCGCCCCATTTCCCGACCACTGTCCACTTCCATCTTCTTCACCATCCATTCCACTTCGTACCAGGCACCTTCACTCACTTAGATCCTCATCGGATCTGAAGATCCGACCTCCTTCTCCGCTCGACACCACATACCATCCATTCCACCATTAATAAGGTCCCCGGAGCCCCCATTTTGTTTGCTGAGTTATTTTGCAGGGTTCTGAGCGCCAGAAGACCCGCGTAGGGTCGATTTTTGATGAAGAACTGGCACTTGGAGTTTGACTTCTTCCGCAACCTCGCCTGAGCACGACGGAGCTCCAGGTGCCTCAAGGAAGCCATCATTGGACGCAGGGATCCTCCAGGAAGGTGTAGAGACACTCAGCGGTGATTGAGGATGCCGGAGGAGCGCACACCGACCGATCAAAGGTCGCTCCAGGCGACCTTCTTCCCAGTTCTTCCATGGCACCCCAAAGCCATTTGATCTTTGACGACTCCCAGTTCGAAGTAGAGCCATTGGATGATGCAGCTTCTTGACCGTAGATCTCAGCCACAAGATCTAATCTTGTGTGTCCATCGACGAACCGTCATCGCGCCACCGGGTGCCGACACGTGGATGAGTGAAAGCATCAAGACCGTCCGCTTGCGCGCATTAGGGTAATTTTCACTCTTTGCCACGTAGTTTTGTAATTTATTTTTTGATATTGTAAATAAATATTAGAGTTGTAAAAATAAATGGGATTTTTGCTAATAGGACCCCATATTTCATGGATTTACAATATGGTCCCTCCCAACCTCACGTGCAGTCCCACGTGAGCCATGTAAAAATTACGCATATGCCCTGGCGACTCTTGTATATTGTGAAATAGTTCTTAAATATTAAACAAATGTTCTATCATGTTGGCATAATTGCGATGCACCCCCTATCATTTATTTTAATTTGCATTTATGCCCCTACCAGGCTATATAATTGTGTGATCTTTATGGATTTATTTTATATATCTAACTTTCTCCTAAAATTTCACAAAAATTAGGATAGATGCCCCTTGCCTTGTAGATTAATGCCCATAGTTTATTAGATTTTTTTGAGCATTTATCTAATCATAAAAAAATGAAATAGGAGCCTCTATTCCCTTTCTAAGCTATAAAATACAAAAAAATAGAAATACTTTTTGAAAAATTCTAAAAAATATACATGTTATATTTTGATATTTATTAAGTCCAGCAAATAAAAACCACTAAAAATAGAAAAAGAAAACATAAAAATTTCAAGAAGATCCAAAATCCTAAAATATAAAAACTCTTCAAAAACACCAAAAATATGTTTTCCTATTTTATAATTATTTATAGAGGAAAGGAGCCTACTTTGTGAAGTAGGTAACTTACCTACTTCACATTTCATTTTTTACAATTTTTTTATTTTTTTGAAAAATACCACCATGGATTTTCATAATTATATCCATCTAATATGTCATTCAAATTTCGTCAGAAACATAGACTCCTATGGCCTCCTTCCACACAGTCATTTTTTAACGGTCACAGATTTGTTGTATTCTACCTGTTCTAGATGGAGGCTGTAGGAGGTCTCTATTTCTGACGAAATTTGAATGACATATTAGAAGGATATAGTTATGAAAATCCACGGTGATATTTTTCAAAAAAAGATAAAAAAATTTTGCAAAAATGGAATGTGAAGTGGTAAGGTTACCTACTTCACAAAGTAGGCTCTCTTTCCTCTTATTTATATATTATTATTTACTTATTAAAATTAATTTGGGTAATTTTGGGACCTATTTACAATTTTTAAAATCCAAATTATTTTCGGATTATGTATTAACCCATTATCGGGATATTTTTACATTAAAAAATACATAAAAAATAGCAAAAACATCCAGAAAATTAATAAAACATTAGAAAAATATATAATACACAAAAATAATTTTTATTCTATATTTTATATATAGTTACTACTATTTATAATTATATGACTATGCATTAAATATATAACCTTATATATGGCATATTATATAATATAAAGGAAAAAAATATAAAAAAATAAAAATACAAAAAGAAAATAGAAAATCAGGAAATTAAAAATCAAATAAAAATTATAAAACCAAAAATC
Organism: Ottelia alismoides; assembly: GCA_037367405.1. Classification (NCBI taxonomy): domain Eukaryota; kingdom Viridiplantae; phylum Streptophyta; class Magnoliopsida; order Alismatales; family Hydrocharitaceae; genus Ottelia; species Ottelia alismoides. The sequence continues at coordinate 161,959 of JAZKJV010001982.1, forward strand.
AAATAAAAAATATAAAATTAAAAACCCACAAAACAATAATATGGAAAAGATAAGAATTGAATAATTTTGTGCATTTATTCTGCTCCCAACCGTTCGCTCCCAGTGTTCGACCTCTACTTGTGCTTACACATATACACATTTGCATGTAGAGTTATAATTAAATTTTAACTCCACATTTTTTAGATTTAATTGCTTTATTCTGATTATGGGTTAACTGTTGATTGATTGAGATTTTTTGTCGGTCGCCTCAGCGACTGCGCTCCCTCCCTGTGTGGAACGCAAGACCAATGAATTTTCTCGATCATCAATTACTAGAGATCAAATCCAATCAATTGTGATGAGTGATTCTTACTAGAAGAAGACTAGACTATACAATGGCGAAGATCACATAAAAGAGCACATCATTCCCAATGGGATTCTTTAATGGAAAGAACAACCTCACATTATGGCAACATATCAAGAGTATGTTCATAAGACGGTCTTGTGAATATCTCCAGGCAACAGAGAAAAGCTAGAAAAGATGAAAGAGGAAGAATGGAAGGAGATGAGGGATTTCGTAAATAGCTGAATATAATTGTTCTTGGTGGACAATACTCTTCATGAAGTCATTAACCTATGTGATTCAACAAAAGCATGTAGAAGAAGCTCGATCAATGATATAAGATCAATCTTTGACAAATAGTTTATTATCGAATAAGTTGTAGTCTGCGTATGACATACAGAATAAAGTTGGAGATATACTTGGGTGAATTCAATAGAATTCTGATGAATGTGTCTACAGTTTAGAAGAAGAAGAACATATAAAGAGAATTTACCTAAAGCATTGATCTTGTTGAATTCTGTTTCATTTTCTTATGATTATATTATGATGATGTTGTTTTATGAGAAGGACATCATTATATTAAATGAGATAGTTCCTTCATTACTTATAATTGAATAGATAATCACATCATTACTTATAAGAAACTTAATAAATGGCAATAGATGATATCAAGAGTTAAGATAGTCATAAACTAGTGACAGAGAACAAACGTTCTAGATCAAAGAAATTGAGATTCGAAGGATTATTTAAATCAAAGGGTCCTATCAGATTGTTGCTCTAGACACATAAATATCGACTTATCATCAAAGGGAAGTTTTCTGAATAAACAAAGTAGCATGCATGGTAATACAATGAAGGATAGTGCCAAATAAGATGCATATGCTTGAGGAAAGAACGGTAACATGTGATGGAGCTCCCATTCTCCCATGACGAGTAGTACATGAATAAAGAAGCAGGTTGTTAGCATCAATATTGCAAAATGATGTAAGAAAAGAAGAAGCGAGCATGATTCCACTTTGCTAGAGGAAGATAACAAGCTCTCCGATCGCGAGAGACGTGCAATGTCGGATTAAAATAGGCAACATTTAATTGTGCGAATGTGACCAAGATGAGGCACATTGAAGACACCGAATTACAAATGCAATACTTAGATGAGGTTGCAAATGACGAGGATGGATCAGTGCATACATCATACTTCAGACAATATGGAAATTATGATGGAATTCAACTCAAGAGAAGATTATTAGGACTAGGAGTTCAGCCCTATGATATGAAATCCTAAGAAATTGAACTCTCAATTCTATAAAAACTAGAATTGTAGTTCCATGTGAAGTTCTTATGGGATATTCCCAACCAAAGACCCTGATGAATATTCCCAACCAAAGACCCTGATGTCTAAGTATATGCCCAGATGAATATTCCCAACCAAAGACCCTGATGTCACCCCCCCCCCCCTCTCCCTCCTGACCCCGATCCCCCAAACCCTAGCGCCGCCTCCCCCCCCCCTCCCCCCCCCCCCCCCCCCCGCCTCCTTCCCCTCTTCCCCTTCCTCCTCCCGCCCCCTCCTCCCCTTCCCCCGCTGCTCGACGGTGCCTCCCCCGCCTCACGTCCCTAGCCCATCCATCCCTTGTCTTCTTTCCCCCTCCCAGCATGTGCAACTACCGCCTCCCCCTCTGCCTGTTCCCGCCCGCCACCGCCCCCCCCCCCCTCCCCCGCCCTCTTCGTGTTCCCGTCCATGGCGGGAAGCATGCGGGGCCTCCCTCCCCCCCCACCCACGAGGCGAATGGGTTTTGTCCCCCCTGTCACCATGAATGGCCTCCCTGTTGCCTTTGCCACGGAAGAAGATGTCGCTGCTCTCGACAAAACATGGGCTCATACTCTCGTCTTCTACGTCCTCGGGAAGCATCCTTTTCGGAAACTCCTCCTCTCGTTCATTGAGCAGGTCTGGAAGCCGGTTGGGGGCTTCAAACTTTTCCCTCGGCCGAACGGCTTCTTCTACCTCAAGTTGGCCTCTGCCGAGGCTTGTCAACGCATTCTTGATGGGGGGCCCTGGCTATTCCAGGGTCGGTTCATTGTTATTCACAAATGGGATGCGGCCTCCTGCTTCGAGAGGGAGCTCCTCTCGGAAATTCCACTCTGGGTGAAATTCCATGGACTCAGCTTATGTCATTCCTCTGTGGCCATCCTAAACAAAATTGCAAGCCTCCTTGGCACTCCGCTCTTCATGGACGCGGCCACGGCATCCGGCCAGCGGGATGGTTTCGCCCGCTGCTGCATCTCTATTCGGGCGGGAATGCCAATCCCAAAGGAGGTTCCTTTGGTGTTCTTCAATGGCCACCGACAAATGATCCAAGTGGAGCTTGAATGGAGCCCTCCCCAATGCGCCCGGTGTGTCAACTTCGACCACAGCACCGCCAGGTGCCCCTTTGGCCCTACTCCGGCCTCCCCAGCCCCTTCTGCCGCTCCTGGCCCCTTACCCTCTATGGACCCAGTCGAGACCCCGTTCGAGGTCGAGCAAGCCCCCTCTCCCCCTCCCGCTAACTCCCCTCTGCCTACCCACTCCCCAACGAAGGATGCTCAGCCACCTGACGCCCTTCCCTTCCAGTCCCCTTCATTCAACTCCCTTCCACCTAGGGGTCACAGCCTCTCCCCCTCCCTGGGGTGCCCGGAGGGTCTGCGCAGCATCCTTGCCTGCCCGGAACTGCCTGCTGAAGCCCTTAGGCCGCCTTCGGATTCTGGTGCCGGTCTTTCGGATCCGAGGGCCCCCGCATTCTCCGAGCGCGCCTCTGATGCCCTTGCCGGTAGTGTCTTGGCTCAGCTCCCTGCTCCATCTGGTGGGTCCTCTCTGGCCCGTGCTCCAAAGAAGAATTCTTCAAAGCCCTTCGTCGCCTTCCCTTTTGGGTCTCGGGCCCTCTTGCATCGCCCTCCTGCCCCGGCTAGGAAGCCTGCTAGCCGTCAAGAGGTGGCCCTTGATCTTAATTTGCCTGGCGGCGAGGAGCCGGCAAGTGGAGGGCCTGGCGGCGAGGAGCCCCTATCCTCAAAAGACAATGCCTCTGTCTCTGATCTTCCCCAATTACTGGTGGAACCCAATCCCTCATGGACCGTGGCCTCACGAAGGAAGAAGAAGACCTCGGGTGCCTCCTCCAGACAACCAGGCCGTGCAGGCCAACCTTTTCTCTCCTGATGTCTTTCGTGGTAGTCAATGTCAGGGGCCTGAACAAGCCCGGTAAGCAAAGAAAGGTACTTAAGTCTCTTACGTCCGGAAAAGGGAATTTTGCTGCTGATTTCATTGGCCTCCTTGAGACCAAAATTCGGCCTGCAAATCGCCAAAAAATTGCTTCTCTAATCCCTAATGGCTGGAATTTCGTCCATAATCAAACTGAGCTTGGCCGGATTTTCATCCTTTGGAAGGCATCTGTTTGGTCCTGTTCACCAATGGAGATCTCTCCTCAGGCGATCACTTTGAACTGTTCCAATAACGGTGGTCTCAACCTGATCGCCACCGTGGTGTATGGGGATAATAGCATGCTTGCGCGACGTGATCTATGGGAGGCCCTCTCTCGCACCCAAGTCCCTGACCAAACCCCCTGGTTAATTCTCGTGGACTTTAATGTGGTCAGATTTCTTCATGAGAAAAGGGGTGGCTTGCCACCATCTCGCGGAGCCATGGAGGATTTTAATGCTTGTATCGAAGCCTGTAATTTAATGGAGCTCCCTTCCTCCGGAAATCGCTGGTCATGGACGAACTCATCGATAGGCCCTGCCAGAATTGCTTCACGGATCGACAGAGCCTTGGCTAATGACGTCTGGTCCTCCTTATTCCCTCACTCGAAGCTCACTTACTCTCCATCCTCCTTCACTGATCACCAGATTCTATCTATCCGCCTTGCTGTCCCGCTGCCCTCGCGTGCTCCATTCCGCTGTTTCGACTATTGGGCTTCACGGTCCGGTTACTCCGAATTGGTTTCGGATGCTTGGTCTGTTCGTGTCGCTGGCAACCCTCTCTACCGGACCATTCAGAAGTTAAAAGCTGTTAAGAAGGCCCTCAAGGCGTGGGCTCGCCGTGAAGCGAATGTGTTCTCTGAGATCAGGGCTGCGGAGGCTGCCCTTTTGTGTATCAACGAGGCCCTCAGTGTGGATCCTTTGGACACCCATTTAACCCAGCTGGAAGCGGATGCTAAGGCATCCATTGCGAACCTCGACGCTGATCTAGAGTCGGCTTGGCGCCAAAAAAGCAGAGTGGATTGGCTGCTATTGGGGGACAAAAACACAAAATTTTTCCACCTCTCCACTAAGGCCCGCTATGCAAAGAACTATATTCCATCTCTCATCGACCAGAATGGCCGCCTTGTAGATAAATGTGACGATGTTGCTGCTGAGGCTTCCAATTTCTTCGAGAACCTTCTCTCCCCTGAGCTCCCTCGACCTATCGGCCCTGAGCCCCCTGCCCCGCGCTGGACTCTCTCCCCAGCTGCCCGACACTGGCTCATTCGGCCGCTTGATGAGGATGAGATCCTCCATGCCCTCCGGGGCATCAAGTCCACAAAAGCTCCGGGGCCGGATGGGTTTAATGCTGGCTTCTTTAAGAGGCATTGGTCACTCGTCAAGAATGACATTATTGATGCTATGGAGTTTCTTTTCAAGGGGGGAAGAATGGTCAGAGAGGCCAACCACACCTTCCTCACTCTCGTGCCCAAGGGTGATTCCGCTACTGTGGTGGGAGACTTCAGGCCTATAGCTTGCTGCAATGTCATCTACAAGCTCTTTGCTAAGATCTTGGCTTCCAGATTGGCCGTGGTTCTTCCTCAACTGATCTCCAATAATCAATCGACTTTCGTCAAGGGGTGCATCATTGGTGATTCCTCTAGGCTGGCGCAAGAACTGGTTGCCTCTTTTGACCGTAAGACTTGCTTCAAGCATGCGTGTCTCAAGGTCGACCTCTCAAAGGCTTTCGACTCTATCAAGCACTCCTTCATCCTGTCGTCTCTTCGCCATTTGGGTTTTGACCCGGTTTGGATTTCATGGATTGCCAACTGCATCACTTCGGTTTCCTACTCAATCCTTCTAAATGGCTCCTCCGTCGGTTTCTTTAAGGGTACCAGGGGCCTCAGACAGGGGGACCCCCTAAGTCCTTTGCTCTTTGTGATTTGGATGGAATCGCTTACCACTCTTATGGACTCCGATGTTGCCAATGGTCGGCTTAAGCCGTTGGGTCGGGGCCGGAGAGCTGCTCCTACTCACTTAATTTATGCTGATGATCTCCTGTTTTTCTCTAATGCTTCCTCCTCCTCTCTGTTGGAGGTCAAGAGGGTTCTTGATGAGTTTGGCTCCATCTCTGGCCTTCGCCTGAACCCTCGCAAATGCAAGCTTCTTAGGCCTAAGGAAGCCCCGTCTGATTTTCCTGTCACTTTGCGTCTGGGGATCTTGCGCAGTGCACTCCCCTCTACCTACCTTGGGCTCTCGCTTGTCTCCTCCATTGGAAGAGGCTCCCACGCCCAGGCCTTGGAAGATCGGGTGCGTGCTGCTCTCAGTGGATGGAAGGCCTCCTCCCTATCTCTGGCCGGCAGGTTGCTCCTCCTGAAAACTGTCATTGCGGGTATTCTTTTATACTGGGCTGGGGGCTGCTACATCCCTTGTGGCGCTGTGAATAGGGTGGACAAACTATGCGCCAATTTCCTATGGGGTTTTGGCACGCACTACACTAATTGGCAAACGGTTTGCCTCCCTAAGGAGGAAGGAGGCCTGGGGCTCCGTTCCCTGGCTATGATTCGTGATGCAATGGTTGTGTCTTGGGGGTGGGCCATTCTTACCTCCAAGCACTCTCTCTGGGTTGTTTTTCTTAGGGAAAGATACCTGCATGGCTGCTCCTTTTGGGAGGCCACGCCCAAGGCTGGCGACTCTATTATCTGGAAGACCATCCTTCGTGGCAGAGCTTCTTACCAAAGTTTTGTCTCCTCCTCGAATGGCCATCACACCTGGTCCCGCGCCCCCAAGGGCTTCTCCTTCTCTCAGGCGATTGATGTTGTGAGGCTCCGGGGGTCGGAGGTTCCCTGGGCCTCGGTGGTGTGGTGCAAGGATTCTGTCCCTAAGCATGCCTGTACCCTCTATCGTGCGGTCACTAACAGGCTCCCTACTCTCGACAGACTTCAGCGTTTTGGCCTTGCTACCTTGGGCCTTTGTTACCTGTGTGGATCTTCATTTGACAGCCGAGGTCACCTCTTCTTCAACTGTTGCTTTGTTCAGGACATCTGGAGCTTGGTGCTGATAGACATGGGCCTCCCGCGCCCCCCTCCTCCATCGATTTTGCACATCATTGATTGGATTTGCACTGCTCAACCCGGCAGCCAAAAGCGTCTCTGGAGTGTTGTTCTCTCTGCTGCCGTGTGGGAAATTTGGAGGGAGAGAAACCTTAGATGGGCAACGAGACATTCTTCGACTTCATCCACAATTGCTGCTGCTATTGTCGCCAATGTCAACATATCACTTTCTCGGATGAACAGGGGTGCTCACTAGTGGCTAGTGGACTCTTCCTCTTATTTTTGGATTTGTAACTGCAGTGTTTTTGTTCCCCACTGCATTGTTCTTACTATTGGGGTTTGTAATTGCAGTGTTTTTGTTCTTTCACTGCATTTTTGGTTTCCTTCCTGTTTGGCCTCCAGAGGCCTCAACCCCTGTACAATCAACCGACTGTGAATGAAATACATACGATACCTCTTACCCATCAAAAAAAAAGTATAGATTTTGTACTTGGAACATGTGTAGAAAGAAGTACATCTACACAATACAAATCACATAACACAACAAACAAAGAGGCTGAGAGACGGGGACAGTAGTATTTATTCTTGTGAGGTGTATTTTTTCTTCACGTAGTACAAGTGTGATGATTGCATGTTACATTAGGAAACTTTTAGATTTCTCTCCAAAAGTAGCAGTAGCAGCCCTTCCTATGCCCATAATTGCTAACATGCCCTCCGAGGCTCCAACAATCGGCTACTCCCATCCTATCTAGAAGGGGTATATTATATATATGGTCCAAAGTATAGCAAAACCAAAGTGGGCCAACTTGGTTTGAGGAGATAAGATCGAGACCTTCGGCGGCACCCACTTGCATGTGCAGCAGGAAAGGTACCGATGAGGAATTACCATTATTAACCCTGGACATCCCTCCATCATCAATGCCATCAATGGACGTGGAGGTCCAACCAAATAAATAAGGGCCCGAGATATCATATGCCCACTGGTCAGTGGAGTGAAGCCAAAGCGGGCACGTTTTTCACGCCGCCCTTGTCCGGACCCAAACGTTTCCACGAAGGGCCTCCTCACGTGCCCCTGGGGGATCCACCACGTGACCTCTCAGCCCCACACATCTAGATCTACTGCTATTCTTAATTAATTACACCCATTGCATTGGTGGATGCCATCGAGACTCCACTCCCCTTCCAAGCACTTGCTAATTAAGAATTGGATGCACTGCCCATTATGTATGTCCGCTTCCTCCTCCTCCTTTTCAATGAATCTTAAGAAACCATTTATTTCCAAATCTATACTCTGTTATAAAATCAACTCTCGTGACGAGATTTGTAGCTACATCTACTGGCCACGACGTGTTATGGCCAGAGCTCAATTCTGTGGCCACAAGTCCCACATCTGTGAGCATAGTTCTGTATGTACAACTTTTTTTCCTTGTAATGATATAAACCAAAAATTGAATCTGAATTATTGAACAAGCGAGGAAATATAATGAGGCTTTTATATATGGTTGAGTTGGAAATGAATAGATATGAGTTATGTTTGATGAGCTTAAATAACATAAAACACACACATACACATACATGTGTATATGTCTATTTATATTTATTTGATTCGGGATGGATTCGGGTGTTCTGTACCCGTTAAGGAATCCCAAAACCAAACTTGTACCCGCATGGATAACAAGTTTCAAATCCAAACCTTTTTAAAAATAAATGAGATGAGTTTCAGATCATAAAATGGAGCAGATTCGGATCAGAGTACCCAACAAATACGTCCGGATTAACATCCCTAGGATAAATCCCTTCTTTTAGCTCGACTTAATTGGTGGCTATTTCTTCCATGGCGAAAACAATAGTAATCTAAATATAAATCCAGCTTATGTTTTTGCTTGTTTTTAATTGACGGCATAGTGTTTGTTTTATTGAAGTGGGCAAATTAATTATTTGGTAGAACTCGTGAACTTGCGTACTAAAAATGGTGGTGTTTTGTGTGTGAACAATCGAATAAATAAAGATCGATTATTCTTGCTTCATAATTTCTTGCTACGTCTCTCATTAAGATATATAACAAACAAGACTTGTTATGAAAAAGGAAGTAGCGGGATTAAGAACTTACGTTGGAAAAAAATGTATAAAAGGTTTTTTTGTGTGATTTATAACTACTAGGAAAATCTAAAAAAGGAAGTAGCGGGATTAAGAACTTAAGTTACCTAGTAGTGTTTTATAATTACTAGGTAACTTTACCGTTTTACAAGTAAAAAAAATGTTTGTTTTAAAAATATATCATTAGCTTTATTTTTTAAAAAAAAACTTTTTTAAAATCATATTTTTTTCCATTATTTGTTCAATTACTTGATTGTTTATTAGTATATCTTTGTTTATCAATGTACATTGCACGATCTTATTTTTCATTTACATCTGCGTGAATAAATATAAAATTGCAAATAAAAAATGTCACTGAGACAGGGAAAATTAAGTATGTCAATTATTACGAATAGTACAATACACTAATCTCTTTTAGTCTATTGCACGTAAGTATTCACCTTGGGTTAATCTAATCATGCTACATGCTATGGCTGATATTTGTATATATCTTTTTTATTTTTTATTGACCCCCTCCCCTTCATCATCTTTCCTCGATCTCTCCTCTCTGGAGATAAGTACGGAGGCATTGATTGGACGATGCATGTGCTTCTTCTTGGACAAGAGGGGCTTCGTGCTCAGGGGGTCCGGTCGTGTCGTCCTTCTTCCTCGTTGGATTCACCGGTGAAGACGCTCAGGTTCTGCTAGTGGTTAGAGTCTCGACCACAGCCGTCGCACCTCTGCTCTCTCATGGCCTCCACGGCGGCGGTGGGGTGCCTTCGGTCGTGCCAACTGGGGCATCGGCTGGATGACGCGAACATGGTGTTCGAGACCTCGCGTGGCGTGAAGGTGATCGCGAGCTTTGACCAGATGGTTATCATGGACATTAGACAATCTCCTCCGCGACATATGTGCCCATAGCTTTAAGAAGCCCTCCGCCATCCCGCAGCAGGTCGTCCTCCCCATCGTCAGGGCAGGGACGTCATCGCCCAGACCTAGTCTATACCTGTAAGACCTTCATGATGGCCCTCACCGTCTGCCAGCTCGTCGCCCTCCAGATTGCCATGCATTTTTGTATAACTTCTTATTCATCTGGCAAACCCTAGGCTCCAAACCGCCAAGTGCGGTTGATGGGTTCCCCTCTTCTGGATAAGCTCAGATGAACATGAGAATCGCGGAAAGGCACGAGTTTGACGGAGCTGTGGAGGTAGAGCTGTTCTTCTACGAACAAGACACCTTGGGGGTTCGAGGCATGCACAGCGGATGGGAAGAGGATGCTCTGCTGCAGCTGCAGAGGGGATTGCAGCAGAAGTGCTGTAATCCTGAATAAATTTTTTTATATGATTTAGATTTTAAAATCCAATCAATCTTGGATTAATGTTATATCCTTCAAATTTCACTTAAAGCTTAAATCTGAGATTATTTTCTATTTTATTTTAATGGTTGAAGATTCGGATTTTTCTAAATGGAGTTTAAGTTGCTTAGATCTTGACCAACTGTTTGACCATTAAGATAAAATATCAAATAATCTCATATTTAAGCGATACTTGGAGGATTTGTAGAGCATTACTCTAAGATTCAATCTATAAGGTTGGATTTTAGAATCTAAATCACAAAAAAAATTATTGGGGATTACAGTACCCCTGCTACAATCCCATCTACAGCAGAGGATCCTCTATCCAGCGGATGAATCGCTGCAAGTTAGGGATGCAAATGGACAGATACTGATATGTATCTTTATCCATTTTTGAATACGGATGTTGATGCGGATATTGATGGATATTAAAACTATCTTAGCATATCCTTAAAAGACAGATACTGATGTAAAACGGATATATATCGCATATGAGTAATGCTAGAAATACTCCATATAATCGACTAAATTATATACGAATTGGATGGAAAACATGTGATATAGATTTACTAAATGTGTTTGTATCATAAAAAGTATACAAATATAGTAAAAGAAGATACAGAATTATGTTATATATGGTTAAAAAAATCTATGACTATATTTATATATGAAAACGGATATACGAGTACGGATATGAATAATTGTGGATATCAAAATGATATCCATATCCGTATCCATTTTAAAATGGATACGAATACAAATGTCAAAATCTGTATAAAACGGATACAGTGACGGATCAAACACGGAGATATTCGTAACAAATTGCATCCTACTGCTAGTTCAATCGAGGTGGCCTTATCCCTATCCATCTTCTTCCCTTTAGTTCAGAGATGGCCAAGGTTAAGGCAAGACACCTTTTACAAATGTAATTGACATCAAAGGATAAAATTGTAAAACTTCATCATAGATAATGGAGAAAATAGGCGGTAGTTAGCGTAGGATTATGCCATGTAATGATTAACAACTATTCAGGATTTTGGGTGTAATTCGTGAGAATGAAGTATTCGGTGCATAAATATGAAAGTATAAAGATTTATGGGTGTAAAAATCTCTTTTTTTATTTGTAAAAATACGAACAAGATTCTGTTTGCAATTTTAACAAATAAAACTAATGACATATAAAGATTATTAATTGTAAGTAGAGAAACTTCCACTATACATACATACACACACACTAGATGGACTAACGGTTACATAGTGAAAAAACTAATAACACCCACTCTTTTTTACAAATAAGAAAAGTACATATATTTTAGACGAATCAACATACGAGGTATGGGATATGGTAAAGTATAAATACTATTTGAAACTCGAGATGAGTGTTCGAATTGTTCTACACAAGTACAACTTGTTTAAGATGAAGGAATATGAAAGCGTCCTGTATCACGTAGATAAGATAATTGTATTTACCAAGAACTTAAAGATTGTTGAATGTGTGATTCCACCACCGAGGATGAAAAAAGAAACCAATTTAGAAAGCCTCCATTTGTTTGTTAACATTGTTGCCGAACCTTTGAGGTTGATTGGCACCATTAAGACTGCAACACATCTACGTACACATGAGGTTTGTATACAGTAGGGAATGACTAGGATCCTCCAAGGGGAGCTTCAAAGGAAAATTTAGGATATATATATATATATATATATATATATATATATATATATATATGTGGTTCCTCCATGGTTACGACAAGTTTGGTCATTTCAAGATCAATTGCCTCAACAAGAAGAAGTCGGGAAATTTAAAAGGTCTGGTATAAAAGACAAGAAGAAGATGGAATTTGCAACTATCGTAGAGTGTAACTCTACAATCACAGATATAGATGGCTGTAGGATTGGCTATGAAGTAATCCATCAAATTACCAAGATAAAGGAGGGACTAATAGACTTCAAGGAGTTGAAAAAAAGAACGAAGAATGTTAATTGAGAACGACACATACTCAGTTACTGAAGGCTTTGGGACATATATGTGATACATGATTTTTCTCAAGTGATAAAAACATGTTCTCATATGTTAGTGTAGTATGGGGACTCTCGAATCAGAACAAACAATAGGAAGATAAATGATGTGGGTTTACTTGGGCATGATCCAAGGTCAAACTCAATAAGGTAATTTGGTTATCTGAATTAGACATGACCTTTAATTCTGATTTACGTGCATTGGATATCTGAATTTATCAAAAGCGTATTCATCATCATTGGATATCGAGGTTGATGTAAATTGATAATCGTGATACGTAAGAGCAACAAAAGTGGCTGATATTTTTTAAAATACGATAGTTACCTCAATAATATCCTGATTTTTTGGAGATTATGCAAGAGACATACGAAGACCGGCGAAGAAGATTACTGATCTATTGACGAATACATACTAAAAAATTAAGAAAAGCATGAAAGACACCTCACCGACAATTCTAAATTTACTATTACTAACGATAATCAATTAGCAACATGGGTAGCACGACAAAAAAGAAAAACAACAATTCCATTCTAAAAATAAGATACGGTTCAATGATGGTATTGGGTTGGATAGGCATTTTATCGATGAACAAACGACAAAAAAGGCATTCTGCATCAAGTGCATGGAAAGGTGGTACCTCATATGAAGTTTTCCCTATGCATGTATCCCTCCCCTTGTTTGGTTTTTGTTATCAAATTATTTTCAACTTTTCTCATATCAAAGTCTTTCTTGGTCATTTATTTAACCAATATATTTGAGTTTATAATAATTTATTTGTTTCTCCAATAAATCTATATTATATGTTATATCTATTTTTTAATTAATATAATCCATACTTTCTATCATTATTCAAATAAATTTTCTTCCTAAAACAACATCAATAATATAATAATATTTAATATATTATTGTATTTATTGAGAACACGTTTGTGTTTCTATATTTTTTGATATTAAGGATAGTTGTCAAATAAAATACTTCATTCAAGTACACAGGTAATTTCAAAGAACTGTTAGATATTCCAATAAATTTCAAAAAAAATGTTACATTCATAATTACTTCAAAATAAAATTAATTTGTACGATTTCCATTGCCTTAGAAATCCTGTTAAACCTTTAGTAGTGTTCCTTCCTTTGATTATATTCCTTGACGGATTGGATAGTAATACGAATAAATATAAAAGGAGAAGATGAATTCGTAAATGAAGAATTACACAACTCAAATTTCAATGAAAATAATAGTGTTTCTCAACATTTAAGTAGTATTAGTACCTATATATACAATAAATTTTTAAAATTTATCAGTTTTTTAAATAAATCTTCTTTTTTACTTTATATTATTAACTTATTTCTTTTTCTTAAATAGGCATGTCATATTTTGGTTGTGGTAGTTCACATTAATATCAGCGATCTGATCTGATCATACATCTAGTTCATAGACCCTTTCACCTAGCGGGAAGCCTGCATACTCCTCCTTTTCAGGACCTCCTTTGAAGGATGCACAGGCTCTCATGGCTTATTACCAATCTCTTGGTTATCGTCCGCCTCCATTTTATGGAGGTTTCTAAGGTTTGCCATCTTCTTTTGTGGACCCGCCCCAACTCCAGCGCCCGACCATGGTTGCGGCATCTCCCTCTCTTACACACCAATGTGTTAACACGTCTAAACTGTCTATAGAAGTACATACTTCATATTTCTATCAATTATATCGACTTGCAGACAATGGGAGGTAAATCCTAATCTTAATTTATTTTTAATCTCCTATGTATCTATAGAACTAAACTTATATATAGAGTTCTCAAAATCCCAACAAGGTTGCTAAAGAAATCACGAGCATCATCAAGAGAGATGCATTAGTACTTATTATCGATGATGTCGTACTCCCACCACTAAGTAGGAGAGTCTGTTTAACATAAATCCGAGTAATTATTATAATTTTAAATTATAATTAACTTTTTTGTGACTATAAAAATCATGCACCTTTCAAAAATTTCAGATTAGAGACCGTTTTGGCAAATGTCTTTGGCAAAGAATCTTATCATCGAACATTTCCCTTACGATGGAGAAGAGCGTCAGCAACCCATTTTTTGAAGTTTAGGAAGAACTCATATACGCAGATATATGTAGATGAGATGGATTTTGAGGAAACGAAAAAAAAAATCGTCCATCTTAGTGTACCGAGAAAAGTAATGAAATTTTTTACATTATAAATTTTAAGGGGAATGGGGATGCCCTTGGGAGGAGCTAACTTGGCTTTCCCCGTCTCATTTTCCCTATATTTTTATTTTTTAAATAAATCCATGAAAATTCATTACTATATCCCTATATTATGTCGTTCAAGTTTTGTGAGAAACAGAGATTCATACGACCTCCATCTAGACAGTTATTTTTTAACGATCAAAAAATCGTTGAAATCAACCCCGTCCGAATGGAGGTCGCAGGAGTCTATGTTTCGCACGAAATTTGAATATCATAATAATGAAATTTCAAGGAAGTATGTAGAAAATGGGACGGGGGAGCCAAGTTAGTCCCCTACGAGGCAACTCCATTTTACTCAAATTTTAAATATGTATATGTTGTCATAATTTCTTTAAATCATATTATTTTGTGGGTGGGAGGTTTTTGTTACGTTTTTATTTATGTTTCCTGGTTTACAAGGAGGTGCGCAATAGGTACGACAGGGAGGCAGAAATAATAAATAAGATCAACTAGTGGTTTAAAGAGTTGCAATCAAATCGGAATTGAGCTACTAAGTTTTCTATGCTTATAATTTTATATATGAAATTTGATATATATATATATATATATATATATATATTACTAGTTCTTAAATGATTTTTTAATATTGGGCACTAAGTTTCAAAAGGAATCAACAACTAGGAATAGTGGTGCAAGACCCACATGTGTGGGGAGGACGATGATGGAGCTTGGTCTACTCTTGAAGTAGAAGAAGTTTTGGTAAGTGATATGTGAATATCATAAGTAAATACGTGTATATGAATCACATTATTTTGTTATAATTCCTTTTTGGTAATAATATTTTTAGGATGATACCTGCTCCTTTTTGCATAGAAATGTGATGGTACTCCCGATACAGATCATCCTAGTTTTGATAAAGCTATGTGAAAGCAGGTGCACTTCATTGGTTAATACATTTGATATCATTATTTAAGACACTTTATTTGTGTTTACTGATATATGTTGAACGTAGGTAGTAAATATGAGAGACGTTGGTTCCGTCTCGAAGAAGTAAATGCTTGGTGGCCTTCCTTCAAATTATGTGGAGGGCACTCGATAATTTTCTTGTGGATATTATGGAAAGTTCTCCTATTCACAACCCCTTAGTAAATATGAGGGACGTTGGTTTCATGTGTCGATTTGACTGAAGTTTCTCCATTAGCGGATCGGATAAAGAGTGATTTTGTTATGGGATACGCTGCACAAAAGGCTGCCTCAACTAAAGTGCTAAGCATGAGAAGGCATGTATTGACAGTCAACATGTATTCATCTCCTTTGATTTTGGTACATTTGGATTCTTGACAAGTGAAGCAGTGGAGCTCCTCAAGAGGATCTGAAAAAGTATGCATAACAATGTTATAGCTCCTAGATCTATGAATAATGTCTTTCGAAGGATTGGATTTGCTATCTAAAATGGATTGACGGCGTAGCTTGTTGCCCGTCTCCTATCAATTTTTATGTAATGACGATAATTTAAAAGACATAAAATGTTTCTTTTTGGCATTTAACTTTAACAATTGCATCATTGCTTAATTTGTGACACGTAGTGAAATTTTATGTGCATAGTAGGTCATGCATGACATAAGAATCCATTTTATAATTAAAACATGTTAAGTGCTCGAGCGATACTTCATATCACCTTGAACAGTGCTATTGAAGTCTTGCAGTGATTTTACGGCAGATGGTACAGATTCGATGTGGCTTCCAAATCACGACGGATCTGTACAATTTTTTCTAGTCCACAGATATGACGAGCATAATGTCCACATTATTGCAGATCTTCCACGTGTGCGGATGACAAAAGGGCCCGTGATGTTGATTGTTGGGTTGATGGTGTTTGGAGTCCCGTCTTTGCGGGTGTGTTCTCTGATCCCGTAGACAAGAACATCTGGATTTGATGGAATCTTTATCTAGGATTGAATGCCCTGCTGTTGGATTTGACCACTGAGTTTGGAGAGAAGGTGTCACGACCCGCCCCGCTAGCCGAGACGAGTGCGACATTTAAAACAATCTGATCATCTTAATCGTAATTAGCATGTCTAACAAAAATCCGACATCAATTCCTCTATATTATGAACTCCCAAACGCTACCCTGTTCCTGAAACAATGCATCTCAAATAATATAAAGACTCCACATAATTCCTTATCACAACCATCCAAGTCACAAACCACATTTATAGCATTAAACTTATTTACATTGTCTCTTATGTACAACCATCATCTACTGTCAGAGTCCATATACAACTCTTTCCACTTAACAAAACAACAAGTCTTTCCTAGAGGCTAACGGCTTACCTGAGATACCAAAATTTGTTGCACTATCACCAAAAATGGAGTGAAGAAACCAGCTAGCAGTGAAAACTTAATTCCTTTTTCACGCCTCCTTTACAGCTCCTCAGGTGTGTCTGTAAATAATATTTAATAATAGAGGGTTGAGTCTAAACTCAAAATGAGCTTAGACCCAGTGAATGGGTCCCAAGCACTTAGTAAGAAAATATGATGGAAAAAAATAATTGTGCAGGCTAGTTGGAATAAATTGTAATGCTATAATAGAGAAATTTCATAAGAAAAATGAAGCTTTACGAAATAGTGATGTACAAAAATTGAAATATCAACCTGACAAACTGAAATTAATATACTATCTGGCTATCTAAAATCTTGCAGAAATTAAAAAAAAATCTATTTTCTAGCTGTTATAACAACACCACTGTGGCTAACATACTACGTCCATGAACACTGAAACAAACTGAGTCATACGCGTAGACAGCCCCAAAGGCCAAAGAACATCCTGCATACAGCCCAAAGCCTGTGTGCATACAGAATGCGGACCCAAAGTCCTCTGAATCTTATCTGATAATTTCCATATCTGATGGCATGTTTCAGGGTCATATCTGATGACGTCACCATATCTGATGGCTAGTTCATGACCATATCTGAGAGCTACTGTGGTGGGCATTATCTCTGACATACTTTCTGATCCATAATAATATAACTGTAAACTGAGAAACTTATGATATCTGATCATATCCTCATACTAAACTTATCTGTATGTAGTCTGAAACTTTTTGTGATACTAAAGCAAGCAACCATAAAACGAAGCTTCTTCTACCAAACATTAAGCTTGAATGACTATATTCAATTTACTAGCTACCATCATCTTGGATAAAACGAATGTATCTGATTATGAAACTAGAATATACATGTACAATAATGTAATTAAAAGGCATCAGAAACTGTAACAGTAACTGTAATATCACAATGTACCTGTGAAAGTAGGAGTTATATATTAAAATAGACTTGAGACCACTCACATGCGAGTTGAACTTAGCTATGCCAGTTCCGTGAAGACATCCTAGACTTAATTTTCCACTTCAGTATTATCTGTCCATATTAAGAATACTCTTATGGTTAGCATCTAATCTATGTTCTCCGAATATTTACAATTTGCCATAAAACCATCTTTATAAGTAATTTGAGAACATCTGTAAAATTCCGTTAACATCAATAGTAGTCGCATACACTCTTACTATTTGATATAAACTACGAATTGCTCTCTTCATAAATATATACATACACGCCTATTCTTAATGATAATCAGTAGTTAAACTTTATGGCAATCTTATTATAAATTATGGCCATTCTTACTGTATGTACATACAATAATAACGATTACCTTTTTCCCAGATATTACATTAGATGTCAAAATTTTTACTTCCATCATTTGATGTATATCTTACTCTAACTAATGAGATGTCCGTTAAGTCTAATATTATTTTATTGGATCTCTCTTGCCTTATACATATATATATATATATAGAGAGAGAGAGAGAGATATTGACTGCACTGTGGTGCAAATATGATATGTAAGCTTACGATATACCACCTGCAAAGTTGGTTGAGGCTAATCAAGATTTACTTTTACCTGTTAAATCCAACCTTCTTTAAATACTTGGATTGGGTAACTAATGAAAGGATATCAAACATTACTAACTTTAGCTATTAAAATCAGATCTTTTTAGTTTCTACGTAACTGGAGATGTATGGTATTTTGATGAGCACAGACTTTAGATATCGGAGATTGATACAACCCTATCCACGAAACCGTATGCTTCCTTATTGTATTCGTGTCATCATAAATATCTCAGATTTTAGTTCAAAACATCAAATAATAAAAGACAGATTCAAAACCTTAAAAGACTCCATTTCTTCTCTGCTTAGCTTCATGCATCCTCCGCTCCTCTTCTTTGCCATGAGAATGACGGTGCCTTTTTTTTTCTCAATATATACTGAGTACAGTAGAGGAAGGCAATCTTAACTATTACCATTACACGTAGCATATACCCTCACGTGCCCTCTCAATGTAAATCCTAACATGCAAAATTTTAAGATATCTATAAGCCACCTTTATCCATGTGGACCTTAACACTTCTATTTCGTGTGTCTATATATATTTTATAAAAGGTATTTTACTTACTCTATTTAATTGTCCACTAACGAGTGTTGTTTCATGTACAAAAAAAATTGATTACTTTATTCTTTTCTATGCATATCCATTGTTTACAACTATCATTACTTTTCTTTATTTACTCCTTACAAACGTCTATAAATATACATACAAGTCAAAATATCAGTTCTATGCTTAGGTCTTTTATTCCTACCTTTATACTATACATGTCCCTCAAGTTATAAATATTAACTCTTATAAGCTAGTTTATAAGCATCTGTAAACAATCCATTACCAGCTCCAAATAATAATTTTTTTCCATTAACCAAATAATAATTTTTTTCCATTAATATTTGTAATTGTTTCTAAATGTTATTATTGGTTTCTATATTGTAACTTTGGTATATCAATGCACACGCATACATATACTTCATATGTTGTGAATGTTACAGAAGGCGATTTCTCCATCAAGAAGGCTTTTACATTGATGATCAAAGGAGTGGAACCACATCAAGAGGATCTTATTAGAGACTGCAGGATGATCTGGAAGCTGAGGGTTCCAGCACGTATTAAAGTATTCATGTGGCTTTTAAGGTATGGACGACTGCTGATGAGGGAAAGGCGTGCCCGCATCTTGCGCTGTGAGAATAACTCGTGTATTCTATGTAGTTCGGCATTGGAATCCTTGGAGCACATGTTTTTAAGATGCGAAAAGGCGAAAGAGCTCTGGCGGATGTTGGATGTGGGTTGGGTTGACCGTAGCAACATGACGACATTCTGGGAATCTCTCCTCAACTCCCGATTCTGTCCAAATGTATAGAGATTGGCGTCAATCGCGGGGTTATGGGCTCTTTGGCTTGTTAGAAATTGTCTAATTTTCTGTGCCGAGAGGCTCTATGTAGAAAATGTAACCCACATTTCTCGGACTCTCCTCGAGTCATGGTTGTTCTGATCTTTTATTAATATATTTGGGGCGGACACCTATGTCGTTCCCTCTTTTTTGTATTCAAAAAAAAATATTCCAGATCTTCGCTGATAGGTGATTGTGATGAGCGCTTGTCAAAGTGAGCGAAGAGTGAGCAAGCACTTGTCCTTGCCCAACCTTGTTGGCACCCAACCATATAATGAGGACAGACTGGTGAGCACTGGTGCTTGCTCACTTCCCTAGAGAGCATTCTGGCGAGGTGCGGGCGAGTACTCGACGGGGACCTATGTGCTCGCAAAACCCACCTTTCTTGTATTGAAGATAGGGAGATTAATGGATGAACATATGGATCATATGATAATGATAAAATCATTCTTAACTAGATCTTCGTTTAAACGAATCATGGTCTGGTTTATCTCCTAAGTCAAACTAATGGGACGATATAATGGCTAACGATGCAAGAACATTGAGACATCATATGGACTTTCCCTACCTTTGTTTAATTGTGATTCCATTTCTTGGCATATGTTTGTGTTCCTAAACAATGGCGTGGTTGGGATTGGAGGACGTTGGGAGATGGACATCATATGAGTCGGCGATCCTCGGAAGAGATCATTTGCTGGATCCTTTTAAGATTAATGATTCATATATTAGGATGACCTTATATATTTTATTGGTCTAGATAGATATATTTAAAATGCACCAGCAAACTAAGGACAAAAGATATGGGTGTAATATCATGATCTCGGGTTTCGTAACCTAATCTGCATACGTCATGTCAAACAAAAACTATGGAGGGTGTCGTGTACCTAAATGCATGCAAATTATGGATTACGCAACTGAAGTGAACATGAGAAATCGATCTGTTCTTTCTATCAACTGGATTAGAGTTGGTCTGTCCTTTCATCATATAATATCTATTATTATATATTAAGCATATATACGTACATCTGTTTATTGACTGATATGTAACCCCTACATCATCATGTGAAGAACTGCACCTACTTGTATTCTACGAAAGCTGCACATGCTGCCCATCATCTTCATTTGATTCCTGCATACTATCTAGTTATGGTGTTTACTTTTTTCATAGAAAAAGGGCCTACACCTTATGGGCCCGTTCGGTAGGAGAATAAGCAGGAATAAGGATGGGGAATAAGGGTCTATTCTCCGTTCGGCTGGAGGATAAGAATAAGGAGAATAAGGTGAAATAAAGGTAAGTAAGGTGGGATAAAGATAGGAATAAGAGTGAAATAAGATGAAATAATGGGGAATAGTCGTACCACGGGGAAGCGTGTTGGGGGCTTATTCCCCTTATTCCATTCCTCCTTATACCCCAAACGAACAGGGCCATAGAAACGCTCCTGCCTAAAAGTCACCTTTTATTCACAAAAAATAGATGTACATGCGTATTACAAGAGACAACAGAACTATTTTACAAGGTACAACTCTCAGCTAGCCACTTCGCACGCGTCACAATATTCTCACCATAGAAACGCTCCTGCCTAAAAGTCACAACATTTGTAGCCGGCCAACTAGCCCAGATCAAAGCAATGCAGCTCACCCTCTCGTTCTCCATACCATGCCTGTTAGAGTAATTATGTTATTTGTCTTTCTAATTGTCCTCTGTCTGTAATTTACCCATAGAGCTTTTCTCCTATATAAGAGAGCTCTAGGGTTAGATGAAATTTTATCTCATTCATTCCCTACAACATGGTATCAGAGCGACGGTCCTAGGCCGGAGTTCTTGAACCCTAACCCTACCCCCACCCGCCGCCCTTCTCTCCTTCTTTCTCGAGATTGGCGCCACCCCCCGTGCGCCTGCTCCATCGCGCGAGCCTGTGCGCCCTGTGCGCCTGCGCGAGTCCTCTGCACGCCATCGCGCACTGCACGCGTCGCTCCTCTCGCCTGGCCATCGCCATCACGCGAGTCCTCTCGTCTGGTCATCGCCATCGCGCACTGCACGCGAGTCGCCAGAGTCGCTCCTCTCGCCTGGCGATCGCGCACTGCCAACTCCTCTCGCCTGGCGATCGCCCGAGTCGCTCCCATCTCGCCATCGCCTGAATCGCCCTCTGAGCCCTCGGACAACCCCATCTGAGCCCTCACCCTCTGGCGATCACTCTCGCCTGGCGACCCCAGTCTTGTAGCGCCTCTCGCCTGTAGCGAGCATCTGAAGCCTGGAGTCTGTACGCATGACGCCCGAAGCCTGAAGTCTGTAGCGTGCAACAAGCCTGTGCAAATCCTGTGCAACAAGCCTGGAGTCATATGCAAGTCCTGTGCAAGTCCTGTGCACGCATGTGGTGTGCACTATATGCCCTAGCCGTGCTTCCTTGAATGCACACGTTCTGTGCGCGTGCCCGTGTTGAGTCTATGTACGAGTAGACATTGTCTTCTGATTGTGTAACCCCAGTTACAGGTTATTGTTGTCGTCATGTCAGACAACAAGGTAGATTTTCCATCTCTGGGTGCCTTCAAAGGTCCAGCACCCGTAGTGAAGATGGATGGCACGAACTATGAACTGTGGGCCATGCAGTTCATGAGTCTAATGCAGTGCAATGGCAAGAAGCATATCCTCACACAAGAGGAACCTGTTGACAAAACTGGGGTTAACGCCTCTTGGGAGGCTGACGATGCTTATGCGCGTGTTTGGCTATCCGGTACTGTGTCCATGGAAATAGCCAACGACATTCTGAGTCAACCCACTGCGAAGGCTATGTGGGATATCCTGGCAGCCACGTATTCTCCGGCGAAGAACGAGTCCAAGATCTTACAACTCCAGCATGATATCTTTACCTCGAAGCAGAACGGGCGTCCTCTTCATACCCTGTACACCTCTCTGAGGGGTATGTTTGAGAAGCTACACGGGTACATTCCATTGACAGCTACACCAGAGCAGCTCAAAGCATACAGGGACTCGGTGATGACTGGAGTGTTTCTAGCAGCCCTTGATCCGGAGTATGATGCCGCTCGAGCACAGATTCTTACAGATGCCACCATACCACCTATGGAAGAGGCCTATCGCAGATTGAGTAGACTCTCCATATCTCATGGTGGAGTTCCGACACCTTCAGCCATGGCTTCTTCTCGCGGCAGAGGAGGCTACTCCCATTTCAGAGGTAGAGGTGGTCGTGGTCGAGGAGGAGGTAACAGACCTCCTAGACAGCCGTGCACCTACTGTCGCAGGACTGGACACACTGAGGAAACATGCTATTCTAAGCATGGGTTTCCCACTACTACGGCACGTGTGGCGGAGCAGGCTCAGTCGGAAGGGGGTCCTTCCCCAGTCACGGATCAGAGGTTTGAGGAGTTAGTGTCGAGACTCCGGGAGATCATACCCAGCCAGGGATCAGCTAGTACTTCAGGATCTTCAGAGATAGCCGGCTCAGCATCAGCATCCTCTTCAGGTACAACGTATGCACTTACTAGTTGTTACAGAGCTGATCTATCAGAGTGGATTATGGACTCAGGAGCATCTCACCATTTATGTGGTGACAAAAAGCAACTGGATGATTTTGTTGCGACTCAGACAGGACGCTCCGTGGTAATTGCTGACGGAACACATTCTCCCGTTACTGGTCAGGGGGAGGTGCAATTGACCCCTGAGATACGACTTCAGAACGTTCTTTGTGCTCCTGATTTTTCCATGAATCTACTATCCATTAGTCAAATCACTAAAGATTTACATTGTCGTGCCATATTTGACCCATCTGCTCTTGTGTTTCAGGACATCTTACGGGCAGAGTGATTGGAACTGGCTGTGAGCAAGGGGGTCTTTATAGACTGGTGCAATCTCCTTATGCTGGTGTCTCTTCTAGGAGGGCTGGATCGGTGTCACCCTACACTTGGCATCTTCGATTTGGCCATCTTCCACTGCAAAAGATGGTCCATATTCTTCCACAGATTTCTCCCAAGTCTAATTTTCAGTGTGAGGCATGCCAACTTGGCAAACATCACAGGTCGTCATTTCCGAGTCGTATAGGTCCAAGTCGTCATGGTCTGTTTGAGCTGCTACATTTTGATATTTGGGGTCCCAGTCGTGTCCCTGATCTTCAAGGACACAGGTTTTATCTTATTGCTGTTGATGAATTTTCTAGGTTATGTTGGGTTTTTCTACTTAAAAATAAGTCTGATGCTGCATCTGTTATCCAGTCTTTCATTATTGAAATAAAAAATATTTATTCTGCTAGAGTGAAGTTCATACGGTCTGATAATGCTCTTGAATTATGTAGCTCTCATATCTCAAAATTTCTCATGTCTCATGGAATTGTGCATCAGAAGTCATGTGCTTACACCTCCCAACAAAATGGGGTAGCTGAGAGGAAACATCATCATTTGTTGGACATTACCAGGACCTTATTGATTCAGAGCCGTGCCCCTCACTCCTATTGGGGGGATGTGGTTCTAACTGCTTGTTATTTGGTCAATCGTATGCCTTCGTCAGTGTTAGGAGAGAAGATCCCGTTCTTGACTGCGTTTCCCGAGAAGGATCTTTTCTCCCTAACACCTAACGTCTTTGGCTCCGTTGCATTTGTTCATTGCTTCTCTCCTGGTCTTGACAAGCTCTCTCCCAGAGCTGTCAAATGTGTTTTTGTGGGTTACTCCAAAATCCAAAAAGGGTATCGGTGTTTTGATCCAGTTAGTCGACGGTACCATGTTAGTGCTGATGTCACCTTCTTTGAATCCATTATGTATTTCTCTCCTACAGGTGACAGCCTCACTCACTCAGACGAAGGAGATGATATCTATGTGCCTCCTCCACCATCTATCCCATGCTCTCCGCTGACGCCACCACCACCACCTCCACCACCACCTTCTACTTTTTATCCTCAGGTCTATCAGCGTCGACCCTCTGCTCATGTGCCTCCTCCATCATCCAGCACGCCCGAGGTATGTAATGAACATTTGAGTACTACTAATGGTACGGGTGATTTGCATGCGCAGACAGATACACAGGGCACAGATGATACTACCACTACTCCAGTTGATGATCTTGATCTTCCTATTGCCCATAGAAGGCAAAAGCGTGCGCGGACAATGAATCCCAAATATGGGATGGACTTTGCATCACAGGCGTGTTTGGAGCGGTTGTCCCCGGAGTTTCGCAAGTTCATCCTTGGATTATCAGTAGTGGAAATCCCAAGGTCATATCAGGAGGCACTACAGAGCAGTCCATGGCATTTAGCTATGGAAGAGGAGATGGCGGCGTTGCAGTCACGTGGTACGTGGAGTGTTGTGCATCCTCCACCAGGTGCGTCAATAGTCGGAAGCAAATGGGTTTTTACTGTTAAGCATCGGGCTGATGGTACGGTTGATAGATATAAAGCCAGGTTGGTTGCTCGTGGGTTCACCCAAACATATGGGGTGGACTATCAAAAGACGTTTTCTCCAGTAGCCCGTCATTCTACCTTACGGATTCTCATTGCAGTTGCTATTGTCCGTGACTGGCCCCTGTTTCAGTTAGATGTCAAGAACGCTTTCTTGTATGGTGACTTGCAGGAAGAGGTCTATATGCAGCAGCCACCAGGATTTGCTGCTGAGGGGGAGTCCAATATGGTGTGCCGTCTTCATAAGGCCATATATGGCCTGAAGCAGAGTCCACGGGCTTGGTTTCAGAAGCTCTCGGAGTTGATTGAACAGAAGGGCTTCGTCAGATCTACAGCAGATCATACTCTCTTTGTAAAGGGAGACCAGCAAGGTAGTGTGATCATCTTAGTGTATGTTGATGATATTGTTATCACGGGTAGTAATAAGCAGGGCATTCAAGCAGCCAAGGATTTTCTTAGTGAGCAGTTTGTTACGAAGGATCTGGGTACACTTCGTTACTTTTTGGGATTGGAGTTTGCAAGAAATGAGCAAGGCATGGTAATGACACAAAGGAAGTATGTTACTGATTTGTTATCTGAAACAGGAATGGCAGGATGTAGACCAGCTACTACTCCTATGGATCCTAATGTTAAACTCTATGATGATGAATCTGAGGAGGTGGACAAGAGAAGGTATAGAGAGCTCGTGGGGAAGTTGTTATATGTCACTATCACCCGACCAGATATATCCTTTGCTGTCAGTAGGGTAAGTCAATTTATGGAGTAACCCAGACAGGCTCACATGAATGCTGTTTTTATGATCTTGAGATATCTGAAGTCGTCTCCAGGTGCTGGTCTTCTGTTTAGGAAAGATACCTCTATATTTGTCACAGGTTGTGCTGATGCAGACTATGCTGGGTGCCCAAATGATAGAAAGTCCACTTCAGGATTTATTGTATTTGTTGGCAGCTCACCAGTAGCGTGGAAGAGTAAGAAACAAACTGTCGTGGCTCGATCCAGTGCAGAGTCAGAATATAGGGCAATGGCCCAAGGTAGTGCTGAGATGATGTGGGTTAAATCGGTTTTGACTGATTTAACCATTGAAGTACCTCTTCCTATGCATCTTAAATGTGATAATCAGGCAGCATTGTTCATAGCCAATAATCCAGCCTTCCATGAAAGGACAAAGCACATTGAAGTGGATTGTCATTATACACGGGACTTAATTCAAAAGGGGTTTATTTCAACTTCTTATGTATCATCAGGAGAGCAGATTGCAGACATGTTCACCAAGGCTCTTGCTAGAGGTCCTTTTCATCTATGTTGTTCCAAGCTGAGCATGTTAGATATATATGCTCCAGCTTGAGGGGGAGTGTTAGAGTAATTATGTTATTTGTCTTTCTAATTGTCCTCTGTCTGTAATTTACCCATAGAGCTTTTCTCCTATATAAGAGAGCTCTAGGGTTAGATGAAATTTTATCTCATTCATTCCCTACAACAATGCCAATTCGCAACAATGGATTCCCAGAAACAAGTATCAATATCTGTTGCTCATAGTGGGAACCCAAAAAGGTTATGTGCATCCATCGAGCTCATGCGCCAAGAATAGGTGATATGCATCCTTATCCGCCCGACAACGACATCAAGCATGGCCAATCATCTGTACGAATCGAACTAACCTGGCTCCCATTAATAACCTCCCCCTCCCAAATAACCACAAGAAGATCTTCAGGCGAATTGGAATCTCCATTTCCATATCCTTCGACAATCCATCACGCATCTCCTGGAATCATCAAAGGCGTCCTTCAAAGCCCTGTAAGTCTTCTCCACCGTGAAGGTTCCATCACACCAATACCAATAATCACGTCCCACGGTGGGTCCACCCACATTATCCAACTTTTTGAGCATCACCAACAACTCATCCTAACGTTGATAAAAAAGCTCACATCAGAACTATGACAGAAAGAGTGTCCATCCCATACATTCGTCAATGAACAGTTCGGGTCAGTAGCCAATGCCATTGGATGCGAAAACCTCAAACCAAGGACACCGTCTTCACTCCAATCATCAACCCTGAATTTTAACCCAACACCATCTCCAATAAGTAGACAGGGGAATGGCCGGATATCATGTGTCACACTACAAGTCTTTCTCAAAAAATGTGGAGGAGCAATCCTTACTTCACTAGGTCCTCACAAGGAAGAGCCTGATGTTGGGTCTTTTGCTATTCAGTCCCAGTTTGTGGCTGCTACACTTTGTCCCCTCTCAGGGACATCCTTACAATATTTCCAGCAAATTAAAGGCTCGTTGGGGACTTTTTAAACTATACCCAGTACATCTCCATTCCAGTAGCAAGAAATAGATAACAGAATTGCAGCAAAGGTTTTGAGAAAAACCCTCCACTTCCTCCGCACAAGAGAGCGAGAGAGAGGTCGAGCTCATGCACGAGAGGAGCAACAGTTTGGGCTTGAGAGCAACAGCAACCTGGGATCGAGAGGAGCAACGACTAGGGTTGCGGGTTTGGGAGAAGCAACAGTTTGGGATAGCTCGACTGCAACAGCGGGGCGGTCGTGTTGTGGACGACCTCAAGGATCCAAGCATTGTCGTTTTGGATCTCCATCCGGGAGCCCTCAGGGAAGCCACCTATTATTTCTTAGATTTGAGCATTATTAGTATTATTAGATACCTAGAGATAGTTCGTTGATCGTTCAAGAACTATCGGTTGTGCCCATGGCTTGTATCTTGATTTTGTTGGGCAACCAAATCGAGAAGAACTTTTTGGCTTCGTTTGACCTAGTAGATTTTTTTACTGGTCGTGCCCCATGGTTTTTCCCTTGCTCACACCGAGAAAGGATTTTTCACGTAAAAATCTTTGTCTCTGTGATTGCTTATTATGTTTACTTGTGCTTGATTGCTTATCGTCATTGCCATTTTTGGTTCCTGTGTGGAGAACCCATATTTGTGTTGCCATATTTGTTGCAGGACATATTGAGAATTTAGGGATACTTGTGTTATCCCAACAAGTGGTGTCATAGCTTATGTTGGACAAGATGGGCAATTGAGAGCACGATGATCAAGCTCACAAGTAGCAATTGGTAGATTTGGAAAGCCAAGATGGAAGGCATTTTATATTACAAGGAACTTCACGATTCGGTGGAACGAGAGACTGCTAAGCAGGAGAATATGTCCGCAGTTGAATGGACGAAGTTGAATCGAAAAGCCATCGGGACCATTTGTAAATGGGTTGACATGTATGTATTCCGTCATGTGGCTGAAGAGACAAATGTGAAGGAGTTGTTGGATAAATTATCCGAACTCTATGACCAAAAGATCAAAAACAACAAGGCATTTTGATTCGGAAGCTGGTGAACTTGAAAAATAAGGACGAGACCAAAGTGGTAGAGCGTCTGAATGACTTCCAAAGCATCATCAACCAGTTGAGTTCCATGAGTCTGACACTTGATGATAAGTTGCATGCACTTCTCTTGTTGGGTTCATTGCCAAACAACTGGGAGACCCTAGTTGTCACTGCGAGAAATTCTACGAAGGACAGTACGTTGACCATGCCCATGGTCAAGGGTAGCTTCTTGAATAAGGAGATTAGGTGTCTCTCATCTAGAGAGACCTACTCCTCTTAACATGTGTATGCAACCGAGAGGAGAGGAAGATCCAGTAGAATAGGACAGTCACAGGAGATGCAAAAATCCAAGGACATGTCCAAGGGCAGAGGAAAGCATCACCATTACTAGAAGCCCAACCAATGGAAGAGAGATTACAGGATTTGGAAGAGAGAGCACAAGCTGAAGCCAAGAAAAATCAAAATAATGAAGATGAGAATGCAGTTGTAGTTGTGGACAGATGACAATGCATATGAGGTGATTCTCACCATTCAGGATAAGTGTTTGCATGCAGGGAATGATTTGGAGTGGGTCGTTGATATAGTCGCCTCATATCATGTAACTCTACACATGGAGTTCTTCACCACTTACACCAAGGGTGATTATGGGCGAGTCTTGATGGGTAACGAAAGTTACTCTAAGATCGTGGGCATTGTCACCATCTCGATTTAGACTGATGTTGGGTGCTCAATGACTCTGCAGAATGTAGGGCATGTTCCTGATGTGCGATTTAGTCTTATATCTGGTTCACAATGAGAGAGTGAAGTCTACCATATGAAGTTTGGTGATAGCAAGTGCAAGATCACAAGGGTTCTCTCATCATGGCTAGAGGCAGTTTATGTTGCACACTCTATATGACTAGAGTGGAGGTTATGGATGACTTTGCATGCTAACGAGGCAGATACATCAGATCTGTGGCACCATCATCTTGAGCACATGAGCTAGAAGGGCTTGCAGCTTCTGAGGAAGAGAGAGTTGATCCCCTACCACAACGACATCACACTATCCCCTTGTGATGCATGTGAGGTTGAGAAGAGCAGGAGTGTGCCATTCATAGTCAGATCTAAGGTGAAGAGAGACCTTATACAGCTGGTCCACTCAGATTTTTGTGGTCCCATGGACACAACCTCCTTGGGAGGAAACATGTATTTTGTCAACTTCAACGATGATGCATCTAGGAAGGTGTAGGTGTATGTACTGGGGATGGAGGATCAAGTATTCGATTGCTTTAAGAAATTCCATGCCATGGTTGAGCACGAAATAGGAAATTGCTGAAATATTTGTGCACGGACAATGGGGGAGAGTACACCTCTCTTAACTTTCAAGGCTACTATAGATCACGACATTAGGCATGAGAGGACAGAGCCCGGTACAACCCAGCACAATGGCCTTGCTGAGCTTATGAATGAGACCATTGTTGAGAGAGTTCACTGTATATTGAAGACAACGAAGTTGTCCAAGATCTTTTAGGCTGAGGCAGTCGCACCGCATGTTACTTGATCATCTGATCTCCATCGTTCCTTTGGGTTTCCAGTTTCCATAACGTGTTTGGACAGGAAAGGACCCCTTATATGCTCATTTGAGGATGTTTGGATGCAAAGCTTATGCATTGGTGCCAAATGAGCAGAGGAAGAAGTTGGATGATAAGGTTACCTTGTATCTTTATTGGCTATGGAAATCTAGAGTTTGGTTATCATCTCTGGGATCCGAGGAAGAAGACTGTCACCAGACACAAAGATGTGACTTTCGATGAGAATCGGACATGAGCTGAGGACAGTACTTATAGTGGTGATGCATATGAGATTTCCATGGGTGATGACAATGATGAGGACACGGACCCCTCTCTAGTACATGCTACAGGTGGAGAGGATGGGCATCTATAGAAGCAACAACCAGATGTAGACCCCATTGATGCAAGTCTAGGGGACCTGGGGCAGGGGGAGCAGCCTTATCCACATGCCGATGCAGCAAAACCTCAGGTTAGGAGATCTGAGAGAGTACGTTAGCCATCATCCTGTTACCCAACTTCCCTGTATGTAATGCTTACTGATGCAGGTGAGCCATACACCTTTGAGGAGGCATGTGAACATAAGGACAAGGATCATTGGTGTAATGCAATGAATGAAGAGATTCTATCTCTCAAGAAAAATTATACGTATGATTTTGTTGAGCTTCCTAAAGGAAAGAGAGCAGTGAAGAACAAATGGGTTTACAAGCCGAAGTAAGATGATGGTGGCAAGCAGGTCAAGTACAAGGCCAAATTTGTGATGAAAGGGTTTAGCCAGAAAGAAGGAGTGGATAATGATGAAATCTTCTCCCCCATGGTGAAGATGAATTCAGTGATAGTGGTGCTAGGACTTGTTGCTAGCATGGATCTTGAGCTGGAGCA
The DNA here is from genome assembly GCA_037367405.1 of Ottelia alismoides. NCBI lineage: Eukaryota > Viridiplantae > Streptophyta > Magnoliopsida > Alismatales > Hydrocharitaceae > Ottelia > Ottelia alismoides. The sequence continues at coordinate 192,682 of JAZKJV010001982.1, forward strand.
GATGGATTTGAAGGAAGAAATATACGTGGAGAACCCACAAGGATCTCAAGAGAAAGGGAAAGAGAACATGATTTGCAGGTTGAGGAAGAGTCTTTATGGCATGAAGCAAGCCCTGAGACAGTGGCACTTGAAGTTTGATGCGTTCATGGCAAAATAGGACTTCAAGAGGACTACAACCGATCCATGTGTATATGTCTGTCGCCTTCCAATTGGCAGGTTCGTCATTCTTTGTATTCTACGTGAATGATATGCTAATTTTTGGTCATGATTCCAACTTGATTGCGAAGATCGAGAGAGAACTCTCCAAGGAGTTTGAGATGAAGAATTTGGGCAAGGCAAGAGACATCCTTGCGATGCATATTACATGAGATAGGAAGAAGTACATGTTGTGGTTCTCATAGGAGAACTATGTTGAACATGTGTTGGAGCGCTTCAACATGAAGAATGCGAAGCCTGTCAGCACGCCTTTAGCTTCTCATTTCAAGCTGATCAAAGAGTCATGCTCATCTACTTTTGAGTAGAAAACATAGATGGCCAAGATCCCAATACCAGTCCACAGTTGGGAGCCTCGTGTACACCCTGATTTGCACCATACCTGACATAGCCCATGCCGTGGACGTGGTGAGCAGATTCATGTCCAACCAAGGAAGGATCATTAGGAGGCAGTGAAAATGGATCTTGAGATACTTGAGAGAGACCTCAAGTATGTGTCTTGTGTTGGGGAGGTCAGATCCCAAACTATGTGGTTACACTGATGAATATATGGCAGGAGACGTGGACCAGAGAAATCTACCTTGGGGTACATTTTCACATTTACAGGGGAAGTCATATCATGGCAATCCAAGCTACAGAAATATGTTGCTCTCTCAACTACCGAAGCAGAATAAATAGCAGCAGCAGATGCTTAAAGGAAGTATTATGGCTACAATGATTCCTTGGTGAGTTTGGATTGGATGATAGTGGGTCAGTTGTGTTTTGTGATAGCCGGAGCGCTATAGACCTGAGAAGGAGTACCATGCATCATGCTCACACAAAACACATCGATGTGCGATAACATTGGTTGATGTATGCAATTGACCAGAAGCAACTCATGCTAAAGAAGATACCCACTGATGAGAATCCCTCAGATATTTTGATCAAGATAGTCATTCGTGACAAGCTTCAGCTCTGTAGAGAATTGAGTGGTGTCACTTCTTCATGAGCACCATTATTGGTGATACCTCCTGGTTGAGATCGGATTGGGAGGTTGTTGGGTCTTTTGCTATCCGGTCTCAATTTGTGGCTGTTGCACTTTGTCCCCTCTCAAGGACATCCTTGCAATATTTCCAACAAATTGAAGGCTTGTTGGGGGCTTTTTGGACTGTACCTAGTTCGTCTCCTCCATTTCAGAAGCGAGAAACATATAACAGAACTGCAGCAAGGGTTTTGAGAAAAACCCTCCACTTCCTTCGTGCGAGAGAGCGAGAGAGAGGTCGAGCTCGTGCTCGAGAGGAGCAGAGCTCGAGCATGAGAGCAGCAGTAACTTGGGCTCGAGAGCAGCAGTGGCTAGGGTTGCGGGTTTGGGAGAAGCAGTGGTTTGGATGAGCTCAGTTGCAGCAGCGGGGAGGTCGTGTTGCGGATGACCTCAAGGAGCCAAGCATCGTCGTTTGGATCTCCATTCGGGAGCCCTAAGGGAAGCCACCTATATTTTCTTGGATTTGAGCATTATTGATATTGTTAGATACCTAGAGATAGTTGATTGATTGTTCAAGAATTATCGGTTGTGCTCGTGGGTTGTATCTCGGTTTTGTTGAGCAACAAAATCGAGAAGAACCATTTGACTTCATTTGATCTAGTTTAATCGTTGCCGGTCTTGCCTTGTGGTTTTTCCCTTGCTCACACCGAGCAAGGATTTTTCACGTAAAAATCTTTGTCTCCGTGGTCGCTTGTTGCATTTGCTTGATTGCTTATTGTCGTTGCCATTTTTTATTCCCGTGTGGGAAATCCATATTTGTGTTAGGCCATCTTTGCTGTAGAACAGATCAAGAATTTAAGAATACTTGTGTTATCCCAACACCTGACCCGTATATTTTCCGAATCAAACTACAAACCTGACTGTATTTACTGAGGCGTGTATTTATCTTAATGTATATCTATGGAGAGTAATATCTGTAGATATAAAGGGATATATCTGCTTACACGTGATAAACAGAGAAATAAAACTCAAGTAGGTATTTTAATTGGGGTACGTAATTTTATTTTATTTATTTTTGTATTTTGTGGGTGAGGATCCTGTGGAGGAGAAAGGGCATTAGCTTTTTTTAAAAAAAAATAGAAAGCAAGTTGTCGCTTTAATTTTGACAAGTAGGTTGCTCAGCAAGGCGAGAATATTAATGGGCAAGTGGGTTATCTTTATTGGATTTGTTCGCAGATCTTGTCAGGTTTGCACAAATTTAATAAGCTTGTGCAGGGACGTGCTTATATACAATTCTATGTGATTAACTCTGTGCAGATCCACGGACAATCGTCTGAAAAAAGTAGTGATATTAATGTCAAAAAATAGTTAAAATCAATTATCCTGCAACACACATATCGAGGAATCATGCATAGGTTTGGATCCTCTAGCTAACTTCACTTTTACCTATAATAGGTGACATAGTATGGATGAATACGATCTCATCCTTTATACATGTGGCAACCATCTAATAAAAATAAAGGATTGAACTTAGTTGGAACATTAATGATAAACCTCTCCCCTCTTAATATTGGTTACTTTTCATAAAGTTTGTACGTTACTTTATGTATTTCTAGTAGTTAGATATTTCCTATGCACAAAAAATATGAGTTTTATCAGTTGTGCCCTTCTGAGATCTTGCAATTTCAGTTATGCTCCTCCCTTTTTGGGAATATCAGTTGTACCAACTATAACAAAATTGAGCTATAGTGACGGTTTTGAAAAAATCCGTCACTAAATTAGCCGTTGTAAAATATATAATGACGATATTATTCGTTGCAAAATGAGTTTTCGTACTCAAAATTAGCAACAGATATCATATCTATCGTTATATCATTAGCAACGGTCCACATAACGACGCTTATCGGTTGTTATTTTTCAAAATATCAACTAATCATCGCTATTTTTTTAGTTCAAAATTTAGCAACGATTAATTAAAATTTTGAAAAATAGCAACAGATAAGCGTCGCTATGTGGACCGTTGCTAATGATATAACGACAGATATGATATTCGTTGTTGATTTTAAGTACGAAAATTCATTTTACAACGAATAATATCGTCATTATATATTTAACAACATCTAATTTAGTGACAGATTTTTTCAAAACCATCACTATAGCTCAATTTTTTTATAGTGCCCCTGACTTCTTGTCATTATATCACTTGTGTCCATCGGGTTAGTGGCCACCCATATCAAACACAAACATACGTTAGCTTAAAGGACACAAGAGGAATTAAATTGAAAAAAGAGGGTTAGAAAAGTCATGCCCTTCTTCTTCCTCCTCCTCCCCCATCTTCCTCTCCCCATCTCTCCCTCCTCCCCAGCCTCCTGCTCCTCCTTCCCGCCCCTAGCTCCTCCCCTAGCCCTCGTGCCGCCTCCTCCGCCTCGAGCTCTTCCCCTCCCCCTCGCAGCCATGCCTCCTCTTCGCTACGCCTTCTCTGCCCCCCGCCTCCACCCCCACTCCCTCCTCCTCCGCAACCTCCTCATCCTCCCCCCAGACTCCTCCACACCTGACCGCCACCACCACCTCCTCCTCCCTCTTTCCTCCGCCCGGACTAATCGTCCTCCTCCTCCTTTATCCCCCACCCAGGCTTTGTTGTCGTCGTCGTCATCCTCCTCCCCCTACTTCCCAGCCTTATCTGCCCCCAGCCCCCAGCCTCCACCACAACCTCCTCCTCCTCCGTCGCAGCCTCCTCCTCCTCCCCTCCCCCAACCCCCATGCCTCCCCCTCTACCCCAAGCTCCTCACCTCTCCCCTCCCCTCGACCCTCGAGCCTCCTTGTCCCCCTCCAGTCCCAGCCTCCCCCCCTGCCCTATTCCTCCACCCGCTCTCACCATTTTTCTAGTCCATTAGGATGACACCTCCATTATCCTCTTCTCCACAGGGACCATGGGGACATCCAAGGTTGCAGTAATGTCTCATTGCAATTACATCATCATGATCACAAGTTTCTTCGCCAACAAGGCGGTCAGGCAGGGGAGGACAAGGGTCACGGCAGGGGATGAGGTCATGATCTTGAAGGTGTCGTTGTTCCACTTTCTAGGTTGCATCATGGTGGTGAAGCACACTGCTTTGGGGGATGTGATGGTGACAACGAACATGCCGAGCCTTAGGACTGGAGGGGGAACGACAGAGGAGAAGGACCGGGGGTGGTCGGAGGAGAAGGAAGGGTTGGAGGTTGAGGAGGAGGGATGAAGAATGAAAGGGAGGTGGGGATTTTTCTTCCAGATATGCCCCTCTTATCTACACCTTGGTTTGATTAAACCATGGTTAAGTTCAACTTATTGACAGCCAAAGTGATGGAGGGGCATAAGTGATAGAACGACAAGAAGTTGAGGGCACAACTGATATTCTCAAAAAGAGAGGAGCATACTTGAAATTGCAATATCTCAGAGGGATACAACTGATAAAAACTCAAAAAAATATCCACATTACATCATCAAATCACTTTCATCTAGGTAATTACTTTCCTTTGCACACAAAAAAATTACAAGATCCAATGATTTCATATCATCAAAATCCAAAGGTAAAAAATTATAATATGAAACAATCGAGTTATTAGTATGTACCTATCAAATGGATTTTTCGGATGGTTGTTGTAGCATATAGATTTCTATACATTGGTTGAAGATGGCTAGTCATATAATTTGCATTGTATCATTATGATATATATCAATATGCGTAAAAAATACAATATCAAACATATGGTTTCATAAATATTTTTAATTGGAAATTCATACAATAATAGACAAATATTGATATTAACATTATGTATGTATCCACACATTATTATATCATCTCTAACCATAAAAGATCATCTGTATTTGTATCAATATTTTGATCGCAAAAAAATATAGGGTTTTTATCAGTTGTGCTCCTCCGAGATATTGCAATATCAGTTATGCTCCTCTCTTTTTTGGAATGTCAGTTGTGCCCCCGACTTCTTCCACAATAATCACTTGTACCCCTCAGGTTAGTTGCCGTCAATCCTCATCCTAAACGACCGTTAATTTTGGGGATACAAAGGTAATTAATTTTAAAATGAAGGGTAACAAATATTTTTCTTCTCACTTTCGTCTTCTTCCTCCACACCGTTTCTTCTTCTTCCTCCCTTCCCCTCCAGGCCCGCCTCCGTCTTCGGGAACTTCAAGATGGTGGATCCGGAGTTCTCCTCCAGCTTCGGGAACTCCTCGTCTACGGTCGTCCAGGACGGCGATGAGGTGGAGATGGTGAGCTCATCCGTATTTGATATCACCACCATCGACGAGGACGTGGCCTTCTGCCTCATGATGCTCTCTCGCGACGCCCTTCCCCGCCTCCTCCCCCCACCCCCAGGTCGCCCCCTCCCCGCCCGCTACCCTGAGCTTCTCCCCCTGCCCCCACCGCCCTCGTACTTCTCCCTCCCGCTACCTCCTCCCCCAGCGCCTCCACCTTCCCCGCCTCCTTCCCCCACCACCAAGTCGTCCCCCTGCCCCCGCTGCACCGCACCTCCCCCTCCTCCTTCCTCCTCCCCCCACCCCCTGGTCACCCCCTGCCTCGTCACCCCCGCGCCTCCCCCTACCCCGCCTCCTCCCCCCGCGCCTCCACCCTCCACCCACAAGTCGCCCTCGCCCCGTCGCACCGCACGAGCCACAAGAGGTGAAGCACAACCACCAGCACCACCATGAATGGGAGAACCCTTGTTGGGATTCGATCCACTATTGCCCCTTCTGCTTTCGGGTCTTCCCCTCCGGGCAAGCCCTTAGCGGCCACAAGTGATCCCACCTCTCCTCCTCCTCTGCCGCCACAACTCCCAGACGTGGTGGCAACGAAAGATTCATAGATCTCAACCTCCCTGCGCCAATGGAGGACTACTCCGCCTCCATTTCCATTGTATAACACCATCGAGAGCGAGGTAAAAGCTGAACTAACCCACCTTTTCCCCGCCCCTCGCGTTCGGAATCGCGAGCTTCGATAGCGTAACCACTAAAATCGAAAATGACCGACATCAAGCAGATCGAGAGTGATGCATTTCCTGACGGATCGAAGGTCATGAGGTTGTTCAAGAGGCTCGGTATCAAGGAACCATGAGAAGAAGGAGGGTCGAAGGAGGAAGATGGGTGGGGGTGTCTGGACACTTATGCCCCTCTAAACCGCACCATAGTTTGAAAAAAATATGGTTAAGTTCAACTTATTGATGGTTAAAGTAACGGAGGGACACAAGTGATAGAATAGTAAAAAAATCAGGGGTACAACTGATATTCCAAAAAAAGAAAGAGGCATAACTGATATTGCAATATCTCGGAGGGGCACAACTGATAAAAACTCTAAAATATACGTATCAATTTCTTAATTAATATGAATATGGATATGGTGATTTTTTTATGGAATCATCCGTATGGTAATCCATATTTATTTCCGATCGAAAAAAGTTGTGGATCCATCATGATGATACGATTGCAGATTATATAAGTAGCCATCTTCAACAAATATATAGAAATCTATATGCTATGACATCCATTCGAAAAAATCCATTTGATGAATACCTAACAGTAACCTGATTGTTTCATATCGTATTTTGATATGAATCCATTGGATCTTGTAATTTTTTATATGCATAGGAAAGTGATTATCTAGATGAAAAGTAATTTGATGTTGTGATATGAATATATTTTGTGTGCATAGAAAATATTTAATTACGACAAATATATAAAGTAACATAAAAAACTTTATGAAAAGTAACCAACATTAAGAGTGGAGAGGTTTTTCCTTAATGTTCCAATTAACTCCATTCCTTTCTTTTTATTAGATGGTTGCCACATGTAGATGGGATGAGGTGGCGTTCATCCATTCTATGTTACCCACTCTAGGTAAAAGTAAAGTTACCTAGAGGATGCAAACCCGATCCTCTGCTGTTGAGAATTCTACAAGAGAGCATGTTGTAACTTGTTTTTTTTTTATGAAATATCGCTTCAAAAATCGAACCTTGTAGATGGAATCTATGTTTATTGTTTTACATATCCACCAAATTTTGTTTTGATCCGAGATTTCTACGTACTTTGTCGTAAAGTCAACAAAAAAAAGTCAGATATAAATGGTTTTTGAGTCCAATCTATTGATTTTTTTGATATGCACTATTCAATAATTTTATTCCGTTGCATATCTATGATAGAAGCTTACATGTATAAACTTACAAAAAACTTAATTTTAATGATCATAATCACAAAATTAAGAAACAATTAATTTTTGATTAAGAATACGAAAGTCAATGTATCAAGCAAAAAAGAATATATTGGAATAAAAGGCTCTTTAATAGTATAAATGGCGTGATTAGTTATGACAATAATCTTTTGAATATGATAGAGATGCGAAATAGTTGGACATTACGGCAAAATAGTTGGTTCTGTTTCGGACTTTCTCCCCAAATTTGCATAAAAAAATTTAAATATTTCTAATTATTTTAGAAAAGTCCGAGCATATCTTTTCGATTAGAATTACAATAATTTTTTAAACCATCAAAGTGTTAAAATTACTACAGGATTTGGGATGGCTTTAGCATACACGCACACAGCAATAACATTATCCTTTACAACCTTCGAGGAGGATAATTATATACTAAACCACTCCATGTCGAGTCAGCATTATGAATCGACTGCACTAATTAGCATTACTTCATGATTAATCAACTTAGTATTATTGGGTACTTAGTTAATTGAATTAATAGTTGTTTCTCCATGTAAGGACTGGGCAAAAGACAGATCATACAGAGTTGTTAATCGTCGCTCTCTATGGTTTTGGATCCTAATGACTTGGCAATCCGTTTTCTTTTCTTTTCTTTTCTTTTTTTTTTGATGAAAAAGAGGTTGAGCTATCGAGGTTGGAGCCACCGTGCAACGTTTATATCGGCAATCCAATCTTCTTATCTCTGTTTCCAAGGAAGGTTTAATTATTGGTTGCAATTAATAGAACATGGTCTAGTGTTAGATCACTAACCTAACTTGCGAGACATGTCATTTATAATAGTCTTAATGATATAGAAGCAATCAAACTTCTCACGATATGATAAAAAAAGTCCCACTTTTGTAATGATTGGAATAGGTAACCTCTACTTCCTCCAATGAAATGTTTCTTCCGTGTATTATATATATATAGAGAGAGAAAGACACAAGTGGAACACTTGTGTGTTATTAATCACACTGTTCTACCAACAGACTATTGAAGTGGATTCTGTTAAATGACATCTTGTTAGTAATATATTGCAAAATATAAGATATATTAATAATCATGAATTTTTTGGGAAAATATCGATTTTCCTTCCTCCAAAATGCCGAAATTCAGGTGTTGCCCATCTTGTGAGTAGACAATTAAATAGCTTCTTACATATAAACGAGTTTTGCAGGATCGACACCGACAGTCACATCTTAAAATAAAACTATAACGACTACTAAAAATGCTGACAAAGAGAAGAACAAATCATTTCTGTTTTCACAAAATTAGCGCAGTCTATCCACACAAAAAACCCATAGTTGTGGGCAGTTAGGACGTCCACCAACGCATCATTTTGCCTTTTTAACCTAAACATGTGCTTAGACCTCGTCAAAGTGCAGGCCGGGCCGGTCCATGGGCCGGGCCGAGCGGGTCGGAAATCTAAAACCCCTTGTCCAAGGCCCGGCCCGGCCCGGTTCATGGGCCATACTTCAAGGCCCAAGCCCGGTCCAGATATGGGCCGGGCCGGCCCATGTTCCGAATGTAAAGTATTTTTTATTAATTTTTTAATCAAATTTTTGGAGATAATTAAGTTTTTTTAGTGTCGTCTAATCTTTCTAAATCCAAGCAACCATAATATGTGTTACTTTGCATCTAAAATATAAAATAAGATGTAATAATGATAGTGTAAAAACAAAAACTTGAAGTATATTATATCAAATGCATAATAATGAAAATATAGAGGGTAATGTATTTTAGGAAAAAACAAGAACATGACATCATTCATTTGCCATGAGATAGACCAAAGTCCCTGGGAAAAATCCTACGGTTTGTATCTCCTTCCAGGTTATCATCGTCTGACCGCTCTCTTGATGATCCACTATTGGCTGATCTAATCTGGCTCAGAACATTCTATACACTGGAACGTGCAGGACTTCCAGTTGAGTTTTTTCCCGGATAGGGCATAGCCCTGTCCAAAATACCCGATCAGGGCATGCCAGTCAAAAATTTCTCTGTTAGGGCACGAATCGGCAAACGATTTGCCGATCGGCAAATCGTTATCGACGAATTTTACAGATAAAAATTCAAACAAGATTGTCATACACGTTTATCGAAATAATATTATATATTAATTTTAAATATATAAAATTTAAGCGGCGCTGAAGATACTTTTTATACATTATTTTTAGTAATATAATATTCAAATTACATTTACATGATAATATTATATATTATTTTAAATAATTTAAAATTCAAACAAGATTGCGGCACCGAAGGATACTTTTATACTTTATTTTTAATAATATAATATTCAAACAAGATTTACATGATAATATTATATATTATTTTAAATAATATAAAATTCAAACAAGATTACTTATGGTATTATATAAATTTACACGTACATCGAAATAATATTATATATTAATTTTAAATATATAAAATTCTTATGGTGCCGAAGGATTCTTGTATACTAATAATATAAAATTTATACGTGGATCGGTGGACGGTTCGTCGATCGGCGAACCGTTTGCCGATTCATGTCCTGACAGGGAAATTTATCTCTGCCATACCCTGATCGGGCATTCCGGACAGGGCTATGCCCCGTCTGAGAAAAAACTCCTTCCAGTTGGTCCACTGCCAACCTTCTGTTTAGGAAAACTGAGTATAGATCCTGTTATTGGGAGGGTTCCAAGCAAAGTCAGAATCAAATTGTACAAGTAGAAAATAGATTAAAAAAATATAACTACTGTTGATGGCACAATCCATTCTATGCAAACATGAAATAAGAAAATGTTTAAAGTAAGTTTTCACAATTGTTAAATTGGATCTGCCTCCACTATTGTTCCCCTCCGTCAATAACAAAAAAGGATTAAACTTATCTAAAATATAATTTTGTCAATCCTTTTTTGTTATGTATGTCTCATACATACATACATAACCCTCTATATTTTCATTATTATCTAACATATAATTTTTAAAGTTATATTTTATATGTGCGGGCCGGGTCGGGTTTTATGACTAATGTCCACGGCCCGCCCAATTGACGGGCGGGCCAAAGAGCGGGCCGGGCCGGGCCGACCCATTCCTAAAATCTCTTGGCCCAAGCTCGACCCATGAACGGGCTAGGCGGGCGGAGCCCCGGCCCATTGGCCATGCTGTGCTTGATAAAGCTACTCAGAATTAATTGACAAGAAGGCAACGATTAGATGAGTTGCTTAAACAATCCCAGGCAAATCTCTTATGATCGATTAGCAAAAAGCTACTATTTATATTGAAATGAACAGACATCTTGATTCGTTAAAATTGGATCGGTAAAGAAAATTTTGTTCAATTACGTAGACACTTAAAAAATAACCCTAATTCCAAAAAAATATATCTTCTAGCAAAATATTTTCACAAGGGAAGCATACACTAGTTTAAAGGCTAACAGATGAACCAGTTTCTACTTTAGGAACAATCATACATTTTATTCCCATTCTTATTCAATTATTCTTTTTTACATTTAGTATAAAAGATTATTTTGAACAAAAATATATTGTTATATAATTAACATTCAATGGTAGAATAATGGTTTTCATGTACTTAGATTTTCTATGTCATCAATTGAGGAAAAATGAGTGGAAAATATTCATGTGGGACATCCGATGAAAGTGATTCGCTTTAATTAATTACTCCAAGACGTCATGTGCTTATTAGAAAGCTTAATAATTAGAAAGATAATTATCTACAAGTGGTCGTCGTGAGATTTGCTTTGTTCCTCCATTACCATCATCAAGATCCCGAGTATTATGATTTGTGTCCATTCACAATCTCTATGGAATAATTTAAAAATCAATAAAATATGACAACCGTCAAGTAACATTTTTATACGCTATGAAGAGATGGGAGGAGAGTGTTCCATGATTAGAAAATAAAAAAAAGAGATAAACAAAATTATATTGCAAATTATATGCATGATTGACTGAGGATAAATAAATAAGATTTCATGCACTTGATTGATGTCATCAGTATTGAATAAATGTAGGAATGAAATATGTAGCGTGCTAATAACTATATATTTATATTTTTCATGTCTACTTCGCAGGGAGGCGTATTAGTCGTCAAAATGGACCAAATTATGCGGTCATTTTTAATGCACGAAAGTGGAATTAAATAGATGTTAGATTGAACCGATTTCAATGATCTATGTCTATGTGTAAACATAGGAATGCTAGAGGACATATATACTTATTTAAATGAACATGTATTAGTGGATTTGCATGTTCAATAATAGGTATTTGTATCTATAGTTGTAGCTGTATACGAAGGTAGTAATTAAATATAATAGGGCTCTTACAATGAGGTGGGCCTTTCCTGAAATTCAAAAAGTCACTACCAAATTTGTAAATAGTGTAATAATTTTATAAATTTAAACTGCACATTGTAAAATAATGATGATATATTATTTTGTAAAATATAACATCCTTATTGTAACTAACATTTATTGTCAAATATAATAATATTTTCATAAATCTTTAGTGATATACATATTATGCTAACATTTATTATTAAATTTTTGGAGTTAGAAATTGTAAAATAAATAGGAAAAATACCTAAATTTATGTGACTTTCCATGTATCAAGGAAAGGTTCATTTTATTGGAAGCTCCCCCACCCAGACACACACTCACAACCAAACTGTAGATCTATATAATTTTGTTTCAAGGACATCTTAGAACTATATATGTCCTATATGTGAATGTGACTCCAACATAGCAATGTCTCATATTATACTCTAGACTTAATTACGTTGTCATGTTATTATACATCTTCAAATAGGAACATGTTTGATGATTACCTCTAGAGCATTGTGGACCTTGTACATATCATGTGCGTTGAACATGAATACCTAGCATTGGCAATATATACCTTCATTATATTATGCAATACATTATAATTAATTTATTAACTTAGATGAATTTTCCATGCTTCTTTGATTTTGGGTGCCTATATAATCCCCAAAATGGAATTCTTACACTACAACAAATTTGACCTAAGGCAATGAATGATTTTTATTCATTGTTATATCATGTATAGTAATATATAACAACGAATATTATTCATTATATTCTTTAAATTTACAACGAATGTTGCCATATGCTAATCAACGAATCATATGACAACAGTTATTCGTTGAATTTTTCATCTAATCGTTATTAAATTTAGCAAAGATTGATATAAATTTTAATGAATAATTCCACGGAGAAGTCATTGCTACATGAATCTTCAACAACGAAAATTATGTTTTTTCTATTTCATGAAAAAAAGTCAATTTTACAACGAGTAATATTTATGGGTGTATATTTAACATCAGAAGACATGACAACAAATATTCAGTTTATTCTTTGCCTTAGGACAATTTTCCAAGCCAACCATCGAGTTGTCTCTATTAATGCTTTCACATGCAATCGATTGATTTAATATACTCTTTAGATTATTTATATGTTGCTCTCCATGAAGACATACATAAGACTATGAACACGTTCCTCTGTAGAATGAGGATGAAAGTTGGGATGATTTCCAATGTGACCTAATGTAACGGCTGATTTTTTTTGTAACTCCTCCAGCTCATAATTCCTATTTATTTTCCTAATGAATAGCATGGATATTATTCCAAAAATTAATGGGTGTTATTAACCTATTGATTGCCCCATCTAGTGGCATAAAAACTCAAAGGACCCCTCCCCCACCTGTCACATATTCTTGGCATTTTGAGAGAGAAGAGAGGGAGATCTAGAGAGAGAGAGAGAGAGCTCACCGGGGGTCATTCTCGTCACAGGGAGCGTCGGCGTCGATTCGGCGGAGGAGAACGTCGGCTCGAGAGCGGGGAGAAGGGGTGTAGCAATCCGTTAGATACAATTTATCGGACTCAAGGTATGTGTCGAACATCGTAGGAATATCATGATGAATCAACATATGTGGTCCATCAATAAGTGTGATAGATATTTAATTAGTTGCACAAAATAAAATCCTATAATGGATGTGTCGATCCTTAGGATAACGTTTATATCTAGATGTTTCGTTCATGACCAGATCTCTTCATTTTGATTTCGGATGAACCAGACAGTCTCTCAATTCTTAGTCACACCCTTGTCGCCAATAATTCAGCGAATTAGGAGATAGTAATTTGATGCCTCGACTGATTTTTTTTGGGGACCTTTTAATGTATCGCACACATTGAACACCCATTGTGTTGGAAATAGACTTGAATAAATTAATCTATCAATAGTATTTCTTTGATTCCGTTGTTTTGGAAATTAGCCTGGATATCTTAAGCTATAATATTCTTTCTTTGAATTCTGGTAATCATATCACATACGAATAATAAAGGCATTTTCAGAAATTATGTGGTATACGTACTCACAAAATTGGAAATTAGTATGTGGGTATTACCATAAAACCCTAGATTTTCTAGGACTTAGATGATTAACAAATGTATTTTGATTGCATATTTATTTCATTTTCACAATAACGGAACTGTTGTCAAAATACTATATGTTAATTTTTTTCTTGCATCTGAGTACAACAAACCAAGTGATAATCTGATCATTTTTTTTAATTTTAAAATTACAGAAAAAAACCACATAGAAATACGTAATTTTATCATATGGATCTTTTCCAATTAAAGAAGGCTATTACTATCATCATTTTCTCAATCAATGGTTTTTGTTACCACAAACGTCACTGATAATAAATGAAATTGAGTATAAAGTGCTGAGTTGACGTGGGTATTGAACATAATGTCGTCGGAAGATTAATTTTTAAATAAATAAATAGTAACCGGATGTCCTCTATTGAATTTGATGACATTGAGCACCATCTATGTATTAAAGAAATGAGTATCATAGTATTTTTTCTTTACTCAATAAAAGTAAATATGTCTAGATGAAATTTGATTCTGCTTCCAAATAAATTCAACCCCACCATTAGCAAGTATAATAATACGAATATCATCTATATTGATCTGGCACTACCACATACATCCATAAGTTTTTGTATGCAGTTATCAACACCAAATTGGATCCCACTCAAGGTGTACAGTAATATATAAGCAATCCGATGTGCATTTATGATATGTTCTAAGTCCTTGGTTGGATTATGCCTAAAATACTGCAGTTTATCACGTCTTAGAACGTACATATAAAAGGTTTGGAAATACAATGTTCACATGAACAACTATTGTATGAAAGGAAAAAGGAAGTAAAGGGAATATGAATTTTTCTTAACATGAGTAATGGCATGATGACGATAAGCGGAGCTAAGTGCTACACCTAATGGTGGGAGCCACCTCTAGAGTCCAATTATCGTAAGCCCAAAGGGCAACACCGCAAGGGGCGTATGGTTCAAGGAACCGATTAAGGCAAAAGATAAGTCCTCTACAGTTGTAGCTACACTATCAAGTATGGACCGCTTGTGCCAGCGGTAAAGCCACCAAAGCCAGCAAAGCCACCAAAGCCATTAAGAAGTAACAATTAAGATAACTTTAACTATTAAACAAACCAATGGTATGTGTACAGTTTCTGAAATTGCTAAGGCACATGTGTGTAACTATGGCCAAGTAATGGCATTATGCAAGTGTTATGATTGTATTGGGGCATATATGCAATTATGAAAAATTCTAAGGGTACAAGTGAAAATTATAAAAATGTTAGGGCATATATGCAATTATGGAAAACTTTAAGAGTATATACGAAATTATGGCTTTAATGGATGAATCCGGAAGGAATTCCCATTGTATGCATGTTTACTTGAATTATGAGTCTCATAGTGATAATATATGAGAACGGTACCTATTACATGCGGTAAGATAATAGTATAAATTGTATCGTTATTTTGTTAAGATATTACAGGTAAGAGATTATGTTATAATGATTTAAAATAGCATAGGGAGACATGGTTACCACGCTAGACGGCTTGACTCCAACTCGGCACATACTGAGCGTTAGCTCATAACATATGATGTTGTTTTTTTCAGGAGAGCACGAGTCTTGATATAATTTCCAATTCAAGGAGAGCTATTGTCATGCGAAGTTGAACCTGTACAGACTATTGATGGATTGTTACGAAGGGATGTCATTATGCCCACTGGAACATTGTTATGTTATTTTATTTCGTAGTCTATTTTGCAATTTCCTTGTTGGAGTGTAATAACGGAACTCTATAGAGTAATGGACTTTATTTGAGAATGATTATTTTCTCTGCTCATTGATTACCATGCAAGTTTCCGGTAACGGTTCGGTCGTGCGACCCAATGTTGCATGCTTCCGCCGGTCGTCTCGACCCGTTCCGTTACAAATGGTATCAGAGCTAGAGTTCCTCTGGGTATAGGATATCCACAACAGATAGTGACCCAAGACTGATATGAGTAGAGTCAAACCTACGTATTACTTGTAACTAGTTGACCCTTTGATTTCTAGAAGAGGATCTATCATTATGGAATTAAGGTGATCCGAGGAGAACGAGTCATTATTGAATAATGGGATCGCTAAGAACACACGTCATTAATTACTAGAGTTGATAACAAGTATGACTCAACAATGAAAATATCACGCACAACGCTTTGGTAGATTTATACTGAAGGTCTTTAGTCTCAACAATCAATTCTTCCTATAGGGTAGACATTGTAAGGAAAAATTAAGCATTAGATCGATGCATTCAATGGAGACGACTTTTGAAATTATATACTACCATAAGGAGAAGAATGTTTGGGACATTTTATCCAAAAGATAGGGCAAAAGATTAACCGACTGAACATAATAGAATATACTTTTTGGAGATATTCTCCATTGATTGAAGTGATTTTACCTTAGATGTGGTAATAACATGATCAAAGAGTATGCAATAAAGTTAGGGAGTTGGAGAAGAATGAGAATATGATAAGACCAAATGAGAAGCCAGTGAACTATTGGTTAATTACTACACCAGATGCCCAGTTATCTCCTAGTACATAGTCATCTTGGTTACATCTTAAAACTTCCAATGTTTCGGGTTTTTTTGGACGCCTTTCCGTATTATCATTCTATTACATCATGAGGATTCTCCACTGTTGTTATCACATAGACTGCATTAACATTGAAAAGTCCTTATTGGATGGCGTCGATTGAATTTAAAGAGAATCGATCGCAATAGTAATTGGATAAGGGATTCTGTGATCACATGGAATATTTTTCACTTTGTGAATAAGGAAAGTTAGGTCACATATTATCTGCATTTGTTATTGAACTATGAATAAGGTAATTTTGAGGGATTGATACTTACTATCTTGGATAAATGATTTTTTCATTGATTATGGAGAGAAAAGATATTTTCTAAAATAAATATATTTCGGGGTTACCATATAAGTGGAAGAAAAAAAGGACAGTCTAGAAATAGCTTCCAAAGTAAGGATTAGCCATTGTGAATTATTTTATTAGGCATTTTGATCTCACAAGTGCTCTATAGCTTTTACGGAGTTTATGAATAGAGTTTTTCCGAGAAGATCATGATAAAATTATGATCATAATTGTGGATGATAATGTTATATACTTTGATGATATGGAGAAATACCAAGTACATCTCGATGTTGTATTTATTACCTTTTGTCATCATTAGCTCTATGCAAAGTGCTATAAATGTAACATTGGATTTAACAAAATCATATTCCTTAGTATTGCCTTTTATAATGATTGATGACATTGAAGATGACGAATTAATATGAAAGCAATATTACCTTGGAGTCTGTTGAGAAATATTTTAGAGATTCATGGATTTCTAGGGTGACAAGCTATATTGGGGATTCATGTGGAACTTTCTTATACATTACTAGAATGATGACAAGCCAAGGATGCAAAGTTTGTACATTTTATAGGATCGTGATTGAAATTTTCAAAAAAAATGAGTAAAAGTTGACCATGACCCTGACATGAAGTTTACTAGTATGCATTAGAGTTTTGTAGTTCACATTGATATATCTGACAAAGAAAGTAGGTACACTTTATGAAAAGGTATTGATTATACATCATGCCAACTAAGATTATAAGAGAATAACTATCAAACTTTTCACTTGGAGTATCCTACTCATGATTTGGAGGTAGTAGTGATAATATTTTCTCTAATAGAATGGTGATATTATCGATTCAACGAGAAATCTTTTTGGTAATCGAAAGGATCAAAGTAGTAGAAAGGATGCAGATCTTCCAAAAATAACTTTAACACTTAAGAAGGAGTAATATGATTTTATTAATGGAATCTATGATGATTTGATATACTATTAAAGAGTCTGGATTCTTTGTGGCAATAAGTTAAAGTAGGAAACATTATATGAATTTCAGAGATCGATATACACTATTCATCCATACATGACAAAAATGTCTAAAGATATCCGATGATCTTATTATTGGCCAACGATTAAGATAATGATTGTAGAATTTATTTTCAAAATCCTAATATGCCAATAGATTGAGAATGAATATCCAAAAACAACAAACCAAGTTCAACCTTTGGATATAATGGACGAAATTGAAGCATATCACATGAATTTTGTTATTGATTGATCTAAGATAAGGATGCATCCTTATGATACCATCGGAGTGATTATAGACTAGATTGTCTCACTTATTGCGTTCATTTTGATGGATCGATCATGGGTTTGGATGAACTAAAAGTAGATGAGAAGCATTGTCATGACACCATATGGGTAGTTTTTGATCAATTAACCAAATCAGTACATTTCTCACTTATCTGCCTGGATCAATCGACATCTAGTCTAGCTGAATTATACGTGAATGAAATCGTCAGATTACATGTCGTCCTGACATCACCTGTGTTAGATCGGGACACTAGATTCACGTCTCGTTTGTGGAAAAGTTTTCAAGACGCTATGGGAACTCAATTGAAGTTCAACACTTCATTCCACCCGCAAACTGATGGTCAATCAGAAAGGACCATCCAGACGCTGGAAGATATGTTGAGAGCTTGTGCTCTAGATTTTGCTGGTAGCTGGGACAGACATTCTTCCATTAGTAGAGTTTGCTTATAATAACAGTTATCATTCGAGCATCAAGATGGCTCCCTACAAGGCATTGTATGGGAGACCTTGCAGATCACCCTCATGTTGGAGTGATGCGGGTGAGAAGCACATTTTGGGACCGGAGCTAATCCAGGTCAGCAAGCAAGGTGTTGAGCTAATCAAGAAGAGATTGTTGGCAGCTCAAAGTAGGAAGATATCTTATGCAGATCGTCATCGAAGGGAGTTGAGTTTTCAGTTGGAGATCATGTATTTTTAAAGATTTCACAGACAAAGGACGTATTGCAATTCGGCAAGAAGGGGAAGCTTACTCCTAGATACATAGGACCTTTCGAGATTTTACAACGAATCGGAGAGGTGTGATAACACGGACCTGACCACTCGGGTATAAGGTACAGAAATAGGGTCGTTGCGACCCAAGCGACCAGGCGATGTGTATCAAGAAAAATGAACCACTAAATGAAAATAAAATCAATCAAACACGGGTAGCGGTCCTGCTATATGTTTAACCTGGTATAGCACCCAGGGACGAACTCAAGGAGCACGGATTGGCCGAAGGCCTACGAAGTAGTAAAAATAAAGAAAATAAAAGACCAAATCTTTTTTTAGTGGTTTTTAATTATTTTTATATTTTTTTGGATTTTTAATATGTAAAGAAAATAATAAAAACAAAAACAAGCACACTTCAACAATTTATTTAAAGCAACAAAAATCAGCCAAAAATTAAAACAAAAATATTTTTATGTGTTTTATAATTTTTTATATTTTTGGTGAATTTTTGAGATTTTTCTGATATTTATTTTAATTTCTAAAAATCAAACAGTAGCAAAAATGAAGGGTACTGTCCAGCCGAGCCTAAAGTCCCTAGATAAAATACCTAGGGACCTCAAAAAGGTAAGGAAAATTCAGGTACCAGATTTATTGTTTTTGGAGTTTTAATGTATTTATTAGAATTTTTATGTATTTTTGAGTGTTTTTAAGTTTTTAGGGTTTTTAGGCAATGAAAAATAGCCAAAATTGGCTAGAAAATAAAACAAACTAAACTAAACAATACCTAATTTTTGTAGAATTTTTAGAGGGGTTTTTATATTTTTTATGATTTTTAAATCTAGAAAGTAGCAAAAACTAAGGTTTTTGAATTTTTAAAAATAACAAACGAAATCAAAAATGTCCTCAAAAATTCTCAAAAATCCTACACCATGGCAGGAGCCATGTGTCAAATTTTCATCGAATTTGAGGTGATTCGATATTTTATTCAAAAATGACAAGAGGGCAATGTGCACAGGGACTGGAATGCAAATACCCAAATAACTGGGGGTCCAGGTGCAATTAACCCAGCCAATAACGCGCCAAGCACGTTCCTGGGGCACTCAGGGACCTATATGTAATAAAAATAAGGTCTGGGGACCTATTGGTAACACGTACCAAAAGTCCAGGGGCCTTAGTTGCAATTTACCCAAAAATATACGCACATGCGAAAACAATTCATTCACAGGGGCATAAATGCAAATATTACAAAGATTTCATTCATTTCAGAACAATCCTGAACTACAAGGGCTTAGGCTGCAAATACACCAACAAAGCACGTGGCGAAGCACGTGGTTCACAATAGGTAGGGGTATAAATGCAATTACACTAAAGAGCAGGGTCCATTGTGCAAATAAACCAACGTAAATAAAATACGAAAAATATTTACAGGACTAATACTAAATGCATAAAAGAAAAGGGGGCCTAAGACAATTTACCCCTTTTTATTTACGTCGACGGCCGGATGCGTGACGCGTGGCGGATCGGACGACTGAAGACAGCTGCGCCTGAGACTTTGAAAACGTGGGCCTAATCGACGTCTGAGGGCTCTCCACGTGGCTGATCGAGCGGCGGCTAACGGTGGAGGCTCCAGATGACGCCTCCTCAGCTCGAACGATCAAGGCTGCTCCGGAGAGGGACGGTGCTGATCAAAACTGGAGCGAGGAGGCACGATCAACGGCTCGGGAGGATGCTGGAAGAACTGATACCAGCACACGCGCACCGAGCCTCCGCGGGGGCCTCTGATGATCGAGTAAGCTTCGCCTTGGCCTCCCGCGTCTGTGGGACGTCTCCGATGATTCAACGGAGCTCCGGAGAGCTCTGTCGACTCCGGCGGAGGAGAAGCTCCGGTTCTCAAGTAGGAGGGCCTCAGACAGCCCTCGATTGACCTGCAAAACGCAACCAAAGAGCTCCTGGGTCGAGGGCAAACTGCCTCGACCCCGTTAGCGGTGGTGCGGGTGGACGGTGCGGTGGTGCGGGCGAACCCCGGCGATGCGACGGCGAAGGGGTTCGAACCCCAGCTCCTGTGCGAGCTGGGTTGAACGGAGGGGCGGAGAAGGTGCGCGGGGGAAGGGCGAACGTGATGATGGATTCCGATGATCGAACGGGAAGATGAGGTGGTCGGAATCGAAAGAAAACGACGGTGGCTCGAATTGGGGGAAATCTGAAATTGACGAAAAGGAAAGGGAATAGGGTCTACCTGGGTGGATGAATCAACTGTGGACGAGCTTGCGAAGCTCTGGATCCTCGCCTCAAGGAGCGTCGATGTCCGAGGCTCAAGCTCCAACTCAGGGCGGAGCACGGCGGTGATGACTCGCCGGATCGATGGTTTTCGCCTCCTCTCCTCGCTGCAACAGGTCGAGGCGCGAGCTGTCACCTCTCTCTCTCTGGAGCTCACTGGAGAACGAAGCAAATGGCCAAGGATGCGTGAAATGGGTGGCGGAGCTGAGCTTAAGTATGCTGGCGGGTATGGGAAGAAGGGCGCGGGTAGGGTGATGTAGCGCGCGGATCCCGAGGCTAAGGCTCCGGCGAGATTCTCGGGTATGACGTGAGCAATCCGGAGCCGGGGTTTGGGTGATAGGCAATCGGGTTGAGTGGGAAAAAATCCGAGAAGTTGGGTCCGCCACTCAACCCGTGGGAAGTGGTCCTGGGGGGGCCAGTTGACCGGGCGGTCAACATCCCTAGGAGCCAATGCGGTCAGGCCACGTGGCAAGATATTGGAGTGACAAATGGAGGTAGCTAGGGCCCGATTCAGCCAAAACTCAAAACATGAAATATTTTTATTTTGTTTTTTTTCTATTTTTTGGTGATTTTTAATTAATTTTTGGAAATAAAAATAAGGTATTTACAATATATAGCTATATATAGGTATATGTACAATATGTAGGCTTTTGATTTTTGATTTTTAATTATTATTTTTATACAATTTTGTTCCTATTTTATATTTTATTTTTTTATAGTATAAAATAAGGAATAAAAGGGTGTTTTTATTTTATTTTTCTTATTTATATACATAGGTGAATAAATAGTTATGTACATCTATATACATGGTATATGTACAATATATTTTTGTAATTTTACTTTTGTTATTTTTATTTGATTTTTGTTTTGATTCTTTTTATTTTATTTATTTACAATATATAGCATAGAATATTTACAAAAAGTTTGGAAAATAACCTTATTTATTTACAAGGTCAAATAAATACATAGATGTGATATATGTACATGATGAAGGGGTCTTTTTAATCTTTTTGACTTTTAACTTTTTATTTTGTTTTTATCTTTTATAAATATATACAAGTATTTACAAGCATATTTTTGGGTGAGGAAAACATTTTTATTTTATTTACATAAATATATACACATGAGCCCCTATCTCCCTCTACTTGGCTTTTATGCGGTCAGGCCCATGCTGAGCCCTCCCTTGGGTTAGGTTGCTCAATATTTATTCTAAATATTTCCCTCTTTTTCTTTTTAATCTTTATTCTTTTATTTTTGCACAAAAACATGCTAATTATAGGTTTTTACACAATGCATGCTTTTGCTAATTATTTCTATTTACACATATCTACATGCATTTGCAAAGGTTTTTGTAGCTAAAATATAAGAATAAAGAGTGATGAATGGGTATTCATCACCCCCCTATACTTAACTTTGCTAGTCCCCTAGCAAACACTTATTTGAAAAAGAAGTGAAAAAGAAAGAAAGAAAAAGAAAAAGAGGATGTACATGGATCAAGGTTGATTATTAAACTTGCCTTCATTAAATTGGGGTATGGAGCTCGATCAGATCTTTGGATTAGTAATGTGTCGGAACCTTATTTAGACTTAAGCTTAAAACCTAACAGCCTCTAAGTTCCACCAATCTATAACCAAGACTCCTCAATGCTCCAGATCAGAACAAGTCATCAATCACAAACCCTGAAGACCATCAATCTTTTCTTGTCCTGTGAATGTGAAGTCTAAGCTCTCCACCTCAGAAATGACAACTTTACAACCCTCCCCAACAAGGTAACTCTATGACCTCAATCTGGCCACTCTTTCCTCGAGGAGCGGGGTATTCCCTTCTAAGTTCAAGTTCAACCGGCTCAAGAAGAGGGGGAAGAAGAGAATGGGTCAAGGCCAGTGTAGCCAAGTACCCTTGGGAGCTTGACCAGTGTAGCCAAGTCTCCCTGCTGCAAGCTACAACAGGTGGATCATGAAACCAAGCTTTGCTTATTGCACTCTATACATACTCCGGTGGTATTATCATTTTCTATCAGACCCACCACTTTTTTGGAGTTCTTTTCTTTTTGCACATTTTTTTCTTTCAAGTGCATCTGTACAACATATACATGTGCAGCATATATACAAGGAGTTTTTCCTCTTGAGCCAGTAGACTATCCCTCTTTTGAAGCTTTATTGCAACCCACAACTCCCATCGTTAGACCTCATGGCAACCAGACCAAGTTGAGACGCACTTCCTTCACTATAAGAAGAAGAGAGGTTCCGCCTAGAAGTACTACCCTCATATGCTACCCCAAGTCAAGGAAGACTGCCTCCTCACCACCTCATCCGTAGAGAGCTCGGTGCATAGTGCTGGTGTCCAAGTAAAGCCATAATCTATATGAGTCATGTGTTGTTGTTAAGTGCTCTACTTAGGCTCATTGAGATGACATGTGATCATAGCCTAGTGGACTCAAAGAATTAAGTCACCATGGACCTGAAAAGCCTTAAACCTAAGCCCTATAAGGTTCCTCTTAAAAATTAGGTGGATTAAGATCTTAATCAAGCTCCATTTCTCAATTTTATTCCAGGCTAGTTTAAATGTCAACTATCATCCAGAAAAACTATATACATATGTACAAAAAGATGCTTATTTACACAAATTTTTCAATCATGCAAAATTTTTGAAAAATGTTTTGAAATCATGAATGAATGATGCATGAAGTGCAAGTTTTGCAAAAAGATATTTACACACATTTACACAAGATTTTTGCAAACTTTTGATTTTCAAAACATTTTGGAAAAATTTTGTACTATATACATAATTTTGATACAAAAATATTTACACAAGCTTTACACAAAAGATTTTTGAAATCATTTTTACAAAAATAATTTGTACACTAGCTATGTATGTGCAAATAAAAGAAGATTATGTACATGAAAAATTTTTTATTTTTGTGGTTTTTAGCCATTTTTATTTATTAACACACTCACACAAAGTACGAGTTATGGCTAAAGTATATATGAAATATATACACACCCCCCCTATACTTAGCTCGAACGATGTCCTCAGAGTCAAGAGCGATGAAGAAGACATAACTCGTGCTAGGTATAGGAAAGTGAAAAGAAAGGCTATACAAAAGGGAAATGAAAAGTCAAGAGGTACCCAGGTCTCCTCCCTATACTTAGGATCAAGTAATCCTAAGTATAGCAGGTTGTATACTAAGAGAAAACCTGAGTGTAGAATGTACAGGGTCTACCCCCCCTATACTTAGGGTGAAATATCCCTAAGTATAGGCAGCAAAAACAGGGGTAGACAGAAACAAAAGAAATACCCGAAAGGTCTCACATCCCCCCTATACTTAGGGTAAAGTGCACCCTAAGTATAGCATAATCACAAGATGAAGGAAGGGATGTGGGACTAAAGAATGTAGTGATATGGACATCTGGATCTATATACAGCGGAAGATCAGTGAAACTCAGGCGTGAGATGCATTAGATGTGAGTCAAAGACCACATCTCACGCAAAATGAATAGGGGCAAGATCAACGACCCGCGGCTCATGATCTAGAAATGGCTTGAGCCGCTGGCCGTTCACTCGAAAGGTACTCTCAGAAGACAACTCAGATATGTCGATGCTACCGTTGTCGTGTACCTTTCTAACCAGATAAGGTCCTTTCCATTTGCTCTGTAGCTTCCCTGGAAATAGGCGTAGCCTTGCATCAAACAACCATACTCTCTGTCCAATCTCAAAATGCTTGTGGCTGATATGAGAATCATGCCACTCCTTGACTTTCTCCTTATAATGTAGGCTGCTTGAGAAAGCTGCATCTCTAAGCTCCTCCAGGGCAGCTAACTCTGCCCTCCTCTGGTCTCCCATACCATCTGGATCCATCAAAATATCTGTAACTGCCCAAAGTGACTTGTGCCTCAGCTCAATAGGTAAATGGCATGGCTTGCCATATACGAGGCGAAAGGGAGATGTGCCCAAAGGTGTCTTGAAAGATGTCCTATATGCCCACAAGACCGAGTCCAAAAGCTGTGACCAATCCTTTCGGTCAGGGCGGACGACTTTCTGTAGGATAGTCTTGATCTCCCTATTCGACACTTCGGCTAGACCATTCGTCTGTGGATGGTAGGGTGTAGCAACGCGATGGTCTATGCCGAACTCGCTAGCAAGTGCCTTCACCTGGTCGTTGATGAAGTGAGATCCCCCATCAGAAATCAGAACTCGTGGAACCCCGAACCGCGTGATGATGTGCTTCCTCAAAAATCTGCAAACTGTCCTCGCAACAGCGGCTCGGGCGGGGATAGCCTCCACCCAACGACTCACATAATCAACGGCCAACAGAATGTACTCAAATCCCTGACTCTTAGGGAATGGACCCATGAAATCGATGCCCCATGCGTCAAAAACCTCACAGAAGTGAATGGGCTGCATCGGCATCATATCACGCTGTCCACAAGTGCCCATCCTCTGACAGTCAGTACACCTCTTCACGAACTCATCTGAGTCCTTGAAGAGGGTAGGCCACCACAAGCCAGATTGGAGCACTTTCTGTGCCGTTCTCCTCCCAGAATGATGTCCCCCTGCCTCAAACTTGTGGCAGTAAGTGAGGACGCTATGGTGTTCCTCCTGAGGAATACACCGACGCCAGACGCTATCCCCTCCTTCGTGGTAAAGGATGGGATCCTCCCAATGGTAGGACTTGGCCTTCGCGAGGAAGGTCTCAAGCCTATGCCTGGGCCAATCTTGTGGGACTTTCCCAGCAACGAGAAAGTTCACAATATCGGTGTACCATGGGAGTGAGGCGATAGCAAGGATCGCCTCATCTGGGAAGGTATCTCTAATAGGGTCAATCTGCTCAGAATCCTCAGGTTGCTCTAGTCGGGAAAGATGATCTGCCACCACATTCTTGACTCCAGGCTTATCCTTAATCTCAATATCGAACTCCTGGAGTAGAAGGATCCATCTAGTCAGTCTGGTCTTGGCATCCTTCTTTGCCATGAGGTACCTGATGGCGGTGTGATCTGTAAACAAAGTCACTCTAGATCCAATGATATACGATCTGAACTTATCCAGGGCAAATACTACGGCTAGCATCTCCTTCTCTGTGACCGTGTAATTCCGCTGGGCGGAATCCAATGTGCGGCTAGCGTAGTGTATGGCAAATGGAACTCCATCCCTCCTCTGTCCCAGCACTGCCCCCATGGCAAAATCGGAGGCATCCGTCATGATCTCGAATGGGAGAGACCAATCAGGCGGCTGGAGGACAGGAGCCTCAATAACATACTGCTGGAGAGTCGCGAACGACGAAAGACACTTGTCATCGACAAGGAACTCGGTGTCTTTCGTCAAGAGATCAGTCAACGGTCGGGCAATCCTGCTGAAATCCTGAATAAATCTCCTATAAAATCCAACGTGCCCCAGGAATGATCGTAGCTGCCTCAGATTGGACGGCGGTGCGAGTTTCCTAATGACATCAACCTTGGCCGGATCAACCTCCATGCCCCTGTTGGAGATGATATGGCCAAGCACCGTCCCTTGAGTCACCATGAAGTGACTCTTCTCCCAAGATAGCACCAAATGATACTCAATACATCGCTGGAGTACTCGATCTAGGCAGTCAAGACAAGAATCGAATCCGTCGCCGTAGATCGAGAAATCATCCATGAAGACCTCCAAACACTCCCCTACCATGTCCGAGAAGATCGACAGCATGCACCTCTGAAAAGTCGCAGGGGCATTGCATAGCCCAAATGGCATGCGTCGAAAAGCATATGTGCCGAAGGGACAGGTAAATGTGGTCTTCTCCTGATCCTCAGGAGCGATGGCCACTTGGTTGTAGCCCGAGTACCCATCCTGGAAGCAATAATGGATCTTCCCTGCCAGTCTCTCAATGATCTGATCAATAAAAGGCAGGGGGAAATGGTCCTTCTTGGTGGCTTGGTTGAGTCTCCTGTAGTCAACACAAACCCTCCAAGAGGTGGGTACTCGTGTAGCAATCTCCTCTCCCGACTTACTGATCATAGTCGTGATGCCCGTCTTCTTGGGCACCATATGCAAGGGGCTGACCCACTTGGAGTCGGAAATGGGATAAATAAAATCTGCACTCCACCATTTCGATATTTCCTTCATCACGACCTCTCTCAGGTTGGGGTTCAGTCGCCGCTGGAACTCACGCGACGGCTTCGCCCCCTCCTCGAGATAGATATGGTGGGAGCACACTGATGGACTAATCCCATGGAGATCTGCTACGCTCCATCCGATCGCCTTGCGGTTCTTTTCAAGAACCCCCATCAAACGGGATTCTTGATCTCCAGTCAACTCGGCGGAGATGATGACTGGGTACATCTCTGGCTCGCCCGCAAGGAATCGATACTTCAACGAAGTAGGGAGCGGCTTCAGCTCTGGAATGCTTGGTGCTGGCAAATCTGGCTGTGGAAGAAACTGAGTGAAAGCTGCTAAGTCTGCCAAATCTGCCTGGGAAAGTGAAAGCGTACTCTCGCAAACTGGATCGGGAGAAGGCTGCTCAACTGCACTGTCTCTGCTCGGCTTTGCATCTACCTCCTCCTCATCTACAGGCTCAGGTGAACTCAGGTCTGGCATCTGATCATAGCAATCAGCCCAATCAGACTCTGAATCCGAGGGATCTGTATCAACCGCGGTGGCATCAGTACCACCGTAAAGCAAGGTGGCCTCAGCACCACCATCACTGAAAATCGTGTCGCGATCAAGGACCGGCTCTGCTGCCTCTATGGTATCCTGAACCAAGGCTGTGCTCTCCAGACCCTCCTCTGCTATCATCTCGGCATCAGCTGTATCTGAATATGAGAGGATGGTCTGTGCTACCGGATCTGCCCAAGCTGCCTCATCATCTGTGATCACAAAATCACAGTCCTGGTGGATGTCTGGCTCTGCGTCTGTCAGCTGCTCTGAATCGGTACTGGCCTCTGAGCGGGATCTCTCTCTAGCTCTGTAGTCCTCGACCGTCTCTATTTGTATACTCTCGCCCTCGACGCGAAAGTACACCTTCCCGCTATCATGATCAGTCACCGCCTTGGCTGTGGACAAGAACAGACGACCAAGGATGATGGGGGTATCGGTCACTGACTCAGGGATCTCCATGTCCAACACTACGAAGTCCACGGGGAATTTCAGGCCCTGAATCGTGACGATAATGTCTCGTAATAACCCCCTCGGCCTCTTGACAGATCGATCAGCGAACTGAAGGACTGTCCTGCTCTGTCGAAGAGTGCCCAACTCGAAGCGGTCGAGAAGGGCTGCCGGAAGAAGGTTGATCGACGATCCGCTATCTAGAAGAGTACGGTCGAACCTCTGCTCACTGATCTGGCATCTGACATACGGGGCCCCTGAATCTGGCCTCTTGTCTGGCAGTCGGTTCTGGATCGCGAAACACGTGGCTTTCGTCAGCACATGTATCTCTGAAGTGTGGTTCCTCCTCCTCCTCCTGACTGTGGTCCTGTCTCTCAAAGAACGCTGGAGAAGGGGGATGTACTGCAAAGCCTCCTGGAGGGTCAGCTGGATGTGGAATCGATCTATCATGCTCTGGATGAACTCCTCAACCTCTCTCTTTTTTGGATCTTTTTCTTTTTTCTTCCCCTTCCCCATCTGAAGGGCTCTAGGGAAGGGGATCACAGGGTCCTTCGCAGATGAAGGACTAGGAAAAGGCCTAGAAGGTTCGATGACCGGATCCACACATACATCATGCACCACAGTGGGACCAGAAGAAACTAAACCTTTTCCTTTATTCACAACAGTATCCTGAGGTACATGAACTGAAGGAAAGACAACATCTCTATCACGACACACACTGGTGGCCTCAGTACCACCGTGGGCTGGCTCTCCTGCTGCTGCTGGTAGACGTCTCGCGGCATCAGTACCGCGGGCTGGCTCGGCTAAAAGGGTGGCATCAGTACCACCTCCTCGAACTGGTGAAGCGGCGGCCTCAGTACCGCCGGTGGGATCAGCATCCTTGGTGGCCTCAGTGCCACCGTCATCATCTGGAGCGGCCTCAGTACCGCTCTCCTCCTCCTCATGTGGCGCCTCTAAAGTATCCTCGTGGTGAAGCTCAGATGAGGCGCCGCCGCCTGCTGGGGTCCTACCGCTCCTAAGTGTGACAAAATCAACATCAAATAGATCCGAAGATGTATCAACAAATGGGTCACTAGGAGTGGCAGACTCAGTGTGTAATACCTGCTCAGATTTCCTCTTGAGGTTATTCGGATTCGGCTCGATCTAGGCTGGAATGGCGGCCTTCCCTCTCACCAAGTCCCGCATCTCCTGGCGGAACTCGTCCATCTCCCGTCTGAATGTGGCCTGCTGGTCCGTGAGGAGGCGGGCGATGTCATCCAAAGCAGGGCTCTCGTGGGAACCCGACGGGTAGCCTCTCTGGGGGTAAGGCTGCTGGAACTTCTGCTGGTGGTAAGAGGGGTATGAGGAAGGGTGCTGCTGCTGAACTGGGTGAGCCTGCTGCTCACGTCTCCACGACTGTCCCTGCTGCTGATAGGGACGGGGAACGAAGGATGATGGCTGGTGCTGCTGGTATGCTGGAGGCTGCTGCTGCGGCTGGTGGTGATCTCTCTGCTGGGAGTACTGCCCTCCCTGTCCTGACGGCTGCTGCTGGGGCTGGGCACCACCACTCCCCCACCTGAATCCGGGATGGTCTCGTCGGATCCTGGGCTGGGGGCGGTCATACCAAATCCCGTTGACATCCATCAACGGCTCGGCATCGTAGGGGGCTGGCGGGAGTACTGCCAGAGGCTGGTCCGGCTGGTAGACCACCATCTGCATCTCTGGAGATGGTGGGGACTGGTAAGTGGGCTGCGGCTGCTGGTACGGCTCCGCCTGTACAAGGTGAACCTGTCTAGGCTGCACAGGGGTGCTGGAGCGCTGGGACGAGCTGCTGCTGCTGCCGGCGTCGCCTCGCGACTGAAGACGGGGCTGAGGAGCCGTCTGTGCCTCCTGGAGACACATGAGCTGTGTCTTCATGTCGCTCAGAACCTGTGCCATCTGTTCCATCTGAGTGATGCTCTGGCACTGCTTCTTCTCTATCAGCTCCATGCGGTCCAACTTCTCGCTGATAATGCCCATGTCCGCAGCTATCGACTCTGTCTGTGCTGTTGCGGCTGCGGACGAACTGGATGGACCTGCATCTACCCGTGCTATCCGCTGGTACTGCACGGGTCCTGACTGTTGTGGCTGGGGTCTCTGAGTATACAACCTGGTCTGAGACATCACCATATAGTTCTCAGCCATCTCCTCGAAGATGGCCCAGACCTGGTCGTGGTCCTTGGCGAAGTAAGACCCGCCGCAAGAAGCATTCACCAGGCCCTGTAGCTCTGGTGTCAACCCGCTGAAGAAGCTCTGCACAAGGTTCGGCTTCGTGATGTCGTGGTGCGGGCATCTGTCTAGGAGCTCTCGGAACCTCTCCCATGCCTCGTGAAACTGCTCGTTGGGGAACATGGAGAAGTTGCTGATCAGGGCCCTCGCTGCATTCGTCCGCCCGAGTGGATAGTACTTGTTCAAGTACTCGGTGCGGAGCTGCTCCCAGGTGTAGACAAACCTCCCAAGATGCTTCAGCCAAGTGGCTGCTCTATCTGCCAGTGAAAACAGGAAGGCTATCATCCGGATCGTGTCCTGGTCCACATGCCGGTCGTGGACAGTACTGCAAATCATCAGAAACTCCTGGAGGTGGAGGTGGGGCTCCTCAGTGGCAAGTTCGTGAAAACGAGGAAGCATCTGCAGGGTGTTCGGGGGGAACTTGAAGTCCCCCACGATAGCAGGTACCACCACCCAATGGTGCATCAGTGTAGATCCGGGGTTGTGCAACTCCCGCATCGATCTAGGTGGTCCTCCTCCCACGGCTGTTGCCGCTGCGGCGGCGGCTGCGGCTGCTGCTGCGGCTCGTGCCTCTGCATCTGGTCCGTCCTCAGGCTCGCTCTGCTCATCTCGCTCTACTCGGAGGCGCTCCAACTCTCTCCTCATCTCGATCATGAATGCTCCCTGATCGCGTAACTGCTGCTGAACTGTCTCTAATGAGGCGATCAAGGTGGAGTTGATCGCTCCCTGATCCATCACGACGTGCTCTGTACGGGAACGATCCTCAGAACTGCCGGCCATGGCGACGTCTGCAAAACCAAACGAGCCTAACTCAGGTGCAGTCAAATCAATCAGTCTCTCCTCGGGCTCGTGTCTCTCAGGTAGAACAGAAAGGGGGCCGAGGGGGAACAAGGTGGAATCGTACTCGGGCTCGGAGAGCGGGTCTGAGCTCTCGCGAGCCAACCTAGATGATGAGGTAGACGCGCCCGAAAGCGGTGCAGCCAGAGGCTGCCTAAGAGACCGTCTACCCATCATCTTGATCTGGCGAGTAGTGCGGATGAGATCTGGAAAAATTACGATCAGAAAACAAACCCCCGGTTCACCAACACAATGCGAGCTGAAGACCGTGAAAGTTCAGTCAATTTATCTTGTCAATTTTATTTGGTGAACACACAAAATATCAGAGCGCTTACGTGACCTGTTAGGATATCCGATGCTAACCCAACCGACTGGCCCGCACGAAAAAGTCGGTAATCAGTCGGGACTAACAACGGGGGGCTCTACCTAGGGTGCGGGTCACTCTCTCGCGCATCCAAACCATCCAATGAGGGGGTTGCTCTCCCCAAGACAAAGTTTTTAGGGTGAGCGGATTTTAAGATCAATAAGATTAGCCAGTCCCAATTTTATGGTTTCACTTTTTAGTATTTTTCAAATAAAAACAAACGGCCTAACGAATTTTTCGGTTATCCTGATTATTAAGTCCAAAACAGGGGGGAGAAGATGAAAAAGCCGATGCGCGATAAATCAATGATGCATGCTGAGTAAGAAATACGTACCTGTCTCCAGCACTCTACATGCAAGATGATCCGCGCATAAAAGTAAAGACAGAAAGAAAACTACCTATATGATGCAACGAGGAAAGCCGAGTCCTAGACGAGAAATTCTAGCGATGAACCGTCTAATCGGTCACCGACCTCCAAGCCAAAGAGTCCGGTCTTGGCTCGTCCCTCCTCTGTCCGACAAATCGGGGGTAGGAGTAAGCGCTTTACAGGACGGGCTGCAGCACATAGGCTACGAAGGTAAGTGAATCGGTTATTTTTATTAATGATTTTTAAGTAGGTCCAATTAACGATCTATAGGAACAGATAAGCAGTTAGGTGTGTGGATCCTACTAAGTACGGCACAGTCACCAGAAATTCCTAAGTCTAGGAGCTCGAGCAAAAACCGCGTAAACATCGGAAAAGGCAGAAAGAAAAGGAAAAGAAAACCGCGAAAAAGCCGCGAAAAGCCGCGAAGGTCCTAAGAGTCCCCCGAGCACACCGGTGCTCGGCGAAACAGACCCGCTACGGTAGAAGAGTCTAAGTCCAGAGAATGGTCCTGTATTATTACAATAATAATGGAAATAAAGTAAAAGACCTAATCTAACCTCACCCACTCAACTCTCTCCCTCTCGCTCTCTCCTGCGGCTTCGTAGAGAATGAAGCCGCCTCCAAGTTCCTTGGTTGCCCCGGCTCCTCGAAAGTCGCCTCCGCGGTCCTCGGACCCTCGCAAGAAAAAGAGATGAGTGGTCAGACCAGCAAAAGTAATCAAATAATAAGGAAAAAGAAATGAAAATAAAAGTGAGGGTATATATGCAAAAATGTAAAAATAAAATAAACACACAAAATAAGACAAAAACAAAAATAAAAGAAAAAGAAAATAAGGCAAAATAAAACAAAAAGAAAATATAAACAAAAGCCGCGAAGAGCCGCGAGCTCTAAAAGAGCCGCGAAAAGTCGCGAAAATCAAAATGAAAAGAAAAGAAAAACTACTAAGCCGTGCTCCCCGGCAACGGCGCCATTCTGATAACACGGACCTGACCACTCGGGTATAAGGTACAGAAATAGGGTCGTTGCGACCCAAGCGACCAGGCGATGTGTATCAAGAAAAATGAACCACTAAATGAAAATAAAATCAATCAAACACGGGTAGCGGTCCTGCTATATGTTTAACCTGGTATAGCACCCAGGGTCGAACTCAAGGAGCACGGATTGGCCGAAGGCCTACGAAGTAGTAAAAATAAAGAAAATAAAAGACCAAATCTTTTTTAGTGGTTTTTAATTATTTTTATATTTTTTTGGATTTTTAATATGTAAAGAAAATAATAAAAACAAAAACAAGCACACTTCAACAATTTATTTAAAGCAACAAAAATCAACCAAAAATTAAAACAAAAATATTTTTATGTGTTTTATAATTTTTTATGTTTTTGATGAATTTTTGAGATTTTTCTGATATTTATTTTAATTTCTAAAAATCAAACAGAAGCAAAAATGAAGGGTACTGTCCAGCCGAGCCTAAAGTCCCTAGATAAAATACCTAGGGACTCAAAAAGGCCTGAAGGTAATTTTCCTATAAAATAGATGAAATAAGGAAAATTCAGGTACCAGATTTATTGTTTTTGGAGTTTTAATGTATTTATTAGAATTTTTATGGGTTTTTGAGTGTTTTTAAGTTTTTAGGGTTTTTAGGCAATGAAAAATAGCCAAAATTGGCTAGAAAATAAAACAAACTAAACTAAACAGTACCTAATTTTTGTAGAATTTTTAGAGGGGTTTTTATATTTTTTTATGATTTTTAAATCTAGACAGTAGCAAAAACTAAGGTTTTTGAATTTTTAAAAATAACAAACGAAATCAAAAATGTCCTAAAAATTCTCAAAAATCCTACACCATGGCAGGAGCCATGTGTCAAATTTTCATCGAATTTGGAGGTGATTTGATATTTTATTCAAAAATGACAAGAGGGCACTGTGCACAGGGACTGGAATGCAAATACCCAAAGTTCTGGGGGTCCAGGTGCAATTAACCCAGCTAATCACGCGCCAAGCGCGTGCCTGGGGCACTCAGGGACCTATATGTAATAAAAATAAGGTCCGGGGACCTATTGGTAACACGTACCAAAAGTCCAGGGGCCTTAGTTGCAATTTACCCAAAAATATACGCACATGCGAAAACAATTCATTCACAGGGGCATAAATGCAAATATTACAAAGATTTCATTCATTTTAGAACAATCCCGAACTACAAGGGCTTAGGCTGCAAATACACCAACAAAGCACGTGGCGAAGCACGTGGTTCACAATAGGTAGGGGTATAAATGCAATTACACTAAAGAGCAGGGTCCATTGTGCAAATAAACCAACGTAAATAAAATACGAAAAATATTTACAGGACTAACACTAAATGCATAAAAGAAAAGGGGGCCTAAGACAATTTACCCCTTTTTATTTACGTCGACGGCCGGATGCGTGATGCGTGGCGGATCGGACGACTGAAGACAGCTGCGCCTGAGACTTTGAAAACGTGGGCCTAATCGACGTCTGAGGGCTCTCCACGTGGCTGATCGAGCGGCGGCTAACGGTGGAGGCTCCAGATGACGCCTCCTCAGATCGAACGATCAAGGCTGCTCCGGAGAGGAACGGTGCTGATCAAAACTGGAGCGAAGAGGCACGATCAACGGCTCGGGAGGATGCTGGAAGAACTGATGGCCGGCGAACTTCGCCGGCCCAGCACACGCGCACCGAGCCTCCGCGGGGGCCTCTGATGATCGAGTAAGCTTCGCCTTGGCCTCCCGCGTCTGTGGGACGTCTCCGATGATTGAACGGAGCTCCGGAGAGCTCTGTCGACTCCGGCGGAGGAGAAGCTCCGGTTCTCAAGTAGGAGGGCCTCAGACAGCCCTCGATTGACCTGCAAA
The DNA here is from genome assembly GCA_037367405.1 of Ottelia alismoides. Taxonomy (NCBI): domain Eukaryota; kingdom Viridiplantae; phylum Streptophyta; class Magnoliopsida; order Alismatales; family Hydrocharitaceae; genus Ottelia; species Ottelia alismoides. The sequence continues at coordinate 227,437 of JAZKJV010001982.1, forward strand.
ACGCAACCAAAGAGCTCCTGGGTCGAGGGCAAACTGCCTCGACCCCGTTAGCGGTGGTGCGGGTGGACGGTGCGGTGGTGCGGGCGAACCCCGGCGATGCGACGGCGAAGGGGTTCGAACCCCAGCTCCTGTGCGAGCTGGGTTGAACAGAGGGGCGGAGAAGGTGCGCGGGGGAAGGGCGAACGTGATGATGGATTCCGATGATCGAACGGGAAGATGAGGTGGTCGGAATCGAAAGAAAACGACGGTGGCTCGAATTGGGGGAAATCTGAAATTGACGAAAAGGAAAGGGAATAGGGTCTACCTGGGTGGATGAATCGACTGTGGACGAGATTGCGAAGCTCTGGATCCTCGCCTCAAGGAGCGTCGACGTCCGAGGCTCGAGCTCCAACTCAGGGCGGAGCACGGCGGTGATGACTCGCCGGATCGATGGTTTTCGCCTCCTCTCCTCGCTGCAACAGGTCGAGGCGCGAGCTGTCACCTCTCTCTCTCTCTCTGGAGCTCACTAGAGAACGAAGCAAATGGCCAAGGATGCGTGAAATGGGTGGCGGAGCTGAGCTTAAGTATGCTGGCGGGTCCGGGAAGAAGGGCGCGGGTAGGGTGATGTAGCGCGCGGATCCCGAGGCTAAGGCTCCGGCGAGATTCTCGGGTATGACGTGAGCAATCCGGAGCCGGGGTTTGGGTGATAGGCAATCGGGTTGAGTGGGAAAAAATCCGAGAAGTTGGGTCCGCCACTCAACCCGTGGGAAGTGGTCCTGGGGGGGCCAGTTGACCGGGCGGTCAACATCCCCAGGAGCCAATGCGGTCAGGCCACGTGGCAAGATATTGGAGTGACAAATGGAGGTAGCTAGGGCCCGATTCAGCCAAAACTCAAAACATGAATAATTTTTATTTTATTTTTTTCTATTTTTTGGTGATTTTTAATTAATTTTTGGAAATAAAAATAAGGTATTTACAATATATAGCTATATATAGGTATATGTACAATATGTAGGCTTTTGATTTTTTATTTTTAATTATTATTTTTATACAATTTTGTTCCTATTTTATATTTTATTTATTTATAGTATAAAATAAGGAATAAAAGGGTGTTTTTATTTTATTTTTCTTATATATATACATAGGTGAAATAAATAGTTATGTACATCTATATACATGGTATATGTACAATATATTTTTGTAATTTTACTTTTGTTATTTTTATTTGATTTTTGTTTTGATTCTTTTTATTTTATTTATTTACAATATATAGCATAGAATATTTACAAAAAGTTTGGCAAATAACCTTATTTATTTACAAGGTCAAATAAATACATAGATGTGATATATGTACATGATGAAGGGGTCTTTTTAATCTTTTTGACTTTTAACTTTTTATTTTGTTTTTATCTTTTATAAATATATACAAGTATTTACAAGCATATTTTTGGGTGAGGAAAACATTTTTATTTTATTTACATAAATATATACACATGAGCCCCTATCTCCCTCTACTTGCTTTTATGCGGTCAGGCCCATGCTGAGCCCTCCCTTGGGTTAGGTTGCTCAATATTTATTCTAAATATTTCCCTCTTTTTCTTTTTAATCTTTATTCTTTTATTTTTGCACAAAAACATGCTAATTATAGGTTTTTACACAATATATGCTTTTGCTAATTATTTCTATTTACACATATCTACATGCATTTGCAAAGGTTTTTGTAGCTAAAATATAAGAATAAAGAGTGATGAATGGGTATTCATCAAGGTTGCATATCGAATTGCATTACCACCGTAATATTCAAAGCTACACGATGTTTTCTATGTATCGATGCTAAGGAAGTACACTTCCGATTCTTCGCACGTTATCGAACATGAGGTTCTTGATATTCAGCCTAATCTCACCTTTGAGGAGAAACCTGTTCGCATAGTCGATTGTAGAGACCATCAGCTTCGTCGGCGTATAGTTCCGATGGTCAAGGTCCTCTGGCATCATCACTAGAAGGAGGAAGCCACCTGGGAGTTGGAAAGCAAAATGAGGGAGAAGCATCCACAGCTTTTCGGTATGTCTCTTTTTATAAGAAATTTCGAGGACGAAATTTTTTTAAGGAGGGTAGATTGTAACGGCTGATTTTTTTTGTAACTCCTCCAGCTCATAATTCCTATTTATTTCCCTAATGAATAGCATGGATATTATTCCAAAAATTAATGGGTGTTATTAACCTATTGATTGCCCCATCTAGTGGCATAAAAACTCAAAGGACCCCTCCCCCACCTGTCACATATTCTTGGCATTTTGAGAGAGAAGAGAGGGAGATCTAGAGAGAGAGAGAGCTCACCGGGGGATCATTCTCGTCGTAGGAAGCGTCGGCGTCGATTCGGCGGAGGAGAACGTCGGCTCGAGAGCGGGGAGAAGGGGTGTAGCAATCCGTTAGATACAATTTGTCGGACTCAAGGTATATGTCGAACACCGTAGGAATATCATGATGAATCGACATATGTGGTCCATCAATAAGTATGATAGATATTTAATTAGTTGCACAAAATAAAATCCTATAATGGATGTGTCGATCCTTAGGATAACGTTTATATCTAGATGTTTCGTTCATGACCATATCTCTTCATTTTGATTTCTGATGAACCAGACAGTCTCTCAATTCTTAGTCGCACCCTTGTCGCCAATAATTCAGTGAATTAGGAGATATTAATTTGATGCCTCGACTGATTTTTTTGGGGACCTTTTAATGTATCGCACACATTGAACACCCATTGTGTTGGAAATAGACTTGAATAAATTAATCTATCAATAGTATTTCTTTGATTCCGTTATTTTGGAAATTAGCTTGGATATCTTAAGCTATTAATATTCTTTCTTTGAATTCTGGTAATCATATCACATACGAATAATAAAGGCATTTTCAGAAATTATGTGGTATACGTACTCACAAAATTGGAAATTAGTATGTGGGTATTACCATAAAACCCTAGATTTTCTAGGACTTAGATGATTAACAAATGTATTTTGATTGCATATTTATTTCATTTTCACAATAACGGAACTATTGTCAAAATACAATATATTAATTTATTTCTTGCATCTGAGTACAACAAACCAAGTGATAATCTGATCATTTTTTTTAATTTTAAAATTACAGAAAAAAACCACATAGAAATACGTAATTTTATCATATGGATCTTTTCCAATTAAAGAAGGCTATTACTATCATCATTTTCTCAATCAATGGTTTTTGTTACCACAAACGTCACTGATAATAAATGAAATTGAGTATAAAGTGCTGAGTTGACGTGGGTATTGAACATAATGTCGTCGGAAGATTAATTTTTAAATAAATAAATAGTAATCGGATGTCCTCTATTGAATTTGATGACATCGAGCACCATCTATGTATTAAATAAATGAGTATCATAGTATTTTTTTCTTTACTCAATAAAAGGAAATATGTCTAGATGATATTTGATTCTGCTTCCAAATAAATTCAACCCCACCATTAGCAAGTATAATAATACGAATATCATCTATATTGATCTGGCACTACCATATACATCCATAAGTTTTTGTATGCAGTTATCAACACCAAATAGGATCTCACTCAAGGTGTACAGTAATATATAAGCAATCCGATGTGCATTTATGATATGTTCTAAGTCCTTGGTTGGATTATGCCTAAAATACTGCAGTTTATCACGTCTTAGAACGTACATATAAAAGGTTTGGAAATACAATGTTCACATGAACAACTATTGTATGAAAGGGAAAAGGAAGTAAAGAGAATATGAATTTTTCTTAACATGAGTAATGGCATGATAACGATAAGCGGAGCTAAGTGTTACACCTAATGGTGGGAGCCACCTCTAGAGTCCAATTATCGTAAGCCCAAAGGGCGACGCCGCAAGGGACGTATGGTTCAAGGAACCGATTGAGGCGAAAGATAAGTCCTCTACAGTTGTAGCTACACTGTCAAGTATGGACCGCTTGTGCCAGCGGTAAAGCCACCAAAGCCAGCAAAGCCACCAAAGCCATTAAGAAGTAATAATTAAGAAAAATTTAACCACTAAACAAACCAATGGTATGTGTACAGTTTCTGAAATTGCTAAGGCACATGTGTGTAACTATGGCCAAGTAATGGCATTATGCAAGTGTTATGATTGTATTGGGGCATATATGCAATTATAAAAAATTCTAAGGGTACAAGTGAAAATTATGAAAATGTTAGGGCATATATGTAATTATGGCAAACTTTAAGAGTATATACGAAATTATGGCTTTAATGGATGAATCCGGAAGGAATTCCCATTGTATGCATGTTTACTTGAATTATGAGTATCATAGTGATAATATATGAGAACGGTACCTATTACCTGCGGTAAGATAATAGTATAAATTGTATCGTTATTTTGTTAAGATATTACATGTAAGAGATTATGTTATAATGATTTAAAATAGCATAGGGAGACATGGTTACCACGCTAGACGGCTTGACTCCAACTCGACACATACTGAGCGTTAGCTCATAACATATGATGTTGTTTTTTTCAGGAGAGCACGAGTCTTGATATAATTTCCAGTTCAAGGAGAGCTATTGTCATGCGAAGTTGAACCGGTACAGACTATTGATGGATTGTTACGAAGGGATGTCATTATGCCCACTGGAACATTGTTATGTTATTTTCTTTCGTAGTCTATTTTGCAATTTCCTTGTTGGAGTGTAATAACGGAACTCTATAGAGTAATGGACTTTATTTGAGAATGATTATTTTCTCTGCTCATTGATTACCATGCAAGTTTCCGGTAACGGTTCGGTCGTGCGACCCAATGTTGCATGCTTCTGTCGGTCGTCTCGACCCGTTCCGTTACACCTAAGAGGACAATGTTTACCATCGTAGACTTTCTTTCTGGTTGGAGCATAGTCTCACATTAAAAACATCATATCCATATCATGTTTTATCAAAAAAAGAAGACGACTCTACCATCATTAACTGCAATAAAATTGGCATATGATAACGCATGATTCCTCATCATGCACTGTAAATAATGAAAGAGGGGTGCATATCAACACAAGTCCTTATAATTTCATGGTACAATAAACAAATAAGAGAATTACTGAGAGAGAGAGAAGTAATATCAATTTCCCGAGATCTGTTAAGAGAATGATGTTGTCTTCATTCCAGAAATCGATTTAAAAGAAATTTTAATCTTCTATTTAGTTTACAAGGGTGAATCACATGGTCCAACTTAATTAGGCCACTTGTCATCGATGCCCTCCAGGTAGCTCATTAAAGTCTGCCTCCTTGAGTTTGATCATGGGGCTTGCAGAGACTAAATAAATATCACACCACTTCTACTCCTATCTTATATTACTTTGATCGATCCTTCTCTTCAAAGTACACCGACCGCATAAGAACTTGTTCTTATCGCTTGAGGGAAAGGACACCGATCATATGCTGTAGCGGGATCTGCAGCCGAGTCTGCAGTAACCGTTGGAGCCGCTAGATCTTGATCGAGCGGTTCGCACGATTTTATACTTTTTGTGTGCCTGTACCATGCAAAATCGTACGAACCGCTCGATCAAGATCGAACAGCTCAAGCGATTACTGTAAACATAGCACCACAGCAGACGATCCTCTCTACGAGGGAAACCCCATATAAAAATAGCAATGTTGCCTTACAGTTAAAACTATATGCATTAGGAATGGTGTGTTAGTCAATAGGTGAGATTTGTCTTTACACACTGATTAATTCCAAGATAATACGACATCAAAAATGCGATCCCCCCTCCCCAAACCCCCGACTTAGTTCATCAAGCAAAAGCCTTAATACTGTCATGTTTGTGGCGAGGGCGCGGTTGTCCATCCATTTTCAGAGGCTCACTCGAGCTTCATACAATAAGTAAAAGAGTGAGTAAAGAGAGAAAATCCAACTAACACACATTACAATAAAATTTGAAAATAAATTAATGAAAAGAGTGTTTTTTTGATAGGATTCAAGCACTAAAGAGATTTTCGAAGAAGAAGACATTGAGCAATCCTAACGGCCGACGAGAAATATCCGCATGGTTCTTCAGCATCGCTCTTTCCAGATCAACAACCACACCGATGTCATATTGGAAAATATTAGCCAATATGAGATAGAATTTGCAATACCATCCGGAATATGAAAGAAGTTTCCTTAGTAAATAGCACATGTACTTAGATCAATGTGATTTAGCACTTGCTCAGTGAAGGAGCATTCTGCGAGTAAGTGTATTCAATTCATTTCTAGAGGACTATCATTAATTATCCAACAATCAAATAGATCGGAGATCATTCATGATACTACATGTAACTCCAATATGCAGTTACGAATAATTGCGATGATACAAGGTTAGTCAAGTAACTATTATTTCTAATGTTTTACTTGTGGGTTAACTTCTAAGTTTACCAAAGGAATAACTCGCCCACTATGGATATGCCAAATATAGATTTGCTTCATCTCCACAAACACATTTATTTCATTATTGTCTGATTGTTCTCTATTAGTTAGATAATTATCACCAAGAATCCCTCTTTTTAATTGTTTTCAACCATTTTTACGACTTATAAGGTGTCCCATAAGAACTATTCTACCAAGCAAAACGTCACTATCAATAATTATCTTTCTTAACTACAAACATGAACATATACAACTCTTTGAATTCACGCTTGATGTCATGTAGGGCTGTCAGGAAAGCTCGAACTCAATGGGCTCAACTCGGGCTCGGCTCGTTAAGGGCTCGTGAGCCGGACTCGAAACCTTAACGAACCCGAGTCCGAGTTGAGTTTTATGGCTCGTTAGCTTATCGAGTCGAGTTCGAGTTGGACATTGTTCAACTCAGAAACTCGACTCGATAACTCGTTTTCTCTCTTAATAAAAAAATTAAAAATATATATACCAAAACTTCCACATTGAGTTTGATTAAACTAGAGGTTAACATTTTCTTGCCCAAAAAGCTACACAAAAGAGTATAAAAAATCAAACTTACAAATGTCATTTGCATAATTTAATGTATAAAATGGAACAATGACTCATTAAGAGGTTCATGAGCCTGCTCATTTTGAGGCTCATGAGCCAGCTCAAAAACTCACGACTCGATAAGAGGCTCGTGAGCCAGCTCATTTTGAGGCTCGTGAGCCAGCTCAGAAACTCGTGGCTCGATAAGAGGCTCGTGAGTCAACTCGAACTTGATGAGTTTGAGTTTGAGTTGGTAATCCATGGCTCGATCCTTATCGAGCCCGAGTTCAAGCTTAGGTTTCTTATCGAGCTCAAGTCCGAGTTGAGGCCAACTCGGCTCGTTGAACTCGATAGACAGCCCTAATGTCATGGGAACCGATCCTCTGCTGTAAATGACAATTACAACCGATGTTGTAATCCACATGATCCCTTAGATAAGAAACGGACGACCTGCATAGGGGATTGGGGATAATGGGCTCACATCTCGAGGTCGTCCATTTGTGATCGGACGCCTTTGCCAATTGCAGCAGGGTCTGCTGTACAGCAGACGATGCTTTCTATGATGTCATGATGCCTACATGGGCGTGCATGGATACACTTTCCCCTTTTTTGTTTAAATGTGATTCCATTTCTTGGCATATATTAGTGTTCCTAAAATATGGTTGGGATTTGAAGACATAGGGACAACGGCACCAACCCTCGGAAGAGATCATTTGCTGAATCTTATAGGAAAATCAATGGTTCATGTATTAGGATAACCATATAGTTTATACTTTATAGTATTATATTTGATTTAAATACACCATTTAATAATTAAAATTTATATGTTATGTTATAATAGCACCCCCACCCATATATCAACAAAAAAAATCAATATGCATATGATCAAACTACAATAATTAACATTACATGACATGCATAATAGGATAATGTATATCTGTATATGTCCATCATCATACCCGTTTATAAATCGCACGAGTATATAAATTTTATTTTAGCATATATGGTATAGATAACAATTTTTCTTTTATATTTCTTTGCATATACGGATATGGATTTGGATACCTCTTTCATTTTTTAGGATCTTAAAACAGATATGGTTACATATTTTTTTGTTGTATACATGTATGGATACAAATACATATTTGTATCCGCATGTTTGCAATCTTATTTTTATCTACGTTGATTTTAAAATAGTATGCAGATGCATGTACACATGTCAAAATATGTATAAACAAATATGATAAGGGATTGGTACACATATCTATATAGTGTTACTTGTTTGAACATATTAAATCTAATGGTATTACTTAATATCACATTAATAAATGTGTATTTCAGTGATACGAAGAGTTTTGTAGGAATCTTTTGATCAATATAATGTTTATAGATATTATTTATGTTCGATTATAACTTTATATGTGTATTTTTTGTAAAAAATACCTTTCCCATATTAGTTTCAATCAATTATGGAATTATTGGAAGCTCGCCTTATAGATTGAAACTTCCGTTAATGTTCTACATATGCTCCAAATTTTGCTCAAATCTGATGGCATTTCCTAATTTATCTTAGTGGTTAAAAGTTCAATTAATATTTAAGCAACTTAAGTCTCATTTAAAAGAGAACCAAACTTTTATCATTGGTATAAAATAGCAAATGATCTTGGATTTGAGCGAAATTAGGAGGATATGCATAACATTATTCGAATATTCTATCTATAAGGTTGGATTTTAAGAAACAAATTTGAAAAAAAAAGTTACAACACCTCTTTTGTAACTCACATTACAACAGAGGAACCCCTCACCAAATATTAACAATTAAAATGATAAGATAAATTAGATAAATAATATCTAAATAATTTACCTCCCCCCTTTACCCCTCGCCCGAAACAATTTAGCCATCCCAAGAATAATTTTCTGGCTTCGTCCCTGGTCAACATAGAAGAAGCTCATTCCCCATCATTGTGCATTCCTCTACGAGGATGAAGCAGCCAAGTTTGGTATGTGACTTGTGTACTCCTCTTTTGCATTACCTCATTGGAAATCACATTTATCTTCTTGGAATGTAATCTGTAGGTAGAATTTGGGATGGGATGGTTTGAAGGGCGTGAAGAAGTCCTTATCATCTTTCTCCGATATGGGGGGTGATGAATCTCTGTTGCATAATATTTATTCTTTCATTTTGGCCTTAAATTCTTAGTTAAATGCAAGAAAATAGCATTAAATTACATAAATAACACTCGTTATTTATAATATAAATACTATATAAAATACTTGATTTAATTACAAAATAAAAGAATAAAGGAAAGAAAAGAGAATGATATGTCAAAGACACAAAGTGACCCTAAATCCTGTAGGTCGATATGGAATAAAGTAGAGAGAGAAAAGGACCAAGAATTACACATAAACTCAAATTTTTTATTCATCAATAATAGACTTTGAGACCTATTTTATTTTCTTATTTTTATACCTCAAATCAATAATACTACAAAAAAGCATGATTGGCATGCACATGGGTGCTCGTCATGTGTACACTATGTGCATGCCTTATGCATGCCCAAATGTCGGGTGAGTGCACGTGCTCGCCGACATGTGCTCGCGAAATGACATGTCACAAGGGCAGGCATGCGAGTACACATGTACGTCAGGTGCTCGCCTCGTTTCTGGGCATGCACATATGTGCTCGCCCAACCACTCGCCTGCACAAAAAAGGGAGAGCTCTCTGAGAGATGTTGGCGAGAGCATATACTCGCCCAACCTGGAGAGCAAAAAATATATATACAGGTTCGGCGGAGTGTAGACACCCTGTCGAACATGTAACATCTATCAAGAAACCATTGTAGGTGCTTATTAGAGTTGAGAAATGTACAGTAAAATACCTAATAATTGATATCTTCTTATACATGTACAAGTAACTTGTACATATCAAACTCATATAATTTTTATGAATTTACTTACAAATTAAACATATAAGTTCATATAAATATGCAATATATGTAGATACATAACCAACAGATGTTCTAAAGGTTTTATAGTTGGCATAATCTGCACGTACAACTGGAATCTAACATAAAAGTTTTTTAAATAAAAAGATTTGCTTGGAATTCAACAATTACACAGAATAAAAAAATATTTCTTATTCGATCTAAATAGTTTTGAAATCAAATTCTGTTTTGATTTCTTTTTCTCCTTCTTTTTCTCCTTAAACCTGGCATACATGTGTGCCTCTTCTTCCGGATCATTCTCCTCCTCCTCGTCATCTGATTCAATCTCCTCACATTGAGATCCACACCTTTGTGACCTATATTAAGTAAAATATGTATAAGATATGTATGTGAAGATAGAAAACTATGAAATCATTACTCGTCTCAAGGAGAATACTTACATGTACGTCATGAAATCTTATCGAAACTTCTTCACATGCTTCATCATCATCGTCATTTGGGACTCTGTATGTGGTGGTGGTTGTGATGATTGTGATTGTGAATACTTCTACGATAGCTGGTCATAAGCAGAATACGATTGATGATGCTCCTCTACATAATATGGAGGAAGTCCACCAAGCGCTTGCTTCCAATTCGCCACAATATCCCTCTCCTCCAACATCTATTAAAATTATCATTGTGTAACATGTAGATATATTTAAAATTTTAATAAAATAAGTTAACATTTTTCTACATGTTGCTGCAACTGCACAACATGAGCTCCTCATTGTCTGTGATGAGGAGATGGTAAATGTCACACGGGATGGTACTTCTTGGCTTGTTGATAGCGGATTTTCTCTATATGTCACATCTCAGATGGAGTTTTCTCTTCATATACAACTGGTGATTTTGGTATATTGAAGACGGGTAACGGTTCTTTATCCCGTGTTGTTGACATTGGTATCATTGCATTGAAAAATATCAATGGAGTTGTGTTGATGCTCAAAGATGCGAGGCATACACCAGACATGCACTTAAATCTCATTTCTGCAGGCAAGCTTGATGATGAAGGATATCTTAATACTTTTCGTGATGGTCAATGTAAGCTTACCCGAGGATCCTTGGTTGTTGCTCGTGGCAAGAAGTATAGCAACAATCTTTACAATCATGAATGCATCCATCTCCCATGATGTTGTACGTGTGACTGGAGATGCAAAATCCATTAAGTTGTGGTATCGACAATTCGGGAACATGAGCAAGAAGGGGCTGTTGTGTTTGGTGAGGAAGAATATGCTGACAAACGTCAAGAAAGAGAAGCTAGAGAGATGCACACACTTTGTGACTGGGAAGCAGACGAGAGTCTCCTTCAAGAGCCATCCACCTTCTAGGAAGATGCAACTGATGATACTCATTCATCACTCTTTATTCTTATATTTTAGCTACAAAAACCTTTGCAAATGCATGTAGATATGTGTAAATACAAATAATTACCAAAAGCATGCATTGTGTAAAAACCTATAATTAGCATGTTTTTGTGCAAAAATGAAAGAATAAAGATTAAAAAGAAAAAGAGGGAAATATTTAGAATAAATATTGAGCAACCTAACCCAAGGGAGGGCTCAGCATGGGCCTGACCGCATAAAAGCCAAAGTAGAGGGAGATAGGGGCTCATGTGTGTAAATATTTGTAAATAAATAAAAATATTTTTCCTCACAAAAATAGCCTAAAATATACTTGTAGATACTTGTTCATAGTTATAAGTATAAAAACAAGATAAAAAGAGAAAAATAAAAAAAGAACAAAAATATTACTTTCACATTGTACATAGACTCACCTACATATTTATTTAGCCTTATAAATAAATAAAATTAATCTTTGTAAATATTTTATGTTATATAGTGTAAATAAATAAAATAAAAACAATCAAAACAAAAACCAAATAAAAATAGCAAAATTAAAAACACAAAAATATATTGTAAATATACCATGTATATAAATGTGTATATGTATTTATTTTACCTATGTATATAAATAATAAAAATAAAATAAAAATACCTTTTTATTCCTTATTTTATAATGAAAATAAATAAAATATAAAATAGGAATAAAATTGCATAAAAAAACAATTAAAAATTAAAAATTAAAAAGCCTATATTGTACATACACCTATATATAGCTATATAGTGTAAATACCTATTTTATTTCTAAAAATTAATTAAAAATCACAAAAAATAGGAAAAAAAATAAAATAAAAATATTTCATGTTTTAAGTTTTTCTTAATTCGATCATTCTCTAGCTCAAAATAAATAAATAAAAATTTTGTGCTTGACGGGTCCTGATTGGTCCACGGGGGTTTGTTGACCCCGGTCAACTTCCCCCGCATACCCTCTTCTCTTGCGGATCTGGCAACCGACCCGACTTCTCCATTTTATTTCCGCTCGATCCGACCGCCAACACCTCGAACCCCGGGCTCCGATTAATCTCCGATCATCCAGGACCCTCGCCCGGGGTGGGTTTGATGGATCCGAGGCTCGAGTGACTCGCCCGATCCCTGTCTTCTCGGATCCTTCGCCATATATAATGTCGTCTCCGGCGACCTAATTCTTCCATCTTTGGACTCCTGCTCGCCGCCAAGGAGCTCCTCCAGAGTACCCGAGTGACAACTGCGTGTTTTGGAGTGGAAGCGAGGCCCGAGTTCCCAGGAATCCACTGATCCGGTGGTTCAACCGCCGTGCGCCGCCGCGAGCGCGCCCAGCCTCGGGGAGACGACGCCCCCTTGCAGGCAATGACCCCGGAGCTTCTTGAGCTCCAGCCCAGTCGACCGCCTTCACCAGGTAACCTCCTTAGCCTCTAGTTTAGCGTAAATTAGGATTTTAGATTTGGGTAGCCGTAGCTCCGCCAGCTCCACCCTTCGTCCCCGTCCACTCACTTGACCATCCGACACCGCCACCACCTTCGCCCGACATCTCTCCACCTTCTCCACCCAGCCATTCCTCCTGTCTCGCCCCGGAGCAGGATCTTGGGTCTTCACCTCCGCCGCTCGCCGGAGACCTATCATATCCACTCACCAGCCACTCTTGCCTCAGCTATCTTCCTGTGCAGGTATCAAGCCCATTCGACCTCATCTGGAGGTCGAGACTTCTGAGCACAGCAGCTCCAGGTTCTTTGCTTTGCTGGAGCTCTCCCGAGTTCCCCGCCTTCATCGGAGCAGCGCATCAGGTGCAGGGCTTCACGACGAAGCTTTCTCGCATATTAGGAGCACCAGACGAGGTTCACCTTGCGCACAGAAGGCCCGCGAACTTCGCCGGCCGCCAGTTCTTCCAGCCACCTCGTCGACCGTCCGATCGTTCTCAGCGCCCCAGTATAATCTGAGCCGTTCATTTAGGCGCACCGTCATCGTCTGATCTTTACGAGGATAGATCTGGACCATCCGCTCGGAGGAAGAGGCGCCAGCAAGCCTCACCGTCAGATCTGCCACGTGCCCTCTTCTCCTCCGTCGATCCACTGAGGGCTTAGACTCCAGCGCGCCGTCACCGTCCGATCTCCACGTGGAGGGCTCTCAGACGTTCGATCAGGCTGGGCTCTTCAAGGGTAAAGGCGCCATCGCTCTCAGTCGTCAGATCCGCCACGCGTCACACATCCGGCCATCGACGTTAATAAAAGGGGTACATGCCCCTTTACTTAACGCATTTACTTTTTAGTCATGTAAATACGTAGTGTAGTTGTTTAGTTTTTGTGAAAATTGCACTGTGGACCTTTCTATTTATCATATTTGCATTTATACCCCTGCCAGTTGTGGACACGTGCATCGACACGTGATAATTTGGTGTATTTGCAATATTGGACCTGCCTTTTTGCCCTGTTACGTTTCATATTTTTATTAATAGGAATTGCAATCAGGTCCCTCCAAGCTTGAGTCACGTGTATCGTGCGTGGCCCGGAGGGTAATTTGCACTCTTATCCCTATACTTTCCAGGGTTATTGTTCCAGGGACCCAGAACTTTGTTATAATTGCAGATAGGTCCCTATGCATTGTTGCTTCTTTTTATTTTTGAATAAAATAGCAAATTACCTCCAAATCCAACGAAAATTGGACACATGGCTCTTGCCATGGTGTAAAATTTTCGAGGATTTTTTAAGACATTTTTGTTTTCATTTGATATTTTTAAAAAATCAAAAACCTGTAATTTTGCTACTGTCTAACTGTAAAAATCACAAAAAATATTAAATAGTGTCTAAAAATTACAAAAAATTGTCTACTGTCTATTTTGCTTAGCTTGATTTTCTAGCCAATTTTGGCTATTTTCATTACTGAAAACCACTAAAAATTGAAAAACACATAAAAACTTATAAAAATTCTAGTAAATAAACCAAAAATCCAAAAATAATAAAATTGGTGCCTAAATTTTCCTCATTTTGTTTTCTTTACAGGAAAATCACCTCCCAGCCATTTTGAGGCTCTTAGATATTTTATCTAGGCCTTTTTGGCTCGGCTGGACAGTACCTTTGATTTCAGCTACTTTTTGATTTTTAGAAAATTCAATAAACATCAGAAAATTCTCAAAAATTCACCAAAAACACTAAAAATTATAAAACACATAAAAATATTTTTGTTGGAATTTTTGATTGATTTTTAGTGCATTTAATAATTTGTTGAAGTGTGTGCTTACTTGTTGTTCTTATTTTCTTTATACATTAAAAATCCAAAAAAAATATAAAATAAATTAAAAACCACTAAAAATATTTTCTTCTTTTATTTTATTCCTTTTTACTACTTCGTAGGCCGAGAGGCCAATCCGTGCTCCTTGAGTTCGACCCTGGTCGCTATACCAGGTTAATCCAATAGCAGGACCGCTATTTCGTGTTTTATCTGTTTTATCTCTATTAGGGGTTCATTTTTCTTGATCGAGTGCATCTGAGTGACCGAGGTCGCAACGACCATTTTTGTACCTTTACCTTAGTCGTTCAGACCGCTCATCAGAATGGCGCCGTTGCCGGGGAGCACGGCTTAGTAGTTTTATTTTTATTTTCATTTTCATTTTCGCGGCTTTTCACGGCTCTTTCAGAGCTCGCGGCTTTTCGCGGCTTTTGTTTTCTTTTTTATTTTTGTTTTATTCTGTTTTATTTTCTTTTCTTTTGTTTTATTTTTGTTTTTTTTGAGTGTTTATTTTATTTTGCATTTTTGCATATATACCCCCATTTTTATTTCCATTTATTTTTCTGATATTATTATTTGATTATTTTGGTCTGACCACTTGCCTCTGTCTCTTGCGAGGGCCCGAGGACCGCGGAGGCGACTTTCGAGAAGCCGACGCAACCGCAGGACTTGGAGGCGGCTTCCTTCTCTACGAAGCCGCATGAGAGAGCGAGAGAGAGAGAGAGAGTTGAGTGGGTGAGGTTAGATTAGGTTTTATTTTGATTATTATTGTAGTAATACAGGTACTCTCAGACTGGACACTTGTGGACTCTTGAACACTTAGCGGGTCTGTTTCGCCGAGCACCGGTGTGCTCGGGGGACCCTTAGGAGTTTTTCGCGGCTTTTTCCGCGGTTTTGTTTTCTTTTCTTTTTTACTGCCTTTTCCGGTGTTTACGCGGTTTTTGATCGAGCTCCTAGACTTAGGATTTTCTACTTGCTTGTATCGTAATTAGTAGGGTCCCCACACTTAACTAATTGTCTGTTCCTATAGAGCGCTAATTGGACTCATTAATAATCAATTAATAAAAATAATCGACTCATCTCCTTCGTAGCCTACGTGCCGCAGCTCACCCTGTAAAGAGCTTTCTCCTACCCCCGATTTGTCGGGCAGAGGAGGGGTGGGCCAAGATCGGACTCTTTGGCTTGGAGGTCGGTGACCGATTAGACGGTTCTGCGTGTAGAAATTGCTCATCTAGGACTCGGTTTTTCCCGCTGCATCATTTAGGTAGTTTATTTCCTGTCTTTAAATTCTGCGCGGATCACTTGCATGTAGAGTGCTGGAGACAAGGTACGCATTTCTGACTCAGCATGCATCATTGATTTCATCGCGCATAGGTTTTTTCGACTTCTCCCCCCTGTTTTGGATTAAATAACCAGGAGAACCGAAAAATTCGTTAGGCCTTTGTTTTTCATTTGAAAAATATTAAAAAGACAAAAACAATAAAATCGGGACTGCTAATCATACTTGACCTAAAAGATACTTCACTGAAAATCTGTCTTGGAGAGAGTAACCCCCTCCTTGTTTAGTTTGGATGAGCGAGAGAGTGATCCGATCATTAGGATAGAGCCTCCAATCTTTTCTTGACTGATTACCGACTTTCAGTACGGGACAGTCGGTTGAGAAAGATCTGGATACCTATTGATATCACGTAATCGCTCTGATAGACTAGATGATCACCTAAAATAAAATTGACAAGATAATTGACCGATCCCTTCGGTCTTCAGCTCTGCGTGCGTAGGTGAATTGGGGGTTTGCTTGTTCATCTAGTTTGATTGCCAGATCCCTTCGATCCTTTCTCATCTTCCTTCATCTATTTCCCTCCCTCACCTCCCTTCATTTCTCCTTTCTTCTTCTTCCTTATCCCTGGATGATGGATTCCCCTCACTACGAGCCGACTCTGATGGCTTCTTCTCCGTCTTCTGACCATCACTCCAGTCCACCTTCTAGGGAGGTCAGATCTCCGACCAACCTCCCGCTCCCTCCCTCCCTTTCATCTCATCACTCTGGGCATGCTGTGCTAGACGTCCGAGGATATCAGCCAGAGCAGATGCGCGACCCGGACGATGTTGTTGCTGAGTTGAGAGCGCACTCCGTGGGTTACGCGAGAAAGCAGTGGAGATCAGCAGACATATCCTATTCCGGAAGGATGGAGGAGCAGATAGCACATGGAGCTCAGTCAGCTTCTACACTTGGTCCATTCGTCTTGGATTTGGATTACATTCATCGACTACCGACATTTTCAAGAGAGGCGCACGAGGAGACTTATCTTCACCTGTCAGCTTTCGAGGAGTTTTATAGAGCACAGAGATATTCAGATGTCACTGCAGAGGAGCTGATGAGCAGGACCTTCCCCTTCACGCTTCACGACAGAGCCATTAGATGGCACCGACGATTGGGGAGGACATTCGAGACGTGGGGAGAGTTACGCCGAGAGTTTCTACAGAGATACTTTCCCCCACGTAGAGCAGATTTCATGCGGTCTTTGATCATGGACTTTTCAGTTGACCCCCAGGATCCATTGCACGAGGCATGGCTGAGGTTTCTTGACCTCTTGAGGAGATTTCCAGACCATGGACTTCCACTGACAGATTTGATTGAGATCTCCATGCGGGGGATGATCGTAGAGCAGCTTGCACTGGTGATTACCACATGTGGCGGTTCACACCGCAGTTCTGACATTCACTTCCTGGATACCATCTCGAGGCTACTTTCACAGAGTTCTTCTTCACGAGATGCTTCGGCCGGGACAACACATGAGAACGATGCAGTACCAGTGCGGTGTGTCACTTCACATGGTGAGACAGTTTCTACACACCAGCCTGAGGACATGGAGCTGACAGCACCACGGACAGAGGAGATGACTTCCTTAGCAGAGGTTCGGACCCAGAGTCTACTTGAGTTCCCGTTGGTTTTCCAGCCGGAGTTCGAGGTAGCCCCAGAGTTTCTAGTCGACGAGTCTTGGATATCAGATCTTCTGATACTCCAGGAGCTGGAGGAGCCCCAGCTTTTGCAGCCATTGACTCAGCAACTTCAGTTTCCAGTCCCAGAGGAGTCAGTTTCCTTCCTGCAGAGATACTTCTTGGATACAGACAGTCACCAGGACTCAGCCCAGCAGCCACAGCTTGAGGAGGGACAACACTTTGAGAGAATTGACACAGAAAGTCCCGTCTTCGAGCATTTTGTCCTCCACTTTGTTGAGATAGATACACTTCCTGAGGACCAGCTGACAGCCAGCATAGCCGCAGAGCGAGGATCAGCCGCAGACACTTTGCCAGCTTCCGCGGTGTTGACGAGTACCTTCTCTTGCTTCCAGATTGCCGATACCTACACTTTCGATGATGATGCAGCCTGGTGCACTGAGTGGATACTTGATAGCAGCGCAGATGCCCATCTAGATCTTGATCCTCTTCATATCACTGTTGATCTTGCATCTCTCCCCGAGGGTTATCTGCGGGAGAATGCCGCACTCGAGGAGTACTCGGTTTCACCTGCTGAGAGTGTTTCCGATCTGGCGGAACACGAAACCGAGTTTTTAGATCCTTCTGATTCTGATTCTTCTCACCTCGATGACCCTCACGAGGATGAGCCTATCTTGGAGATATTCGATGATTTCCCTGATCTGATTCTATTTCATGCATCGGATATCGGCCCTTTTCGAGAGTCTCCTGATCCTGATTGTCCACACCTGTTTGAGACACTGATTGACGTGGAGGATTCCATGACTGATCCATCCTTCTCCACGTTTGATTTCTTCGGCTCTATACTCTCACTCCAGTCTGATCCAGAGCCGATTATTTCTTTTGTGCTACTGGATCCCGATCACTTATGCTCATATCATTGGCCGGTAGCAGGCGCCCGCCTGATTGTATACCTGGGTGTCTTACTGTACACTGTTGAGTTCGTCGTTGTTCTCACACCGAGATTGCGACGACAGTACGGCATTTGCCTTACCGATGTCGTCCTGAACCTTGATACTGCATTGTCCTAGCCTTTGCGCCCAGCTAGGGGTGTAAAACCTAGCGCTTGTTGAGAGGCACCTCAACATTGTACTCTTTTGTATATACGTGTTTCGTCTTATTTTGATCCTTCTTTCTTCCGTTCTTGTTTTCACCCCAGGTCTCGCTTAGGATTATCTTTGCTATACTTAGGATATTGCTCATCCTAAGTATAGGGGGTGGAGACACCGGGTTATTCTTTGTTCTGTTCCATCACTTCTGTCGTTGCCTATACTTAAGGTTCTTCACCCTAAGTATAGGGGGAGTGATGACCCTCCATCTTGTAGATATTCGTGATTTTCTTCGTGTCTTGCTACCCCTGTTTTGTTGCCTACACTT
Organism: Ottelia alismoides; assembly: GCA_037367405.1. NCBI lineage: Eukaryota > Viridiplantae > Streptophyta > Magnoliopsida > Alismatales > Hydrocharitaceae > Ottelia > Ottelia alismoides. The sequence continues at coordinate 246,359 of JAZKJV010001982.1, forward strand.
AGGGATATTTCACCCTAAGTATAGGGGGGGTAGACCCTGTACATTCTACACTCGGTTTTCCCTTAGTATACAGCCTGCTATACTTAGGATTATTTAATCCTAAGTATAGGGGGAAGACCCGAGACCCTCTTGACTTTTCTATTTCATTTATTCGTCTTTGTATATAGCCTTTCTTTTCACTTCCCTATACCTAGCACGAGTTATGTCTTCTTTATCGCTCTTGACTCTGAGGACATCGTTCGAGCTAAGTATAGGGGGGTGTATATATTTCATATATACTTTAGCCATAACTTGTACTTTGTGTGAGTGTGTTAATAAATAAAATGGCTAAAAATCGCAAAAATTAAAAATTTTTCATGTTCATAAACTTCTTTTATTTGCACATAAATAGCTAGTGTACAAATTATTTTCGTAAAAATGATTTCAAAAATCTTTTGTGTAAAGCTTGTGTAAATATTTTTGTATCAAAATTATGTATATAGTACAAAATTTTTCCAAAATGTTTTGAAAATCAAAAGTTTGCAAAAATCTTGTGTAAATTTGTGTAAATATCTTTTTGCAAAACTTGCACTTCATGCATCATCCATTCATGATTTCAAAACATTTTTCAAAAATTTTGCATGTTTGTAAAATTTGTGTAAATAGCATCTTTTTGTACATATGTATATAGTTTTTCTGGATGATAGTTGACATTTAAACTAGCCTGGAATCAAATTGAGAAATGGAGCTTGATTAAGATCTTAATCCACCTAACTTCTAAGAGGAACCTTATAGGGCTTAGGTTTAAGGCTTTTCAGGTCCATGGTGACTTAATTCTTTGAGTCCACTAGGCTATGATCACATGTCATCTCAATGAGCCTAAGTAGAGCACTTAACAACAACACATGACTCATATAGACAATGGCTTTACTTGGACACCAGCACTATGCACCGAGCTCTCTACGGATGAGGTGGTGAGGAGGCAGTCTTCCTTGACTTGGGGTAGCATATGAGGGTAGTACTTCTAGGCGGAACCTCTCTTCTTCTTTTAGTGAAGGAAGTGCGTCTCAACTTGGTCTGGTTGCCATGAGGTCTAACGACGGGAGTTGTGGGTTGCAATAAAGCTTCAAAAGAGGGATAGTCTATGGCTCAAGAGGAAAAACTCCTTGTATATATGCTGCACATGTACACGTTGTATAGATGCACTTGAAAAAAAATGTGCAAAAAGAAAATAACTCCAAAAAAGTGGTGGGTCTGAGAGAAAATGATAATCCCACCGGAGTATGTATATAGAGTGCAATAAGCAAAGCTTGAGTATCATGATCCACCTGATGTAGCTTGTAGCAGGGAGACTTGGCTACACTGGTCAAGCTCCCAAGGGTACTTGGCTACACTGGCATGGACCCATTCTCTTCTTCCTCCTCTTCTTGAGCCGGTTGAACTTGAACTTAGAAGGGAATACCCCGCTCCTCGAGGAAAGAGTGGCCAGATTGAGGTCATAGAGTTACCTTGTTGGGGAGGGTTGTCAAGTTGCCATTTCTGAGGTGGAGAGCTTAGACCTCACATTCACAGGACAAGAAAAGATTCATGGTCTTCAGGGTTTGTGATTGATGACTTGTTCTGATCTGGAGCATTGAGGAGTCTTGATTATAGAATAGTGGAACTTAGAGGCTGTTGAGTTTTAGACTTAAGTCCAAATAAGGTTCCAACACATTAATAATCCAAAGATCTGATCGAGCTCCATACCCCAATTTAATGAAGGCAAGTTTAATAATCAACCTTGATCCATGTACATCCTCTTTTTCTTTTTCTTTCTTTCTTTTTCACTTCTTTTTCAAATAAGTGTTTGCTAAGGGACTAGAAAAGTTAAGTATAGGGGGGTGATGAATACTCATTCATCACTCTTTATTCTTATATTTTAGCTACAAAACCTTTGCAAATGCATGTAGATATGTGTAAATACAAATAATTACCAAAAGCATGCATTGTGTAAAAACCTATAATTAGCATGTTTTTATGCAAAAATGAAAGAATAAAGATTAAAAAGAAAAAGAGGGAAATATTTAGAATAAATATTGAGCAACCTAACCCAAGGGAGGGCTCAGCATGGGCCTGACCGCATAAAAGCCAAAGTAGAGGGAGATAGGGGCTCATGTGTGTAAATATTTGTAAATAAATAAAAATATTTTTCCTCACAAAAATAGCCTAAAATATACTTGTAGATACTTGTTCATAGTTATAAGTATAAAAACAAGATAAAAAGAGAAAAAACAAAAAAGAACAAAAATATTACTTTCACATTGTACATAGACTCACCTACATATTTATTTAGCCTTATAAATAAATAAAATTAATCTTTGTAAATATTGTATGTTATATAGTGTAAATAAATAAAATAAAAACAATCAAAACAAAAACCAAATAAAAATAGCAAAATTAAAAACACAAAAATATATTGTAAATATACCATGTATATAAATGTATATATGTATTTATTTTACCTATGTATATAAATAATAAAAATAAAATAAAAATACCTTTTTATTCCTTATTTTATAATGAAAATAAATAAAATATAAAATAGGAATAAAATTGCATAAAAATAACAATTAAAAATCAAAAATTAAAAAGCCTATATTGTACATACACCTATATATAGCTATATAGTGTAAATACCTATTTTTATTTCTAAAAATTAATTAAAAATCACAAAAAAATAGAAAAAAATAAAATAAAAATATTTCATGTTTTAAGTTTTTATTAATTCGATCATTCTCTAGCTCAAATAAATAAATAAAAATTTTGTGCTTGGCGGGTCCTAATTGGTCCACGGGGGTTTGTTGACCCCGGTCAACTTCCCCCGCGAACCCTCTTCTCTTGCGGATCTGGCAACCGACCCGACTTCTCCATTTTCTTTCCGCTCGATCCGACCGCCAACACCTCGAACCCCGGGCTCCGATTAATCTCCGATCATCCAGGACCCTCGCCTGGGGTGGGTTTGATGGATCCGAGGCTCGAGTGACTCGCCCGATCCCTGTCTTCTCGGATCCTTCGCCATATATAATGTATAATGTCGTCTCCGGCGACCTAATTCTTCCATCTTTGGACTCCTGTTCGCCGCCAAGGAGCTCCTCCAGAGTACCCGAGTGACAGCTGCGTGTTTTGGAGTGGAAGCGAGGCCCGAGTTCCAAAGAATCCACTGATCCGGTGGTTCAACCGCCGTGCGCCGCCGCGAGCGCGCCCAGCCTCGGGGAGACGACGCCCCCTTGCAGGCAATGACCCCGGAGCTTCTTGAGCTCCAGCCCAGTCGACCGCCTTCACCAGGTAACCTCCTTAGCCTCTAGTTTAGCGTAAATTAGGAATTTTAGATTTGGGTAGCCGTAGCTCCGCCAGCTCCACCCTTCGTCCCCGTCCACTCACTTGACCATCCGACACCGCCACCACCTTCGCCTGACATCTCTCCACCTTCTCCACCCAGCCATTCCTCATGTCTCGCCCCGGAGCAGGATCTTGGGTCTTCACCTCCGCCGCTCGCCGGAGACCTATCATATCCACTCACCAGCCACTCTTTTTCCGCTCTGACGGGTCGAGGCAATTTGCCCTCGACCCAGCTATCTTCCTGTGCAGGTATCAAGCCCATTCGACCTCATCTGGAGGTCGAGACTTCTGAGCACAGCAGCTCCAGGTTCTTTGCTTCGCCGGAGCTCTCCCGAGTTCCCCGCCTTCATCGGAGCAGCACATCAGGTGCGGGGCTTCACGACGAAGCTTTCTCGCGTCTTAGGAGCACCAGACGAGGTTCACCTTGCGCACAGAGGGCCGACGAACTTCGTCGGCCGCCAGTTCTTCCAGCCACCTCGTCGACTGTCCGATCGTCCTCAGCGCCCAGTATAATCTGAGCCGTTCATTTAGGCGCACCGTCATCGTCCGATCTTTACGAGGATAGATCTGGACCATCCGCTCGGAGGAAGAGGCGCCAGCAAGCCTCACCGTCAGATCTGCCACGTGCCCTCTTCTCCTCCGTCGATCCACTGAGGGCTTAGACTCCAGCGCGCCGTCACCGTCCGATCTCCACGTGGAGGGCTCTCAGACGTTCGATCAGGCTGGGCTCTTCAAGGGTAAAGGCGCCATTGCTCTCAGTCGTCAGATCCGCCACGCGTCACACATCCGGCCATCGACGTTAATAAAAGGGGTAAAATAACACTCAGGCCCCTTTACTTAACGCATTTACTTTTTAGTCCTGTAAATACGTAGTGTAGTTGTTTAGTTTTTGTGAAATTTGCACTGTGGACCTTTCTATTTATCATATTTGCCATTTATACCCCTGCCAGTTGTGGACATGTGCATCGATACGTGATAATTTGGTGTATTTGCAATATTGGCCCTACCTTTTGCCCTGTTACGTTTCATATTTTTATTAATTGGAATTGCAATCAGGTCCTCCAGGCCTGAGTCACGTGTATTCGTGCGTGGCCCGGAGGGAAATTTGCACTCCTATCCCTATACTTTCCAGGGTTGTTGTTCCAGGGACCCAGAACTTTGTTATAATTGCAGATAGGTCCTATGCACTGTTGCTTCTTTTTATTTTTGAATAAAATAGCAAATTACCTCCAAATCCAACGAAAATTGGATACATGGCTCCTGCCATGGTGTAAAATTTTCGAGGATTTTGAGGACATTTTTGTTTTCATTTGATATTTTTAAAAAATCAAAAACCCTTTAATTTTGCTACTATCTAACTGTAAAAATCACAAAAAAATATTAAATAGTGTCTAAAAATTACAAAAAAATTGTTTACTGTCTATTTTGCTTAGCTTGATTTTCTAGCCAATTTTGGCTATTTTTCATTACTGAAAACCACTAAAAATTGAAAAACACATAAAAACTTATAAAATTCTAGTAAATAAACCAAAATCCCAAAAATAATAAAATTGGTGCCTAAATTTTCCTCATTTTGTTTCCTTTACAGGGAAAATCACCTTCCCAGCCATTTTGAGGCTCTTAGATATTTTATCAAGGCCTTTTTGGCTCGGCTGGACAATACCTTTGATTTCAGCTACTTTTTGATTTTTAGAAAATTCAATAAACATCAGAAAATTCTCAAAATTCACCAAAAAAAACTAAAAAATTATAAAACACATAAAAATATTTTTGTTGGAATTTTTGTTTGATTTTTAGTGCATTTAATAATTTGTTGACGTGTGTGCTTACTTGTTGTTCTTATTTTCTTTATACATTAAACATCCAAAAAAAATATATAAATAAAAACCTAAAAATATTTTCTTCTTTTAATTTATTCCTTTTTACTACTTCGTAGGCCGAGAGGCCAATCCGTGCTCCTTGAGTCGACCCTGGTCGCTATACAGTTAATCCAATAGCAGGACCGCTATTTCGTGTTTTATCTGTTTATCTCTATTAGTGGTTCATTTTTCTTGATCGAGTGCATCCTGAGTGACCGAGGTCGCAACGACCATTTTTGTACCTTTACCTTAGTCATTCAGACCGCTCATCAGCAACCATTGGAGCTTATTCACACAGATGTTTGTTGTCTGTTGAAGCAAGTCTCCTCGATGGTGCACTTTTCTTTTGTTACATTCATTGATGATTTCTCCAGAAAAGTTTGGGTCTACACTTTAAAGATGAAGGGACCAAGTTCTTGGTGTTTTCAAAGACTTCCATGTGCTAGTGGAGCGACATCTGGAAGAAACTTAAGTGCATCCGCAGTGACAATGGTGGTGAGTATATTGGGTTGTTTGATGAGTATTGCAGGTCTCATGGTATCAAGCACCGTAAGACTCCACCTAAGATGCCAAAGTTGAATGGCATTGCAGAGAAAATGAACAGGACCTTGATGGATAGAGTCAGATGTCTCCTTTCTGAAGCTAAGATACCTAACTCTTTTTGTGTGAAGCATTTTATATTGGTGTTCATGTTATTAATCTATCTCGACATGTACCCTTTGATGGTGATGTTCCTGATAGGGTTTGGCTGGAAAGAATGCCTAATACAACCACTTGTGGGTCTTTGGATGTCACACATTTGTTCATGTTCCCACGGATAAAAGGTCCAAGTTGGACGCAAAGACAAAGCAGTGCATCTTCTGGGATATGGACAAGATGAGCTTGGCTACATGTTGTATGATCCAGTTGATAAGAAGCTAGTGAGGAGCAGGGATGTGATCTTCTCTGAAGATCAAACATTGAAGACATCAAGAAGACTGCTAAGGACTCCCTTCGAGTAGTTATCAGCCTATTGATATGGAGCCAGTCCCTTTGTGGAGGACTCACATGCGGTGCCAAATGATGCATATGAACAGATACCAGATGCAGGACGTGAGGAGGATGTACCACATATCTCCACTCCTGATGATGATGATGATGCAGATGACAGTGGTGATGATGGTCGACAGGGTGATGAGGGCTCTTCTTCTTTCGAGGCTATCCCACCACAGAGACCCGTGAATGAGAAACGACCCTCCACTAGATAATATGCACATGAGTACAATTTGTTAACAGACAACGACGAGCCTGAATACTATGAAGAAGCCTTGCAATATACAAACAAAGAGAAATGGGTAAAAGCTATGAAAGAGGAAATTGAGTCCCTTCATGACAAGCATACCTTTGAGATGTCAAGTTGCCCAAAGGCAAGCGGGCATTGAGAAACAAGTGGGTTGGTTGTGAAAGGTTTTAACCAAAGGAAGGGAGTGAAATGTTTGAGATGTCTACAAATTCAAGGTACAAAGCTAGATTAGTTGTGAAAGGTTTTAACCAAAGGAAGGGAGTTGACTTTAAGGAGATCTTTTCTCATATGGTGAAGATATCTTCTATCTGGGTGGTTCTCAGCTTGGCAGCTAGTCTTGATCTAGAGGTTGAACAGATGGATGTGAAGACAATTTTTCTTCAGGTGACCTTGAGAAGGAAATTATATGTTGCAACCATAGGGCCTTATGATCAAAGGTAAGGAAGACTATGTTTGCAGACTGAAGAAGAGTCTATATGGCTTGAAGTAGGCACCCAGGAAATTGTACAAGAAGTTTGACTCATTCATGGGGGAGCATGGTTACTCCAGGACTACTTTAGACCATTGTGTGTTCGTGAAGAAATTCCCAGATGATGATTTCATCATATTGTTGCTTTATGTTGATGACATGCTGATTGTAAGCAACAATGGAGTGAGAATTTCTGGCTTGAAGAAAGAGTTGAGCAAGTCCTTTGCTATGAAGGACTTGGGACATGCAAGTCTGATACTGGGAATGAAGATCACTCGAGATAGGGGAGTAAGGAAACTTCAAATTTCACAAGAGAAGTACATTAAGAAGGTACTTCAAAGATTTCGTATGGAGAAGTCAACAGCTAGCACCTCTCTTGGAGCGCATTTCAAGTTAAATTCCAAAGATAGCTCATAGAACAATGCATAGAAGAAAGATATGGAAAGAGTTCCCTATACATCATCGACAAGTACAATCATGTATGCCATGGTTTGTACGAGGCCAAATATTGCTCATGCAGTTGGAGTTGTTAGTAGGTTCATCTCAAATCTAGGAAAACAACATTGGGAAGCAATTAAATGTATCTTGAGATATCTTCGAGGTGCTAGCAGTTACTCTCTTTACTTTGGAGCAGAGAAGCCTATTCTTCTTGGATACACAGATTCAGATATGGCGTGTGACATTGATGGGAGAAGATCCATATCTGGCTACATGATGTCCTTTGAAGGTGGCGCAGTTTCTTAGCAGTCTCGTCTCCAGAAGTGTATTGCTTTATCCACTCAGAGGCTGAGTTCATTGCAGTTATAGAGGCGTGCAAGGAGTTGCTGTGGATGAAGAAGTTCATGCAGGAACTTGATTTTCATCAGGACAAATACGTGCTTTACTGTGATAGTCAGAGTGATATTCACCTTGGCAAGAACTCTACATTTCATGCAAGATCGAAGCACATCGATGTCAGATATCATTGGATACGTGATGTGCTAGAATCAAAACAGCTTGTACTTGATAAGATTCATACATATGACAATGGTGTTGATATGATGACAAAGACTTTGCCGCTTGGAAAGTTCGAGAGATGTTGCTCCCTCGCAGGTTTGGAGTTGTTCCCACACCATCGGTGAGGAGGAGATTTGTTGGATAAGTTCTCCTCCTTGTGGGAACCTATTCCATATATATAGGACATTGGTAGTCCTATTTGGAAAAGAAAAAATCAATTATTGATTGGAGAAGGAGATCAATTACCTTTTAGGATTAGGAGTTATCTTTTCCTAATCCTATTAGAAGTAGAAGTCCATGTTTCCTTATTTGCTTATTTCCATGGAGTATAAATAGAGGGTATGGGGTGCATAACAAGATCATCTCAATACAAGCTCTCCTAGAACAAGAAAGAAATAAGAGAGAGGAAGAAGAAAGAAAGTTCGTAGTTGTCACGGAGTTTGGAGGGAGTAACCTTTGGAGCGGTTCTTCTCCAGTATTCTTCCCTACAATTTGGCGACGGATTTACCATTCGATGATATTTCTCCTCTCTATTATTCTCCATTGTTTGGTGATTTGTAGCACCGTATTTAGTGTCGACCTTTGTAAGCCTCTCACGGGAGATTACTTCAATTATAGTACTTGGTTTTGGGTTGCGGTCAACCTCGTGGGTTTTCCCTTCACATTGAGGGTTTTCCACGTTAAAAATTCTCCGTGCATATGTGATTTTTTTCTGTGGTTGAGATACTTTCTCGTAGTTGATATATCGTGCAGGATCCTCCTATCGACTTTGGTTGTTTTTCTGCAATTCAATTTATACGGGGAATCTGTTGCCAACAACTCTATCCGGATAATATTCCATAAGACAGGAAGTCATTTATAGCCATAATAGAGAGCTACTTTCATAGTGAATTTTTTACTTTGATTTTCATCATATATATCCACTCCACCGAACCAAAGCATCTTCAACTCATCTATTAGTGGATGTAATTACACATCGATATATTTTCCACGATGAGTAGGTCCTGGCACCAATAATGATAGGAAAATGAATTATCTCTTGTTACATAACCATGGAGGTACATTGTATGGTATTGTTATTACTGGCCAACAAAAATAGTTTTTACTTTTTCCATGAAGATTAAATCCGTCTGTATCTAAACCTATAACGAAATTCTTTTTTTCCTCTGAAAATGAAGAAAATATTGACATCAATTCCTTTCAACAGTCAGACTTTTATGGATGCTCTATGTACTCTTCACGGTTATGCTCAGAATGCCATAACATATTCTTCTTGTTTCCTTACAATAATATAATCGCTTCAACCTCAGAGTTAATGGGAAATAACGTAAAAATTCCCTTGTTATTCGTGTTCCACTCTTAGTTGATTCATGAAATCTTGGCTAATCACATTCAGGACAATGTATCAAATACTCATATTCTTCGTAATATAAAATATGAAAATTATACAAGAGTCTATCTTAACCTCAGCTAAATCAATCTTCCGCCTCATTTTTTATTTTATAATAGTTTCCAGGTAACTCAGTATCTTCGGGTAATATTTTCTTGATAATTATAACATACCATCGAAATTACGATCCGTCATATTATACTCAATCCTAATCGAAAGAAGTTCTGAAACTGCTGAGACTTTTGAATATGTCTTTCAACCCAACACATGGGCTCTTCTGCCTTTTTCAACAAATCATAGAAATCTATTGTCTCACCATGTGGTTCCTCTTCATCTAGACCATCAGTGTTAAAATCTGGACTTGTAACGTTCATAACCATATCTGCAAATGGATTGATAGTGCCTACATTATTTTCCTCATTAATTGTATCATCAAAGACCTCACCATGTCTCCACCAAATTTGATATACTTCCATGAAATCATTTATATAAATATGCAACTGAGTTTCATCCTTGGGTCTCTTCTTCATTAAACAAAACTTTTGACACAAAAATAATATAGTCCCATTAGAATCTGCCACATGAGAAACCTGGGCGTAAGCAAATTCCACAAACTCTTGAACACATTTTTGAAAGGTCTCTGTAACACGTCCATCTACTGCACGCTTGTACATCCACTCTCTACTAGCCATCGATTTCACCTGAATTTAACAATCCATAAGGTCAAATAAAAGGAGATATTTCAACGTCGGTATAAGTTAAGAGAGCAGACCTAGAAAAGATAAACAAAATCCATTATTGGCCTAAATGTATTTAACTGATTTTATGAGATGAGAAGAGAAGTGTTTTCATTAAGTTATCACTTGAGTCCGTTCATAAGGATTCAAACTTACTACAAGACAATGATTGTCACATGGTAGTTTATTATGACGGCAGCATAAACTTGCGCCCCTCCAATATACCACACATAAATCAATCACAATCAACTCTCAAAACCTTCACCGTAGTGGAAATTCAAGTAGTAGACTATGATTGATTTGGTATACTGAAGAGGAATGGATTATACTGTCAAATATCCATCAGAAATAAACTACAACATGTGATAATGATCACTTTATAATAAGTTAAATCCTTACAAACTCCCTTAGTCCGAGATCTCCGAACTAAGGAAAGCCAATATAAATGTAATATTATAAGATAACTTTACGCCATACATTTGTATGTGCTGCAAATGAGACTATAGAATGATCTTAAAATATTTAGTCATTTATGTTGACCGGATATTTACGTATATTTGGTTGGTTAACAATGAGTATATGAACATATATGATTCTAAATTAGTGTCTAATTAAGTGTTTAAATGATATTTATATAGAAGTGTACCTACAAAAAAATCCTTCCACCGACACACATCAAAATCCACAACCATTGGAACTGTATATCTCATCTCGAAGTGAGTCTAATAGTACTGTGTAAAATTTAAGAAAATATAACACAATTAAAGGTGATAAAATTCTCCAATATGTTGCACATGCCTCCATGTGCAGGGACACACACAACCCTGTGTGGAGGGACACGTTATGCGTGAATATTTAGTGTGATTTAATAATCGGTTAGTATTTTAACCTTATTATCTATCTAACTATAAGTTAATGTGATTAACACATTAACTCGAATTGAATATGATAAAAAAATTATCACAACATAACTATTGGTGTTTGTTGAACAATGCACATGGTCCTGCCATCCATCACAATCTATCATATTCATCATTTTCTCCTTTTGTTGTTTAATTTTTCATCACAATTTATCACCTTTGGCCACTCACAGTTGTCGAAACTAGGCTTAGCTTCCTCCCTCTCCTAATAAACCCTTATGTTTTTTGTTTTCTTCTAACATCGGGCTGAGATTCATCCCCTGTGTTCTTACTCTCAACAATTTTGTATCTCTCGTCCCTTATTTCAATTGAGTTATTTCTATCCCTACTTCTAACAATTGTGTTCTTACTCTCAACAATTTTGTATCTCTCGTCCCTTATTTCAATTGAGTTATTTCTATCCCTACTTCTAACAATTGTTTGTTCAATATCACCAATACATCCTCTAACTCCTTCCCTTATATTTCTTCTTTCCTTCTCTCATATGAGCATCCATCTAATTCTCTCTTTTTTGCCACTTTCAATTGCAATCCTAAAATCTCAATTGAGACGTGCATCATTGTAATGAAACTAATGTTATTGTATAATTCAATACCAATTTATTATACAAATTTAGTCATGTTAATAGTTGTAGCATCTCATCATACACTTGGCATGCCTATAAATTTCCATCTATATTAGACAAACATAACCAAACCTAACAAAAACTACATATTAATAAAGTCATATGAAGCATAAACAACAAGTTTAAGAACTAGAAATATAGAAAATGACAACCAAACTATCAACAATATGAAAACCCTAAACCATCGAAACAAGAATGAAATGTAAAGAAATGATAACAAAACGAGAGAAAGAATGAAAGAATATACCAAAACAAAGACGTGTGTGCGATTGAATGACCAAACAGGGGTCGCTGGAGGCAAGGAAGGTAGAGGACGGATCAAAGGAGGGAAGGTATTGGGGGAGGAAATCAGGCAGTATGAGGAATAGAGTCTACCCAACGTTATATTTACAAACGTGGGCGAGCACAGTTATGTGCCCGCCCGAGCCGTGCTTAAATTTCAAATGGGCGAGCACATTTTAGGCGAGCACTTGCAAAACCCAAGTACTCGCCCAAATATTAATATATGTTGTGCATCAAAATCCAAATGGGCTATCACCATAGGCAAGCACATGTGTATCCTAGGTGCTCGCTAAGCTATTGGCGAGCACAGGTGCTCGCCAAGTGCAAGCTATACAATGCATGCCAATCGCGCCTTTTTGTAGTGTAAATCATGAACATGAAACTTGTGCATAAAAAATCAAAGAAAAACATAAAATTTATTTCACTCTTAAATAACGCACAGTGTGTCCGGGATACACAGAACAAAACACTGCAAAGAAAACTTTCCAAACATGTATCTTCTCCATACAAACTCAAACTTCACCAAACTCACCTTTATTATTTACAGAATTAAATTATCTATTTAATAAAGATGATTTGATTTAATTTGAAGTTAAGATGCAAAAGTTGACTTTTGGTCCCTCATTATGTAATTTACATGTATAAAATAATCAATATATTTATTCTCTATATTTTTCATTTTATTATAATTTTATAAATTTGTAAATATTATATAAAATACATGTACATATTAAAAGTAATTAAAACCATCAAAAATAAAATAAATAGATACTATACTACAATATATATAAGTAAAAGATACATATATTATACTAATATTATACATATGCCTTTTTAATTAATTAATTTTAGAAAATGACATAAAATATGTACATGTGTATTTAAGTACCTTATAAATATATAAATTTTGTATATAAAATAAAAAAATAAAAAAATAAAAAATGCATAATATATAGGTAAATATACCTATAATCATATAGTAAAAATTAACACCTAATAGATTAACTTGTAAAAATAAATAAAAATCATAATAAAATACTAATAAAATAATAAATAGTTTTTATGTTTTTTGTTTTATTTAATTATTTCATTTGTTATTTTATTTTGAATAATTTATTCTATTTATTTTCCTTTTGTCCTCTTGTGGCTGATGTGGCCCAATCAGGGCCCAATCGTGGTTGACCCGTTGGTCAATTGCCCCCTGCGACTATAGCCTTGTCAGACTCGATGATCTCCCTTCTTCTTCGATTTTCTCCACTCGAACCTTGAATTTTCTATGGATGATTCCTTCAGGAAAATGTTCCTCGATCCCTGCTCTTTCACGCCCTTGTCATACCTCGATCGGTGGAGCCTTAGTCCTCAAGTAAACCCTAGTCAAACATCGACATGCACATATATCACTCGCCGACCTCCATTTGAAATTGATCCCGCTCTACCCCGATTTCATCCCTTATTCCGTAAAAGTCAAAATGAACTTCGCTGGAGCTAGTGCTCCGGCCATCGTTTCTCATCGCCTCAGCCTTCGTTTTGACCCATCGACCACCTCATCGCATTGCCCTCATCGTATTCTTTTGCCCTAGTTCACCTCCCCTTACATCTGAGAGATTCGTGCTCCTCCCCTGCCGCTTGTCAGAGCACCTCTATTGTGCCTCATCCCTTCTCATTTTTGGACAAATCAAGCCCAAGGCCCTTGTTTCTTTTCTTTTGTGACATTAAATTTGTCGGTTTTGGCTCTTGGAGACCCCCCTTGGGTCGAATTTTGCTCGATCGAAGGCATTTCAGGAGGTCTAGCTTCCCAAATCTCTCTAAGACCCTATCGATGGGTCTCGGATCCTTCTGAGCTTCCTAGCCGATATGGAGGACCATTAGCTTCATTTTGCAACACCTAGGTGCTGCCCTGGTGGCCGGAGTTGATTAGGAGCTCAGATCGAAGCTCGACCAGCCAAGAAGAGTTCTTCCATGTTCTTCTATGGGTACTCCCAGCCATCCGATCAAGACCCACCTTTAGGTCCTACAATTGTCGTTGGATTGAAGAGCCTATCACTGTCATATCCAACGGTTGGAACTAATCTCACCCTTCTATCATCGAACCATCATCGTGTGCATTCAAGAAGCAACGTGTTGCAAGTGAAGGGTCCTCGGTCGTTAATCAACGCACGAGGGGTAATTTTGCATCTCTTACCCCCCGTTTTTGTATTTTGCTTCTAGTTCAAAAACTTCCCTTTGCAGTTCAAAACCATGTAATATTTGTATTTCAAACCCTACCTTTATTTTATTTGCATTTGGTCTAATCCATGTCAACTCACGTGCACATACACATGAGTGGGTAGGACATTTTGCAACTAAACCCCTCCAGAGTTGTGTTATTGTTTAGTCCAAGAAATTTATTTATCAGTGTTATATTTTTATGAAAAATTGTATTCAGACCTGGGACTTTTTGGATATTAAAGATACACCCTTGCCAGCACGTTTATTATCGAATGCTCAACTATTTTTACGTGATTGCCACTAGAATTTTGTCAAGTGTTCTGAAATGTATTCTATATTTACTTAAATTGCACTTAGATCCCTACCACTACATGTAATTTTATTTATCATATTTTTATTATTAAAATTAGCATTTTATATCTAAAAATTATACAAAAATTATTTAAGTGCATGGAACTATTTTAAATCATATATATTTTTATTGAGGCAATTAAAAGCATTTTTCTTATTTAAAAAATACAAAAATAGTGCATTTATTCCGTGCTTGCATTCAAAATACATAAAAAATATATAATCATTTTGAAAAATTACAATAACTTCCTCTATACTTATTTATGTATATTTGATTATCTGACCTGTTATTTTTGCAAAATAATATTAAAAACTCTTAAAATTTAAAACCCCCGAAACTTTATAAAAATTAGTAGAAAAAATTAAAATTTAAAAATATTTATTCCTATTACTGAATTTTATCTATATTATATGTTACATATTAAAAACACTTTTGGAAAGTTTTGAGATATCATTTTTAAATTCCAAAATAATCCAACTTTTATTATAAGTTATTGTTTTAAAATTTTTAATCAATTAAAAATATAAAAAATAGCAAAAATTATAAGAAAAATTATAAAAATAAAGAAAAAGATATAAAAAAGTTGAAAACTTTTTATTTTGCAATTTTTGAGTATTTATAGCTATATTAATAAATATAAAATCATGTATTCACTATATAGCTATATATACTTATGTATTTGTCATTATTATTATTAATTCTTTATCAATTTCTAAAAATATTTAAACACACTTAAAAAAATAAAAAGGGTTGTACTTAAGGGTATTTTTCTGATTTCTCATATATTTATATCCTATATAGTAATTATATCGTGCAACTAACTAGCTACACCCGACCATTTTTCTCATTGGTTTTTTATTTTTTTGAAGGAAATCTATGGGGATATACTTAGTTTATTGAGTGGAATATGTGTTTCAAATTTCATGCAAAACAAACACTCCTAGCATGCCCATCTAGATATGGTTAATTTCAATAATTCTGAAACCATTAAAATGTCATAGACTTGATGGAGATGATAGAAGTGTCAAATTTAGTTGAAATTAGTATGATATCATGGTGATATGTGGTGATTTAAATCCCCCTAGGTTTCATTTTAAAAACAGAAAAAACCAATGAAAAAAAGGGCTGGGTGCAGCTAGTTAGCTACATCCCTGGGTGCAGCTTCCCCAGCCCCCTTATATATACTTATTTAAAAATAAATTAAAAAGTAGAAAAATATAAAAAGAAAACTAAAATTATAAAATTAAAAACAAAAAATATAAATTAAAATCCACAAAAATATAGATTATTAAAAACCCACAAAAATTAAAAAATCCTATAAAAACACAAAAGCACGATTTTTACTTTTGATTGTCAATTTGTATACTTATCTGATGAATCCCTGATTCTCACTCTTTATTCTTTTATTTTAGCTATTTATCTTGGCAAAGCATCATGTAAATAGATGTAATTACAATAAATTAGCATTATGCATGCATTTGTTAATATTGCATAATTAGCATGTATTTGTGCAAAAATAAAAGAATAAAGAAAAAAAGGAAGGAGGTATTTAGAATAAATACAGAGTGACCCGAACCCAAGAGAAGGTCAAGCATTGGCCCGATTGTCAAATAAAACAAGTAGAGAGAGATAAGGCCTATTATATATTGTACATATTATTTAATTAAATAATTATTTTTGACAAAATAAAAATAAAATATTCTTCCTATCTCCTTGTATATAGTCTTAAAAATAAAACAAAAATCATAAAAATAAAATAAAATTAAAAATAAAATCCTCTTTCCCTTGTACAAAATACATGTATATATATCTTACTCTCTATTTATTAAACACCTGTAAATAAATAATAAAAATCAAAGAAAAATTATTTTATACTCCAAAAATTATGTTGTAAATAAATAAAATATAAAAAGTGGGATATTTACATAAAAACAAAAATATAAAAATAATTGTACAAAATATATAGGTATATCTATCCCCATTGCTCCTGTAGTTCAATCCCGACACTTGCGTACTATACATACTTTTTTGTAGGGTATGATAAATTTTAGCTCGCCTTATTTATTGATTGATCATTATTGTGGGTTAATTGTTGATGAGAGATTGAGATACGATCTGAGTACTGCGAGAGCGGTTGATACAACAATTGTCGGACCTGACTTGTCGGGCACCGTAGACCCTCCGACATTAGGATCTCTTTTCAAAACCCCCTTCATCAGGTGGCTACTTCATGAATACATGAGGGTGAGGTAGAGATAAGTATCTACTAAGAAAGGAGGCCACCATAGACAAAAACATGGATTACACATGCCGGTTCGATCTCCATGGTGACATTGTAGAAGTCATCTCTTGGCAGGACAAGAACATGTTACAATTGAAATACAAAGTTCACAATTATCATCTGTGTAGGTACACACATTTAGTACATTTTAGGTTTGAATCATCCATAGGTCAATCACCCATGGGTCAAGCACCGTTGGTGTTCCTTTACATGTATGTGGAGTTCTCTGAAGAGTAGCAAATGATGGAGATGTTCAAATTGCATTAGGATCAGACAATATTGATGTGGCTGTCGAATTTGCCAAAGAATGTGTGGAAGCACGTGACAACTTGGAGGAGATGGTAGATGCAGGCCAAAGTCCAACAAGACCTCGATGGGGAATGGTGTGCTTGAAATGATAGATGCATTGGAGGCAGTTGGCCATAATGTGGAATTTTTGGGGGCAAATGTTTCCACATATACATCTATAACCGAATATCTTGTTGACATTATGAATGGTGATGCTCAAACTGATGGTGGTTCGGCCGACGAAATGCAAGCTGATGATGTGCAAGAGAGGTCTCTAGGCTTGGGGATTGTAAGGGGTGCATTTCATATGCTAGAGATGGAGGGAGAAGTTGTGGAGATGAAGGACGAAATTGAGTATGTCAATGTTGATATGGAGGTTAATACACAAATTCATGTGGAAGAAACAAGAATCTCCATGGTTGGCAGCTAAGTAGAGACACCAGCAGATGGTTCTTGCAAGTTGCGTAAAATGAGATCACCGAGAGTGTTGTCGTTCCATGTCCAAAGTGTCGACATTAGTGAATCATATATCCGATTTTGTCATTGATTCCACAGTTGATAGTGAAGAAGACGATGAAATCAATGGACTTGAGTTATAAAATAGCTATCATTATCCACAAGATTCACAGTTACTTGATTTCATGGCATTGAAAGTTCAAGAATGGGATATGACCTCAACATTCCGATGTTATTGGTTGGACCAGAGTTCCATGGACACGATGGGTTCAAGTTTGCACTATGCACACATTGTCTAAAGCATGAATTTGATGTGAATCATATCGAGAACGAGGTGATATGAGTCACAGTTGTATGGAGGGGAGAGGAATGCTAATGGATAATACATGCATCCAAGATCCAAGATAGCATGAGACACAGAGTTAGAACAATGCAAGGGGTGCACAACCATTCATTTGTTAATAGAGTTGGTAACTCGTTGGCATCACAAGATTGGATGGAGGAACACATTGACTCTTGGATTCGAGACAGCCTGGGGTTGACTGTCCATGCTTTATCTCAATAGCTATCCGAGCAATTCCATACAAGCATACCCTATATGAGGCTTTGGAGGGGATGAAGACTTGCATTAGACCAGATCTTTGGGAAGGTGGAGGAGTCATAGAGTTTCTTCTATCGTTGATATACGAAGTGAAGAGTTAGAATCTGACTAGTGTAATTCATTATGAAACTGAACATGATGACTCCTTGCATGTCTTTGTATCACTGAAAGCATGAAGACAATGTTTTGTGGAGGACTGTAGAACTTGCATCGATCTTGATGGATACATTTAAAGGGGAAGTAATTAAGAACCTTGACATCAACCACAACATTAGATGGATGCAATTCCTTATTTTTTGTAGCATTCGTTGTTGTAGAAAGTGAAACAAATGTAATATGGAATTGGTTATGTCACATTCGAATGATGCAAATCGAGTTTGGAAGTGGTTTTGGACTGACCTTCATCTCATATGCGTTGAATGGCCTAGAATTAGCAGCAAAGACTATCTTCCTAGAGGCCGAGCATAGGACTCACATTCACGACATGTATAAGAATTTCAAGAAGAAGTTCCCAGAGCAGTAGTTGGAGGTAAATGTGCCACATCAACACAAACTTCCTCAAAAGCACAAGATTCCATGGATAACTGAAGGTTTAAAGACCTATTCTAACAAACGTTTACCAATCTCAATCATTTCATTACTTCCAAACTAACTCCAAACTAATGAATTGCTGGTTTAGTGGGCGTAGGTTTGGAATTGCATAGACAAGGGAGAAAGGAGCAAGAGATCTAGTTGCGTAAGGGCATGGAAGAAGGAGAACAAGAGATGAGGAGGTGTTTCCAGATGGATCAACTTGTTCAACCAATTCATATTAGGTAAATTTTTATCACCTTTGATGATCTTGAATCTTCCCCATGTTAAATATTTCAGTAAAGGTAGCTAGTAAAATTTTGGCGACTGAAGATGATGGGTTGATTTTGGCCCTAGGCGTGGATCCATGTTTTTTCCGCTAAACCCTAATGCTTATTGTTCTTCACATTATAGGTGTAACGATGCTTTTTGAAGATTGGTTGAAGAAGTTCTGACATGGACATGAATATCTTGTGATCTTTTCACATTTTGTTATGCTTTAAAGTCATTCAATACCCACATGTTTGATAGATAACTAACATGGATATGGATTTACAGTTGTGTGAGCAAGTTATTAGCGTAATGCCGTTTTTTTGTTTATGTGATATGGACACTACTTTGTTGGGGGAGAAAATGTAGATGGTTCTTGCAGTAATAATGTCTTATCAGTGTATCAATAAAAGGTGCTGTGCAGATAGAGATTGCCCAAATGCAAACAATCAATGGTTGATGCTATTCGTGGTACAACATGTCTGGTCCATTTCACAATTATGTATATATCATTACTGCTATGATGATGATCGAACAAAACAATATTGCTCTCTAGCATAACAGTGTTTAGAGGTGTTCAAAAATATCCGGATCAATGGGTACTCGACTTGACCTGTTCATTTTGAGCCTAAATTCTCGGGTATCCATATAAAAAATGATGGATCGGGTATCTGATATGCCATGACATGTGCCCCATACAAAAAACCCAATGGATACCCGCAGCTACCCGATTGGAAGCTAAGAAAGACATGCATGCATTTACGAATGAAAATTATAGAAAATACTTGCTTATATTTATTCGCTATTAAATATAAAACTTCTGATTTGTTTAATTATTTATTTGTATTGATTCTTGCAATTAAATCAACCGAATAATAACCTTGATCGAACCTTGATTGATGCAAAATCATAGCATATACCGGTCGTAAATGCATGTTCTCTTAAAGCTTGTCTATTGACGCAAAAGTAAGCATGAACATGGCAATATTGAATGATTATGTGATCCAACACGAGTCGAATTGAATCAAATCGAACACAAAGACTGAAAGGTATGAGTGTTTACGCCAAACTTTAGAACTTCGGGAATATAACAGGAGTCGGACCGAATCTTCTTGAATCAAGTTGAATCTCAACAATGTTTTTGTGTTCTCAAACTGAATCGAACATAAAGACCAAAAGATATGAAGATGGGATCTAACACAAGCCGGATTGAATTGAATTGAATCAAATCGAACCAGAAGACCAAAAGGTACGAGTGTTTACAGCAAACTTTAGAACTACATGAATCCAACACGAGTCATATCGAATCAATTCGAATCTCAACACTGTTTCTGTGTTCTTGAACTGAATGAAACACGAAGATCAAAAGTGTGAGAAGATGGGATCCGACACATGTCGGATTGAATCAAATTGAACATGAAGAACCAAAGGTATAAGTGCATACACCAAACTTTAGAACTTCGGGAATCCAACATGAGCTGGATTGAATCGAATTGAATCAAGTCAAATCTCAACACTGTTTTTGTATTCTCGAATTGAATCAAACATGAAGATTGAAAGGTATGAAGATGAGATCCAACACAAGCCGAATTGAATCGAATCGACGAAGATCGAAAGGTAGAAGTATTTACGCCAAACTTTAGAACTTTGAGAATCCAACACGAGCTGGATTGAATGGAATATAAATGTTCACGCCAGTTCGTAAGTCTATGAATACAAACCGTAGAATAGGTAAAAAATAATATTTCATTTGAATTTAAAGTAATGAAACTGCATGAAAATAATTAATCAATCTAATCTTTGAACACATCAATACATGAAGGAGTGGTGACAAAAAATCTGTGAGTTTCTAAGTTGATATATAAAGTTTATGAAAAAATATGATTATTTATTTTATCTCTTTATTGATACTTAGCTATTAGATGAGAAATTACATTTTAGTAAAGGTGGTATCCCCAATGGTACACGCGGATACCTAACATCCATTAGCATTAAACGTGTACCCATTACAATTGCGTACACGTGGGAATGAGGTGGGACGACCCGTGACCCAATGACAACAGACGGGGTGGGTCATGATCAAATGGGTTGGATACCCTTCTCATGGACACCCCTAACAATATTCTCCTCAAGTCATACAATATATCATTATCTTAATATTCCGGAATTGACATTTTCTTAGGCATTGGCAACATATTTCCATCGTTAAATGAATTTTCTTCCATTTCTTTCTTACGAATGCACGGCAAGTAAATGGTTTATCCATTCATTGGAAGAAATCACAAGTTTTGATATGACAGATGAAGAATCGTGCTCCCTTGCTCCACTGCTTTTTCGGAGGTTTTCAGAGAAGCTAGAGCTCCCCAATGACAATGCACGATAACGACTCAAACAGCCTTGAGCTCATTTTCTATAACAACGGGAATATCTGTAGTAGCATACAATTTGTAGTATCTCTATGTAAATAAAATACAAAAAAATTGAACCTTTTTCATGCCATGGAAATGTAATATTTTGTGTATTTGTTGTGGTTTGAACTTAATTCCTATGTTTTGAGGTTGATAGAGGTCTCCTTCCCTTTTGGTCCACAAAAATGGTCTAGCACTCTATACCCAATGATCTATAACCACATGGTTATGTTGGGTAAGAGTTCAGCATTATTCAGGATTTTGGAGGTAATTCACGATTACTAAGGGTTGGTGTGTAATAATAAAAATATATAGGGTTAAGGGTGTAAATATACCTATATATAAGACATATTGCATGCGCATTAAGCACAACTATTTTTAATTTTAATGGAATATACAGTAGCAATATACTGTGCAGTGATGTGCAATGTGCATGAATACGTGCATTTTAAGCTTTCCTACGAGAACAAGACATATTGCTGGCGCCTTTGATTACGATGTGATGCAGAAAGTTTTGGCCATTCATAATATTGGACAAAATGGACGAAAATTAGTCAAGCACAAAAATACATAAATAACGTTAAAACAGTCAATAAAAAATAACTAAATATCCAATAAAGTACGTTTTCTTGGTAGGTTGCTCTTTAATAAAATTTATATTATACCCATCACTACAAAGAAAACAAGTTGTGGCTACAGAAATATGCCCACGGAAGTGGGGTTTGTGACCACAAAATTGGGCTCTGGTCACAACACGTCGTGGCATGTAGCCGTAGCTACAAGTCTCGTCGCGAGAGTTCTCTAATCATGAATATGCCGTGGTTACTACAAGTAACCACTGAAGTTGTCGTAGCCACAGTTCTTGCATGAATGTCCTCCCTACATATTTGAAGACTTTGGTCATGGAATTGTAGATATGACAAATTAGTGGCCATGCAATTATCATGATCACAAGTTTCCGTAGCCACATTATGCGACCACAACTCGTTTTTCTTGTAATGTGTCTACAATATGTAGTTTCATCTGAGTAATATTATTAACAAATCAGAAAAGTTATTGTAGAATTAAAGAATGGGGGTTATAAATCCAAAGAAATATGTCGTAATTGTGACATTAATTTTGTGCCTTGACCGCGAAACCACTACAAGAAAAATGAGTTGTGGTCACGGAATGTGTCTATGGAAACTTGTGGCCACGATAATTCCATAGCAACTGGTTTCTCGTAGCTACAATTCTGTGGCCAAAGTCCTCATACAAGAGCTGTGGTCACGACAAGTTTTGTGGTCACTTGTAGTGGTCATGACATATTCGTGGTTAGAAAACTCTCGCGACGAGACTTGTAGCTATGACTATTGGTCATGACGTGTTGTGACCAAAGCCTAATTTTGTGGTCACAAGCCCCGCATCCTTGTGCATAGTTCTGTAGCTACAACTTATTTTCCTTGTAACCTTAATTTTTAGTGGTGTAACCATTTGCACAAATTAATGTTGTTGTCATAATTAGATTTCGTTGATATATTTGTGACGACAATTGTGGCCATTGCAAATAATGTTGACAATGTCGAGGAAAATTTTGTAGCTAAAACACCTTTGATCTTATAGCGATTGAACGTTCATCGTAAAAAAAAATAATATATTGCTATATTTTTCTATTGCCACAACTTAGTCACCACTAGAGTAATACGTCGTAATGTTGTAATAATGTATGTAACTAACGTAGATTGTGAGGTGAACATGTGTGTTTTCTTTAATTTCCTTTTGGATTATCGATGCTTTCATTACAACAAAGTTAGCATATGATTACGAATGATTTGAATATTCATTGACATATCTTCTTCGATAAATTTTATATAACGAGTATTATTCATTCCATAAGCATATTTTAATTTTGTAATTCATAAAGAATGAGTCATTAACGATCATCCATTAATTTGTCATTAAAATTTGTAATATTTTTTTGGCCAATTTAGCAATGATCAAAGGAGAAAAACAACGAATTAGAACAAATAAAAAATAATTTTGTAGCAAGTAATTTTCACGGTTAAAAAAACAACAAGAAAAGACATGATAGAAAATACTCGATTGATCGTTATCATAAACCAACAAACATTGGGAAAAATCCAAGAACCGTAGAATCGTATTTGTTTTAATTATTTCAGGAAGATGATTGCAACTTCTCACGTGAACACCACTAATATCCACTTGCGGACTTCAAGACGTATAGAGATGGTGATGTGATGTGTACATAGATATATTTATATGTGGAATTGCACTCAATAATAATCACCTCATGGCCTTCGGACCTTCTAGAAATGCATCCAATATCCCATTCCCCTCTCTTTAATTAATCAAACAACATTAACATTAAATAGACCTTATTCGTTCCTTGTTTTCGTGAGAAATGGCACCAAATTATCGATTCATCTTCCAGCTTATATATATAAGAAGATGAGCAGCCTGTGCATAATTAATCCAACAGTTACTGTTAGAACTAAACGAAGCAAAGCTCTCCGAATCAAAAGTAAAAAAAAAAATATTAATTAATTCTTGAACCCAACGAACCGTTGAGGACATCGGTGATGGGTTGAGCAGGTGTGTGTAAATACATAACAAACAGAAGAACAATATATAACCTTCGAGGAGGAGGATGATTATATCCTTAACCACTCCATAATTAAAGAACAATGATCACAGCACAGAAGAACTGCACTGATCAGCATCACCATGTGATGTGATCAGCCTTAGTGTTAGGTACGTATTTAATTATATATACACAAAGTAATAAAGTAGCTGTAGATCCGTACAAGAAACAGATGATGCGATCGAGTTGCAGATTGTCTCTTAGCTTTTGGGTTTCAGCCTTTCAGGTCCTGTGACCGTGAGTTGGCAACATTATATATATATATATATATATATATATATATATATATAATATATATATATATATATATATATATATATATATATATATATATATATAATATATAAACATGAGGGCGGGGAGGCTGTTTTGAGTAACAGCCAACGTACTGTTAGACAAGGCAGTTTCCCCCCTTATTTATTTTTTTTCAGATTTTTTTCATGTATATTCATATATATATATATCCCTCCTACATGTCATTCAAATTTTGTGTGAAACAAAGACTCGTAAGCCCTCCATCTAGAAGGGGTAGATTACAACAAAATTCAGGCCGTTGAAAATTACACGGTCTAGATGGAGGCTTAGGAGTCTTTGTTTCTCGCGAAATTTGAATTGTGGATATATAGATGAATATACATGGAAAAAATTTTGAAAAAAAATAAAAAAAATGGGGAAAACTGGTCCGTGTAACAGCCAACTTGGTTGTTACACAGAACAGCTTCCCTTTTCTGTATAAACATTATATATATATATATGAGGATGGGGAGCTTGCATCAAGGTGCATGTAACTTTACATGCACCGATGCTTATATCTTCCACATTTTTTTACTTTTTTTGAAAAATACCGCCATGTATATTCATCTATATATCCCTCCAATACTCCATTCGAATTTCGTCAGAAACAGAGACTCCTATGACCTCCATCCAGAACAGGTAATTTTAACGGTCTTAGAATTGCTGTAATTGACCTGTTCTAGATGGAGGTCATAGGAGTCTCTGTTTCTGACGAAATTCCAATGACGTATCGGAGGAATATATAGATGAATATACAAGGTGATATTTTTCAAAAAAAGTAAAAAAAATATGGAAGATATAAGCGTTGGTGCATGTACAGTTACATGCACCTTGGTGCAAGCTCTCCATCCTCTCTCTCTCTCTCTCTCTCTCTCTATATATATATATATATATATATATATATATATATATATTAGAGGCTTATCCAGAGGGCACTGTACCGATTTGGGTCGTGGTGAGCACCAAACGTGGGCTCGCCACGTATATGTGTCGTCTTCTATTTGGAAGGGGACGGTTTTGGCAATAAAAATGTGCATGCATTATTAACATAATAAGAATTCGAATTAAATCATTTCTTAAAAATAGGTGGTCGGTTTTAGTAAGATAAAAAATACGCATTTAAATTATTGTCGGCATATATTCTATTTATGGAATGATCATTCCACGTTTGGATTAAGAAAGATAAATTACTGATTATAATTATTGATTACGTCAATTACTAATGTCCATACAATAATTACCTATTACAAATATACATATTACTGAACGCATTATGATTGTTACTGAATCTATAGTTATTTTACATCTGTAATATTACATTGTACAGAGATCAGTAATTCATTCATGTTACTCAAGTAATACATATTCAGTTCTCAAGTAACTATTGTTGTGGGGATCAGTAATTAAGTATGTGAATTACTAATGTCCATACAATAAGTACTGATTACAAATGTTACATTTTACTGAAGTCATTTTGATTGTTACTAATGTTATAGTTACTCAATACTTTGAGTCTTACTGAAGCACCTCTTATTTACTTATATAACATTTTTAATTACTTATAATGTATCGACTGTTACTGATAGCAATACATAAGTTACTGGTTACGTGATTTTTTATACTTATTCCAACTTACTTATTCCATTACCTTCTTTTACCTACAATTTATTATATGTTACTAATGCTTCTATGTATCTTACTTGTTTTATTCTTTGTTTTGAATTACTATCGAATCACACATTCTTTACTTATGTAGCCTATTTAATTACTTGTAATACGTCAAGTGTTATCGAAAGTCACACATAAATTACTTAATTATAGTTATATGGGTGAACATCCAAATGTCAACTGTCTTCTAGTTCATTTAGATGATGTTGTTTTGTTCTCGCTCCTCGGCATAACAACAGCTTCTTCAATACACCAAATTGTGCATTGTTCTGCAAGAAACAATAAGTTAATTTATATCCGTGAATAGTAAGAATTGTATAAAGAAAAGTAATTCAGCAATATACTCACTTCAGTAAGAATCATTGAATGACAAGTAACTTGTAATGAATTGTTAGTAACATTTATTATATGACAAGTAACTTGTAATGATTGTTAGTAACTCAACAATATACTCGCTTCAGTAAGAATCATTCAATGACAAGTAACTTGTAATGAAATGTTAGTAACGTTTGATTATTGACAAGTAACTTGTAATGAATTGTTAGTAACTCAGCATTATAGTCAGTATATCTTCAAAGTAACACATTAAAAGTAACAATTTTGATAGTAGTAGTAACATAAAATATCTTATAAGTAAAATAAGTAGATATATCAGTAACTCAGTATATATTCAAAGTAAAACATTAAAAGTAACAATTGTGTTATCATTAGTAACATAAAATATCTTATAAGTAAATTACTTAAATACATCAGTAACTCGGTATATTTTCAAAGTAACACATTAAAAGTAATAAGTGTGTTAGCATTAGTAACATAAATATATCTTGTAAGTAAATTACTTAAATACATCAGTAACTTTTTATTGTATGAAATCAAAATACCTTCGAAAAGATTCAATAGACTACAAATCGTGTATCAAATTCAATCAGATTCAAATCAGTCATAAAAATACGGTTCAAATCGTGTATCAAATTCAAATCAGATTCAATGGACTACAAATCGTGTATCAAATTCAATCAGATTCAATGGACTACAAATCGTGTATCAACTCATGATCCAGATACATAAAAAAATCAAAATATGGTCTATAATCAGTCAGATTCAAATCAAAATATCCAAAAAAAATTCTTCTACATATTACAAGATTCAAATCAAAATGCGAAAAATAAAAATCTAATCAAAATACAATACCTTGCATTAGATAAAAAACGACCGCCTCTCTTTACATGATTCATCGCCTCACTTTGCAAATCGCTAGATCGAAAAATGCGAGATCAACCGCCTCTCGTTGATCTATCAACACACGTTTCCATAAACGTATACTAATTTAAGAATTGCTTAATATTTCCAATTAGCTTCTCTTTCCATTTTGGTTATGGTTCCTATTTTTAAGGGATTGAGAGATACAAATCTGACGGTTGGAATTAGAGGCTCACCACGACCCAAATCGGCACAGTGCCCTCTGGATAAATTTCCTATATATATATATATAGCATTGTTTGACCAAGCTCCATATCAACTCGCTGGATAATCATAGTTTATTAATTGGATAATAATAGTTTATAAATTATAGTGGCTGGTAGTTAACCTCCGCTTCATCCAATGAAAAGTCTAGCAGCCATATAATTAAGGCCCTGTTTGGTACGAGAATAAAGTCTCTGAAATAAGGGGTCAATTCTCCTCCC
This sequence comes from Ottelia alismoides, assembly GCA_037367405.1. Taxonomy (NCBI): domain Eukaryota; kingdom Viridiplantae; phylum Streptophyta; class Magnoliopsida; order Alismatales; family Hydrocharitaceae; genus Ottelia; species Ottelia alismoides. The sequence goes on from JAZKJV010001982.1 coordinate 273,998, forward strand.
GACATGGTTCCCAGTGGTACGACTATTCCCCATTATTTTACTCTTATTCCTATCTTTAACTCAACTTACCTTCCATTATTTCACCTTATTCTCCTTATTCCTATCCTCCAGCCGAACAAAGGATAGACCCTTATTCTCCTTATTTTCCATCCTTATTCATGCTTATTCTCGAACCGAACGGGCCCTAAATGTCTGCAAATAAAGCTTTGGGTATCAGTTTAGACTCCATTAATTTGCTTTGAACTAGTTTTCTTATATAATTAGTTTCTTCCATCTAAGAATTGTTTCTATCTTAGTCGTCCGCTCTTTACAGGAGTTAATTATGTCCATTCAGAATCTATATATATGAACGTGCTACTGATGACTATATATTTATATTTTCCCAGAAAGATTGTATTAGTGGTCAAAATTGACCAAATTGAGCGGTCAATTTTCTAATGCACGAAAGCCGAAATAGTTGTTAAACTGAAGTGTAAACATAGGAATGTTAAAAGAGATATATACGTATTTAAATGAGCATGTATTAGTTGATTTGCATGTTCAACAACCGGTACCTATATCGATAGTTGTAGCTGTCTACGTACGTGTAGTAAATAAAAATATAGGCGTTTTCGTGATAGAGACTTCCTTAATTACATAGGGAGTTGTTAATTTAATCGGTCTTTGCTTCATCGGTCAGTTTTCTAATAGATCTTATGCTTTCGGGCATAAGATCTATTTCCTCTACATGTTTTACCTCCTACGTATGTTATATGGAAATTGAACAATCAAATGGCTTTTAAGTTAACTATTAATATGCAATTTGTTTGATTCGAATGTAAAAAATATAGTGTATAGCCTATCATGTCGTTTGAGGCAACATACAGTAGTCAATTGCACACCATAACTACTTTGCGGAACAATCAGGAAAAATGTGGCCATATGTTTTGCCGCAACAACACTTCAACAAAATTGAGTTATAGTGATATATATATATATATATATATATATATATATATATATATATATAACACGATACTTTCCGTTGCAACTTATTCTGTATACTTGAAATTAACAACGAATAGTATATCCGTTGTTATAATCTTAGTGACGGTGCATGTATAACGCTTATCTATTTCTATTTTTTTAAATTTTGATCTTTGCTAATTTTTTTACTTCAAAATTCAGCTATTGGTTAAAATTATGAAAAAAATATAGCATCGGATAAGCGGTGCTATATGGATTCTTGCAAAAACTATAACAATGGATATTATGTTTGTTGTTAATATCACGTATAAAAAATAAGGGATTTTTACCCGGCAGACCCTTGCCAATTACCTTTACGACCTTTGAAACATCGTAATTCTTCCCTCGACCCTGTAAACTTGCTCGTCTTACCCCACGAACCCTACCATTAAATTAACACATCTAGAGTTAACTTCCTTGAGTTAAAAATGAGTTAATCTAACCAATCCGCGATCGGACGGCTAAAATTAACCAAGAAAAGAAAAAAGAAGCTGGAGGGGAGGGCTTCGATTTGGGTACGGAAGCTAGAGGGGAGGGGCTCCGCTCTGGCAACTTCCAACTTTCACGGTGCATACGCCCTCGTCCGCCGCATGAATCTGCAAGGGCGTCAACCCCGTGACACCTTCATTGTCCTCGTCAACGACTGTTGCGCTGCGTGGAAGCTCCGCGAGGCCCGTGATTCCTCGAGGAGATGGGAAGGTTGGGTCACCAGTCGCATGTCCATGGTCGGGGGCTCTGAGCAGCGTGGGGGAGGGGGAGTTAGGGGGCTCTAAGCGGCATGGGGGAGGGCGAGCCGGGCGGGTTTCGAGCAGCGTGGGAGAGGGGGAGCTTCGAGCGGCTTGGGGGAGGGGGAGCAGGGGGACGTCGAGTAGGGGGAGTCGGGGGGGGGGGGGGGGGGGCTGAGCGGTTGGGGGAGGGGGAGTCGGGGGGCTCCGAGCGGCGTGGGGGAGGGGGAGCCGGGCGAGCTTCGAGCGGCGTGGGAGAGGGGGAGCTTCAGGCGGCATCGGGGAGGGGAGCAGGAGGGGCTTCGAGTGGTGTAGCCGGTGGGGGCATGGGAGCCGGAGGTCGAGGCTTCGGGCAACGCGGGCGGGTCGTGGGGAGGGGGGACTTCGAGCAGGTGCTGGGGCGGCGCGGGCGGGAGGGGCGGGGCGGGGGGGTTCGAGCAGGTGTGGGGGCGGTGCAGGCGGGCCGGGGAGGGGGCTAGGCGCCGGCTTCGAGGAGGAGCATTGCCCGGGGATGACGCTTGGCGTTGGCTGCAAGCGGAGGAGCATTGCCCGGGGGCTGGGCGCCGGCTGCGAGCGAAGGGGGTTATGGATGCAAAAATCCCCAACAGAAAATAAAGAATGTAATAGAATCTGGTCACTTTTAACGGGTAAATGGATGGGGGTTAACCACAGGGTTTGTGGGATAAGGGTTAGTAAGTTTACGGGGTCAAGAGAGGGATTACGATGTTTCAAAGGTCGTAGAGGTAATTGGCAAATAGGGTCTGTCGGGTAAAAATCTCAAAAAATAATTTCACAATGAATTATATTGTTGTTATATGTTTAACATCGAATGGTATAGTGACAAATTTTAAAAAAGGCATTATAAAGATTCATTTTTGTTGTAGTGATACAGTAATTGTAGCATCCAAACACAGTACAACTTCCAGTAATCACAAAGTGTGCTACTAGCGTATACGTTAGTAGAGGCTACTACCGTACAACCTCATATTAAGTATTCTAGATTGTGGTTAAGGTCTTCAGTTGAGTTCAAGACAATTTATGGATCAGTAATCTCCGATAAATAGAATGGAGGGCCCAAGACGTAATTGCTGCACGATTAACATCAATATTATAATTCAAAGTTATCAAAGTTAAGCAATATAATATGCACAGAATCATTGGATCTTCATCCAAAGCATCAACTCAAGAGAGAATTCAAGCATGAGAACGAGAGGAAGAGAAGCAACTTCTCGTTACTCCAGTATTGGCTTGTCTCGGCTCACATATTGAAGAAAATAACATCTATAAATTTATGAATGTTAACTTCAAGTTATGAACTCATCTAATGATAAGTTTGACTTGAACTATCTTTATCTTCTGATAATTTGTGCCATCATAAAGTGTAATTGCTCCTCACAAGGTAAAGCTTTGATTATAGTGCTTGATTTTATATCATGATCAATCTCGTGAAATTTTACACTTACATTGAGATCTTTTCATGATAAAAACTCTCCATGCATCCATGGATTCGACATATTGTGCAAGATCTCCTTTATCAACTATTTTTTTCGGTGATTCGATCCATACGGCCAAGATTCAAACATGCACGTCGATCATGACCTTGTAAGGTAATACGATATCTTGGATGTTTTTGCCATAACGCTGAATTGAAACAAATGATGACATGGTTGTCACTATCATAATAGAACACGGACCAAGGTAAACTATATCATAAACAACTTGGTGGCGACTACGAAGAAGGTACGCTCATTTTAGGTGAAGTCTATTGCTCTCGTCATTATTTAATTTATTAAGGTCGAATCTTGCTTAGAAATTCCTTAGGACGAGGCTCCTCATAGAGATAATCATGTGAATTCCAGTCGCCTTCCTCGGATATGTGGGATTCTTTGTCCTCTTTTAGTATTTAATACGTGCATGTTAGATTAACCCACTTAACCCAAATTAGTCTTGCATATCATAATTTTGTAAAAAAAATTATACATATAATTCGGCAGGAAAACTAAGCCTATCTGAAATATGTATTTTTCGACTTTTTTTTCAATTTATACAACAGGAAGAACCTAATTATCTTCAGAAAAGCGAACACATGCAGATGTATAAGTAAAACTAAACCTAATCACAGATGTGTCATTTCCTGAATGGGTATTGGGGCGGTGATTAATCATTAAGCTGAACTACTGTCTGCGTGCGTGCGAAAAAGAAGAAAAGGAAAAAGGTCCGAGTATGAACTCCTTGACATTGAAAGGAAAAGGAACCGATGTCCCATGGCATTTCTAAAGTAAAGTGTCTACTTAAAAAGAAGATTCACCTTTTAATGACGCACTGAGAGAGAATCCCAAACCACTTTAAGCAACCCTATTTCATTCACTGATAATGGAATGCTACTTTTTGAAGGATATTTCACCCCATAATCAATGCCGTCCCTATAGTTTAGAGCATCCTCCTCCATCTGCAAAAAATATTTATCTATTTTAATAACTTTGATCACCATTTCTGATGGTTTAAATAGATACGACAAATGTTCTCTAACAACGATGTGTGAGTATCGGATAGATAGTTGTATAAATGTCATCAATTAAGTCCAGAAGGATACTTACGGAACTACTTGATAGATTTTTGATCTGCGAAGAAATCATGGCAACGACAAAAGCATTAGTTGAGATTAACAACCCATGCATCTCTTCTTTGATTATACCATAAATGGGATCGAATTTTGCAGTTTTGTCTTCTGCAATACCTCAATGTGACATGGGTATGAAAATAGGTTCAAGAATCAATTTTCTTATTATAAAAACTAAAACGAATCACTTATTTTGATTCTTTACCCCATATTGAAGGATGGATCTTGAAAGATACGAAAGATCTCCCTCCAGACCGTAAATACAACTTTCATCGAATACGGCTTTCCACATAATTCTATGTGTATCTATGAGATCGAGTATGAAATTCTATTTACTCACTTTTTCCATAATTACTAGCTATTGTGTATGATTAATATGTATTTGATTATCAATGCAACATTCGATAATGATCCTATTTAATCTTACCTTACATAAGAGATTCATTAAAATGTATGACAAATTTCTTATGAATTCTTGATACTCAAGGAAATCTAAAAAATCATTCTGAACGGGATTGAGGGACAGAAATTCGATGATTCATGGGAGGTAAAAATGTCAGCTTTTAACGACTTCCATTAAGGTTAACAAAGAATTTGGACAAAAGGTAACACAATGTTATGTCATGTAAGAGTTGAACATTACTCGAAGTTGCCCATGTAATTGGCAAATTATAAAAGGTACATCATGTAAATATGAAACTATACATGGTTTTGTATAAATAACCCTTGAACAAAAAAAACATTATGATCACATCTTACCATTTAAAGCTACAAAATAATCAAAGTCTAATCAAATTTACAAACTCCAATAAAACACAACATCACAAACTCTCCAAACAACAAAATCATCCATCCAGAGTTTCTATATATTGTGTCCCCTGAGATAATTGAAAACTCTCATAAACCTTCAAGCACGCAAAAGTTACCTGGTCTTGGGAACACCAGCCACGTGGGAGTAGATTAATTACCGCTAGATAATGCAGATGAACAATCAACAGTAAGGATAGGTATGGCCCCCACCCAGCGTATCGATGAGTACACACATGCAAAGAGGGGAATACATTCATTTCCCCATGAGAGGTAAACATTTTACATACCACCATATCGTCACCAAAGATCTGCGACAATTCAGCAATCCAGGCGTCCTGCTTTTACCCATGGAAAACAAAGGCGATGCAGGGTGTCATCCACCTCATTCACTTTGTTTCCCTGCTAAGCTCTTGAAGGATTAGGCTTGTGAAAGTCTAAAGAGTTCGCAACCACGTGATCACCATTGTAGCAATTAGGTGAATTTTCCCCTTCCGTGAGAAAGCGATCGGTCATGCCAAAGACCTCAGCGAGATGATGGATCGCAGACATGGAAGCCGTGCTTCTAGGAAGAACAGATTCCGGTAATGCAGGCAGGCATTCAGGAAGAAAGTCTGTCTGATCCTTGGTCGCAGCAAACAGTCCAAGAACAGCACGGCAGAATATGAATCTGCACATAGACAAAAGTTCAGACCCTCTCCATCTGATCAATTGGACAAGCAAACTGTTTATTGTAGCTAGTAAGGGCACTGTTTGTTTGTAAATATTCCACAAAAAGAAAAGGAAAGTCGTTGCATGCCTCTATTATTTTTTCCTGGTCATTCTTATTCCAACCTCACCCTCTATCTTCTTCCTACCTATTAGGTAATCCAAACACTATTTAATAGGAAATATGTGACACTTTATTCCTCTTTCAGAATTTATTCCAAGTCAATTTATTGGTAGTGAGAATCCCTCCATTCATTCTATCCCGTCAGTATTTTTGTTACTTTCACACCATGCTCTCACGATGTTCTTCCTCAACATAGCTGGCATCTTAATTTAAATCAGTAAATGTTAAAGAAAGACAGCAAATTACCTGAGGAGAAGCCGTCTCAAGAAAGGGTCACCCAAGACTTCAACCCACACTGGATCCAGGGATTCTGATTTTGCCAGGATCAGTCCCCAGTCAATTAGTAGGGAAGAGAGCATCTTCTCGGCCTTGTCATAAGTATCCTGAAACGATATATGTATGAAAAGATTTGGGATAAAGTTACATGTCCAAAAAGTAAATTTACATAACATCCTGGTCTTCTTCACCTTGTCAACATTAACACTCGGAATGCCAAGCAAGAAATAGAAAGCTTGCAGAGGAGCAGTGAGAAACATCGTAAACTGGCTTTGATTTTGCCAGTGAAGAGAGTCTGCACCACTCATAGCATAAGATATCTGCAACCTCGGAGAAAGTAGAAGAGCAGCCGTCTCACCCTTCTCCGCTCCATGAATTTCCTGGGGTTTTCAGAAAAGATTTAATCCAAATGTATAACAAGCAAACAGGTACAGCTAGAGGTATAACCAATATCATAGAATGATTTGTAATGGAAGCAGCAAAAGTCGGCATTTCGTATTCAGTCCGAAATATCACTGAACAAAGAATAAACAGTTTTCGATTGACTAAACAAAAATATCAGATTAAATATTTTTTATGGAACTCAGCCATGGCCGGTCTCAAGCCAGGTCTCAAGCCAGGGTAAATTGAGGGTTGCATGTTAGGTAACCGACATCCAACACAAGAGAGAGAAATTCCTAAATAGTGTTCTTTTTAAGAAAACTATTTAGGAATTTGTCTCGAAACAGTTCAGATCTTTTCAACATGAATTTAAGCAAACATTTAGATTTCGTTGGGATGTTCTCTACTAGCGACGCGTTGCATCGTCCGAATGCAATGAGAAGTTGGCAACAACCGCTACATCGATGCTCAGATGTAGTTCAAAATTTACAAGGGTTCTCGCATGAGGAATGCGTGCTAGTAAATAAGCTAGTTCCGATGCATCGCCGCATGTATGCAGTCCAAAATTTGCAAGGGTTCTCGCATGATGGACACATGTGAGTAAAGAAGTTAGTTCAAAAGATGTTGCAAAGGAAGTTACGGATAGGTGGTTGGAATATTGGCACTTTGAGTGGCAAATCGATGGAGATAGTAGATACGATGGAAAAGAAAAAGATTCGGATACTATATCTCCAAGAGACAAAATGGGTTGGAGAGAAAGCAAGGGAGATCAAGAAGACATGCTTTAAACTTCGGTATTCAGGTAAATATAAGGACATAAATGGTGTTGGAGTGGTTATTCATAAGGATCTGAGTGATTGTAGTTGGGGAAAAATAAGAGTCTTGTTTATTCCATATGTCCTAGGCTCTCTTATATAGGAGAGTAGACTATGGGTAAAATACATAAAGAGTCCAACGGGAAAAAGAAAATACGAAAAGGTATAAAAAGAGAATAACATATATATCTCTACACTCCCCCTCAAGGTGGAGCATAGATGTCAATCATGCTCAGCTTGGACAAACACTTCTGGAACGGCCCTCGAAATAACGCCTTGGTAAAGATGTCTGCAGTTTGGTCCCCTGAGCTAACATGGGATGTAGAAATAAACCCCTTCTGAATCATATCTCTTATGAAGTGACAATCAACCTCAATGTGCTTGGTTCGTTCATGAAATGCTGGATTATTTGCAATGAATAGAGCAGCTTAATTGTCACATTCCAGAGCCATAGGAAGAGGGACTTTTATATATAGATATGTAAGCATAGCCTTCACCCACATCATTTCTATACTGACATGGGCCATTGTCCTATATTCAGACTCAGCACTGGATCTTGCTACAACCGTTTGCTTCTTGCTTCTCAATGAGACCAGAGTCTTCGGCATACACAGCAAATCCAGTAGTGGACTTCCTATCCTTAGGACATCCTGTGTAATCTGCATCTGCACATGCTGAGATAGTAATCTCCTTATCTTTCTTAAACAGCAGACCCGCACCTGGAGATGACTTAAGGTACCTGAGTATCATATGTATAGCATCCATATGTACCTGACGTGGTTGCTCTTTGAACTGGCTCACCCGACTCATAGCAAAGGAGATATCAGGTCTGGTAATAGTAACATAGAGAAAATTGCCCACCAGTTCTCTGTATCTTCTCCTATCCACCTCATCAGTATCGTCATCATATAATTTCATACTGGGATCCATGGGTGTAGTGGCAGGTCGGCAACCAAGCATTCTTGTTTCACTCAACAGGTCATTGACATATTTCCTCTGGGTCATTACCAGCCCATGAGGACTTCTAGCAAATTCCAGTCCCAGAAAGTATCTAAGAACTCTAAGGTCCTTGGTGACAAATTCACGACATAGCATTTCTTTCGCCCTCTGAATTCCATGTTCATCATTACCTGTAATCAAGATATCATCTACATACACCATAATTGCAATAATACCTCTGGGTGTCTTCTGTACGAACAAGGAATGATCTACATTGAACGTTTGTACCCATGTTTTTCAAACAGGTCTGAGAGCTTCTGTAACCAAGCTCTGAGGCTCTGTCTAAGGCCATAGATAGCCTTATGAAGTCTACATCTTAGATTACTCCCCCTCAACAGCAAAATCAGGTGGTTGTTGCATGTAGACTTCCTCCTGCAAGTCACTATATAAGAATGCATTCTTGACATCTAATTGATATAGTGGCCAATCATGAGTAACCGTAACAGAGAGGAGGATCTGTAGGGTGGAATGGAGAGCAACCGGCGAGAATGTATCAAGATAATCCACCACGTATGTCTGTGTAAAGCCACGAGCAACCAGGCATGCCTTGTATCTGTCAATGCTGCCATCTGCATTCTGCTTAACTGTAAAGACCCACTTGCAGCTCATTGTAAACACACCAGTAGGTGCAGTAACAAGGCTCCAGGTACCTCTTGACTGAAGAGCAGTCATTTCTTCTTCCATGGTTAAACGGCATCGACTATCCTTCAACGCATCTTGCTAATTCCGTGGAATATCCACCGCCGATAGTGCAATGACAAAGCTCCTGAAATCTCCAGTTAAGCAATCAAAAGATACAGTAGATGCTATTGGATATGACGCGCAGCTGCGCTTCTGCTTCCGAAGTGCAATAGGTAGATCCAAATCACCTGCCTCCTCATTTTGACCTCTGTAACACATCATGCTCAGGGAAATCGTCAGATCCATCAATATTGATAATATTCTCAGAACATACCTCATGCGAGCTAGATGATGAGCGGTGACCATGAACAGAAGCATGCCTACGGGTATAGTGGAATGGCAATGGAGAAACAGGAATGGTAACAGGAGGCAGTGATGGTGGTGGTGGTGATGGTGGTGGCATGTATATAGCTTCAGTAGTGCCAGAGGATACCAACTGATCGCCTGTAGAAGAGAAGTATATAACAGACTCGAAAAAGGTAACATCAGCACACGAGATATCTCATGCGCAATGGATCATAACACCTGTACCCCTTTGTCGTTTTGGAGTACCTGACGAAAACACACTTGACAGCCTAGGAGAGAGCTTGTCAATCCCTGGAGACAACTGGTGGACAAAGGCAACCGAGCCAAACACAGAGGAGTGAGGGAGAACAATTCTTTGTCTAGAAAAACAAGGGAGAAAGGAATCTTCTCACCTAAGACAGACGACGCATACGATTATTGAGATAACATGCCATTAAAACAGCATCGCCCCAGAAAGAATGAGGGGCATGACTCTGTATGAGAAGCGACCTGGTGACATCAAGTAAATGACGATGTTTCCTTTCTGCAACCCCATTTTGTTGGGAAGTATAGGCACAGGATGTTTGGTGGATAATCCCTTGAGTTGAAAAATAATTGGAGAGAGCATGAGTACAAAATTCCAAGGCATTATGACTTCTCACAATCTTTACAGATGCAGAAAAAACATTACGAACTTCATTGATGAAATTTATGATAATATTCCCCGCTTCAGATTCATTCTTTAACAAAAGACCCAAGACACACGAGAGAAATCATCCACAATAACCATATAAAACCTGTGTCCCTGATGATCAGGAACACAACTAGGACCCCAGATATCGACATGAAACAACTCAACTTGGAGGTACTACTCTGACACTGACGACTGGGAAAGGTAGACCGATGGTGCTTTCCCAACTGACAAGCCTCACATTGGATGGACGTGTGAGGTGAAACCTGGGGTAACACACGACACAGTTTCTGAAGCGGTAGATGTCCAAAGCGCAAAGTGCCATAGTAATGGGGAGATAGATCCAACAGGTAGAGAGGAGGTTCTAGTACAAGGGTCCGATTGAGACGATATAGGCTACCTTGCTCATAGCCACGCCCAATCACGTTGCTCGTAAGGATGTCCTGAAAAATGAGAGAAGATGGATCAAAAATTGCTCGACAATGTAAATCCTTTGTTAGTTGGCTAATGGACAATAAATTCACAGAGAAATCAGGTGCATGCAGCACATTCTTGAGGTGCATAGAAGGTGTCAGGCTAATCTCCCCCTGACCAGTGATAGGAGAATGCGTCCCATTGGCAATAACCACAGTACGGCCTGGAGGGACATGTCGGTAGGCTGTAAGTAGACCTTGATCACCACACAGATGATGTGTGGCACCAGAGTCCATAATCCACTTTAAGGTATCTGATCCACTACTGCAACTAAATGCATAAGTGCTACCTGAGGTACTGGTGGATGCATAAGCAGCAACATCGGGGTGACTATCAGAAGCAAGTACTGATGCAACTGGGCCAGATGGAGGAATAATGCCCTTAGACGGGATACAAGGTCATCAAAGCGCTGATCTAGAGATGAAGCAGATGGAGGCTCAATCTATTCAGCTACTAGTGCGGAAGCAGGAAGACCATGTTAGGAGTAGCACGTGTCTTCAGTATGCCCAGAACGGTGGAAAAAAGTGCATAATGGCCGAACACGACCCCCTCTACCCCGAGGTCCATGACCACGGGACTGATGATGACCTCCACGACCTCGATTCACTGCCATGGCTGGGGCGGTCTGATTTGTAGTGGATGAAGGAACAGTAATACAGCTCGGTCTGTGAAATGCTTCCTCCATCAGAGGAATGGTGGAATCCGCCAAGATCTGGGAGCGTGCAGCCTCATATGGATCTAGAGCTGCCAGAAATACACCAACCATAGTGGCATTCCGGTAGGTCTTCTGTTGCTCAGGAGTGGTTGTGAGAGGCATGAAGCTGTAAAGCTTCTCAAACATTCCTCGTAAAGATGTGTACAATGAATGTAGAGGTCATCCATTCTGCTTGATAGTAAAGATGTCATGCTGGAGTTGAAGAATCTTCATCTCATTCTTTACCTGGGAATATTAAGCAGTCAGAATATCACACATTGCCTTTTGCAGTGTGCTGATAGAGAATATCATTGGCATTCTCAATTGCTAGGGTTCCTGATAGCCAAACCTTGGCATATACGTCATCTGCCTCTCATGAGGCATTGACCCCAGTCTTCTCAGCGTGAAGGGCTCGAAGGTGGAGGCTAGGGGTTTGGTTCGAGAACTCCGGTCTAGGACCGTCGCTTGATGCCAAGTAGGGGAAAAATAAGAGTTGTTTATTCCATACGCCCTAGACTCTCTTATATAGAGAGTAGTCTATGGGTAAAATACATAGAGTCCAACGGGAAAAAGAAAATACGAAAAGGTACAAAAGGAGAATAACATATATCTCTACAATTGTGTGGTTGATGTGCAAAGATCCGGTGATCGGATTATTTTGCTAAAGTGATGTTCGAAGAAAAAATTCCGAATATTATCTCAGTTTATGCACCACAAATTGACTTAGATGAAAGGATTAAACAAGCTTTTTGGGAGGATTTTGATAAGAGTGAGCAAGAAATCCCATAAAGAGAGATTTATTTGTCTAGGTGGAGATATTGACGGACATGTGGGAAAGGATGCTTCAGGGTAAGTAGTGTTCATGGGAGGGACATGGCTTCGGGGATAGGAATGAAGAGGGGAAAAATCATTCTGGATTTTGTAAGGCTATGATCTTTTCATAGCAAACACTCTCTCCAAGAAGATGGGGCATTTAATTACTTATAAAAGTGATCCGACTAGAACACAGATAGATTACTTTGCATTGAGGAAATAAGATCGGTTGTGTTGCAAAGAATTCAAACTAATACGAGTAGAGAGTTTGACCACCCAACATCGCTTGTTAGTCATGGATGTGCAAATAAGGGGCCGGTAAAGAAAAAGGGGATTCCAAGATCACTAGAACTAGATGGTGGAATCTTCAATTGAAGAAATCAAACTTCAAGGAGAATGTTTTAGAAGACTTATCTTGGGATTGTAACATAAGTGAAAACGAGATGTGGGACGCGGTAGCATCTTGTATACAAAGGGTAGCCAAACGGAGGAGCTCCAGGCCAAAAGGAGACTTGGTGGTGGAGTGGAATGGTGCAAGTGAAGCTTAAAATTAAAAGAGCATGCTTTAAAGTTATGTCTAAGGATAGAACAAATAAAACTGTCACAAACTACAAAAAAGCGAAGAAGGAAGCAAAAGCATGAGAAAGAAAGGCCAAAGACCTTTCTCAAGTGGGATGCATTAGGATGAGGAAGGTTGCATGCTTGTTATTCAGAAGTCGGCAATCGGTACTCGATCGGACGGGTCACTGGTTAAGGATTGATCGACAGTCGGGTGACTAATCAGATTTAGTCGGGTATTGGTCAGTTTTGATTTTTTATTTAAATATATAAATTATTTTTTATACATATAATCAAACATAAATTTGCATAGATTTAGCCATTTTCAGTTTTGTAAGAGCTAAAAAAAGAAGTAATTGAAGGAAAAAAGAAGTTAAGAACAAATATTGGTTGCATAACATTAGCTAATGTTCACAAATAGATATAACATGTCAAAAAAAATCAATTCAAGCAGCAAGTAAAAAGTCATTCATTCCATCAATGTCATCATCCAAATCAAGCTCTTCTTCTTCATCATCTTCATCATCTTCTTCTTCTTCATCTATATCTTCAGGTAAAATTTATCCTCTTCCTAATTTATAAGCGCAGTGTATGAGCTCGAAGATGAAGCTCTCTTGTCACGTTTGCCTCTCTGGCTTCTTCTCAGCTCCAAATTCTCTTCAACGCCACTTGCATGAGCCACTGCACCCCAAGTCAATCCAGAACCTAGAAAGACCTAATCTTGAGCTTGTACATTGACCTCTCCAGTCCATTTACCTAAATGTGCATAACCACGGAGGAAAGAGGATCTCTTCCTTTCTCAAGCCGACGTTCCATCGGGTTGGAATTGAAATGAACATACACAAGATCATTTAGCCTCTTTGTCTCCAACCTACCTCTCTTCTTGGTATGGATCTGTAAGCAACATTACAAACATTTGACTATATCAATTATTAATTTATTACTAGTATTCCAATTAGGTGGGTCTTTTCATAGCAAACACTCTCTTCAAGAAGAGGGAGGAACATTTGATTAATTATAAAAGTGGGCCAACTAGAACACAAATAGATTACTTCGCGTTGAGGAGAAGAGATCGGTTGTGTTGTAAAGACTGCAAAGTAATCCCAGGAGAGAGTTTGACAACCCAACATCGTTTGTTAGTCTTGGATGTACAAATGAAAGGGCTGGTAAAGAAAAGGAGGGTTTCTAAGATAACTAGAACTCGATGGTGGAATCTTCCACTGAAGCAAGCGAGCTTCAGGGAGAAGGTTTTAGAAGACTTATCTTGGGATTGTAGCGGTAGTGCAAACGAGATGTGGGAGGCAGTAGCATCTTGTATCCGAAAGGTAGCCAAAGAGATGCTAGACGAGTCAAAGGGAGGAGCTCCAGGTCAAAAGGAGGCTTGGTGGTGGAGTGAAGGGGTGCAAGAGAAGCTAAAAATAAAAAGAGCTTGCTTTAAAGCTATATCTAAGGATAAAACAGAGGAAACTGTCACAAACTACAAAATAGCGAAGAAGGGAGCAAAGAAGGCCGTAAGCGAAGATAAGTCAAAAAATTACGAAGTTTTGTATAAAAATCTTGACTCTAAGGAGGGACAGAAGGATATATTCAGGTTGGCCAAAGCAAGAGAAAGAAAGACCAAAGATCTTTCTCAAGTAAGATGCATTAAGGACGAGGAAGGTCATGTGCTTGTTACTCAGAAGGATATAAAGACTAGGTGGGAGCAGTACTTCCATAAACTTTTCATTGGGGAAGGAAATAGAGAGATCACTTTGGGTGATCTAGCTTGTAGTGAAATTTACTTGAATCGTGCAAGCTATAGACGGATACAAAGAAAGGAAGTAGATGAGGCTGTAAAGGTTATGAGACCCAGGAAAGGTGTAGGACCGGATGACATCCATGTAGAAGTATGGAGAGTTTTAGGTGAGCGTGGTTTGACTTGGCTTACGAATCTATTCAATGTTATTTGGCGAAGCAAGAAAATGCCTGAAGATTGGAGGAGGAGTATCGTGGTGCCTCTTTATAAGAATAAAGGAGACATTCAAAATTGTTCAAATTATAAAGGTATCAAGATGATGAGTCACACTATGAAAATTTGGGAACGTGTGATCGAAAGAAGGTTGAGGCAAGTTTCCAACGTAAAAGAAAATCAATTCGGATTCATGCCAAGTCGCTCAACGATTGAAGCCATCCATTTGCTGAGGAGAACAATGGAGATTTATAGAGCTAAAAGGAAGAACCTCCACATGATCTTTATTGATTTGGAGAAGGCTTATGATTCTGTCCCACGAGAGATATTGTGGAGAGTGTTGGAGAAGAGACAAGTACATGTCCTATATATTAACCTCATAAAGGACATGTATGATGGGGCTTTATCTTGTGTAAGGACCCCATCTGGAAGACTGGATATTTTGACATCAACATTGGTTTACATTAAGGTTCTGCTTTGAGTCCATTTCTTTTTACTTTGATTATGGACGAGTTGACAAGTCACATTCAGGATGAGTTACCTTGGTGTATGTTATTTGTTGATGATATTGTGTTAATTGACGAGACTAGAGATGGAGTAAATGAGAAGCTTGAGGTCTGGAGACATGAGTTGGAGACTAAAGGATTTCGTATAAGTAGGGTCAAAATGGAATATATGGAGTGCACCTTTGATGGAAGCAATGGTGAAGGAATCGAGGTGAAGATTGGTGACGATAATATTCAGAAGAGAGATTCCTTTAGATATATGATATCTATTCTGCAACATGATGGGGCAATTGATGGAGATGTTACTAATAGAATAAATGTCGGCTGGCTAAAGTGGAGAGGAGCCTCTGTTGTTCTCTGTGATAAGAAAATTCCTTTAAAAATTAAAGCAAAGTTTTACAAAGCAGCCGTGAGACCTGTTATGCTTTATGGATCTGAATGTTGGCTTGTGAACCATAAACATGTGCAAAGAATGAATGTAGCAGAAATGAATATGTTAAGGTGGATGTGTGGACACACACGTAAAGATCGGATTCGGAATGATGTAATCAGAAAGAAAGTTGGTGTAGCTCCGATCGAGGATAAGATGCGAGAAAATCGCTTAAGATGGTTTGGACATTTGCAAAGAAGATCAACTGATGCACCAGTTAGGAGATGCGAGGGTTGGGATGTTGAGCCGGCTAAGAGAGGGCGAGAACGGCCCAAGAAGTGTTGGAAAGAGACCATACGAAGGGATCTTAGTTTTGTGGATATAAGCTCGGGATTGACTCAAGATAGATCTGAATGGAGGCGAAGAATCCATGTAGCCGACCCTACTTAATTGTGAGAAAAGGCTTTGTTGTTGTTGTTGTATTCCAATTAGGTAGGTCAGTGGAGTCATTACCGGGTCAAACATACTCCAGGTGCGCTCGCATCCAAAGGATGCAGACGTCAAGCTCAAAATTTTGATGGTCATACCTTTCAAATGTGGTGCCATCTTAATGATTATACCACCAATTAGCTGATAAAATAGAGAATTGATTAAGTCAATAAAATCAAAGATGATCCAAATGACGTTAATTGAAAATAATGCCTGAAATACATGGATCGTGATTTTCATCATTTCTCATCCTCTGTCTCAGGTTAATGGCTTGCCAAATATCCCACGACCATGTCTGTAATCAAGAAGCTCCTTTGTGGTGATGGCATGTTGTATTATCCAAATCTGGATAAAATCTTTCCATGCAACCCATAAAACCTCTCTTCACCACAATATCTACATCACCACCACACTTTATGTAGAAGAAGTATGGTTCAAAAAGTAAGCTGCTAGATGCAACGGAGTGTCAAGCATGCCCTTGGTCTTGGCGATAATAGCGTCCACAAAAAACTTGTAAGATGACTCCACGCTACTAAAAGTTGCAATTATCTCTCTCTTTGCCTCTTCAAGTCATCCATAAACAAAGCCCGTGGATGGTCGCCGATCCGAATCAACCACACGCAATAGACGAATCAAATGTGTAAAATTTTTTATTGCAAATGCGATGTGGTTCCAAAAAGTAGTGTTCAAGACTATGGACATCGCGTGTTCTCCCTTTTTGGTCTTGTACCATTTGCAGTTCCTCCACTCATCTGACGAAAACATCAACATGAGCTTATCTTTTTTCTCTAGAATGCTTTCAAGAGTGAGAAAAGTTGTAGCAAACCTCGTTTGCCCTGATCTAGCGATGTATCTCTTGTTTGTAAACTACCGCATCAAGCTCAGAGTTTTAGTGTGAGCAAAAATAAAGGTTGTGAGTGTCCTCACCTTTCTAATTGCACTATTCACTTTAGAATCTTTGTTGATCTCCTCCAAAGCAAGATCAATGGAATGAGCAGTACAGGAAGTCCACCACGTCTGGGGATATTTTGTGAACAACAATTTCCCTACTGCAAATTTACCAAAGCATTAACCGCAATAACCTGAACAACATTCTCCATGCTAATTTCATTTATGTACCCATCCACCAGTTGAATGATGTACTCGGTGATGTGCAACTCGTCAGAAGCATCTGTGGACTTCAAAAATGAAGTCCCGAAGGAGCAATTGACACATAAGTTCATGATGCTCCCTCCTCTCATGTCTGTCAATGTATCAGTCATTATAGAGCATCATGTCTTCTTCCATGTAATTCGATGACATTGCAAGTCATCTGATATATTCTTCACCACTATCTTCAAAAACGGATCGCTTATCTCATACCTCGAAGGAGTCTTAAGCTGGGACCATACATCTCAATTGCATCCATCATCTGCATGAAGGGCTTCGTGGTGAATGCATTGAAAGAAATCGTCAATGTATATGTCCAGCTGCATATATAGGAGACAATCCTCTCACAATAATCCTTGAATAAAGCATATTTTATAGTCATCTGACGTAATCCTTGAATAACAACGGTCTTCTCTAGAAATTTGGAAGATCAATGTCTTTTCTCAGATCCAGCATCTTCAGCGACACCGATATCAATCTCATCTCTCATCTCAGCAACCTTAGTGATTTTTTTACTCTTCTTTCTGGCAACATCAACTAAGTACGATATCATCATTTTCTTTCTCTTCATCCACCTTAGGACATGCAACCATGTTACCTTTATGATGAGCAAGATGTTGCTTGAACATGTAAACCCCTCCTTTCACCAACTTCTTACACAATATGCAAGTAACCGTGTTTGGATTCACACAGTTTGAAAGGTATCCAAATTTCCATACATGATCACTTGATCCAGATGGCACATAGATGAGTCGCTACCAGAAGCAACGTTCGTGGGGGATGTGACCATCTACAATCTTAGAAACTCACAAGTTAAAACATGACAAAAACAAGTTAGTAAAGTTACTAATTACTATTCTATTAGTAAGTAGTAACAATTTTATCCTAAAGATATGACAAACAAACTCTAGGGATGTCTACCAACTCTAGGACAGTCCACAAGCTAAAACAAATATTGATAAATACCAAAGATTGTCCACTAACTCAACTTATAAATAATGATTTAATGCTGAAAATTATTAGATTGCTTTTGAGGCACCACCTAATTGAAAATTTTCCAGCTACTTCCTTTTTCAGCTATCAAAAATAACTAACATTATAGCATGAAAATTTGGCATGATAACAATGCAAACAAAAATAACAATGACTCCAACGCAAACAAAAATAATAGTGACATTATAGCATGAAAATTTGGCATAATAACAGTTATAGCATGAAAATCCAACTACTTCCTTTTTTCACCAACTTTTCAGCTATCATTTTAGAGGAAACATATGGGATTATAGCATGAATATGGCATGCATGATAACTGTGACATGATAACAACAGTGATAATAAAAATGGCATGATAGCATGAAAATATGGCATGATACCATGAAAATCTTACTAAGCATTGTGCCATATAAATAACAAATCAAATCCACACCTATCATCTAAGCCCGACACGATAACAGTGAATAAAAATGAAAAATGAATTGGAGAAGTTCAAATGTTGGAAACCCTAACCTTTGGAGTCGACGACGCTTGCTGGAGTAGGAGGAGAGGAGTGTCGAGCGATCGGAGGAGGTGCAACGACCCGGAGGAGGTGGAGATCAGAGGTGCGGCGACCGAAGGAGGTGGTGATGGGAGAAGCGACAAGGCGATCGCTTGGAGAGGATTCGAGGAGCTGGGTATCGGGTTTTTTGAAGAGTTGCGTGAGGAGTCGAAGAGCCAGACAATAACCTGAATCCCTCACTCGAATCGGGTATCCAGATCCACTTGCAAAAGTTGCCCGATTAGTCGACCGACTAAACTGACTAGTCCGACCGACTAGTTGCTCTACCCGACTAAGGGCTGCTTATCCCTAGTCGAGTCGGCCAGGCCACTGAGTCGCTTAATCGGGCCAACTAGTCGACCTAATTGGCCAATTTTTGCAAGCTTGGAGACTAGATGGAAGCAATGCTTCCATAAGCTTTTCATTAGGGAAGGAAATAGAGAGATCGCTTTGAAAGATCTAACTAGTAGTGAAAGTTACTTGAATCATGCAAGCTATAGACGAATACAAAAGAAGGAAATGGGGAAGGCTTTTAAGGTTATGAGACATGGGAAAGGTGTAGGACCTTATGAGTTATGACATTCCTATAGAAGTTTGAAGAGTTTTAGGTGAGTGTGGTTTGACTTGGCTTTTACTCAATGTTATTTGGCGAAGCAAGAAAATGCCTGAAGATTGGAGGAGAAGCATCATGGTGCCCCTTTATAAGAACAAAGGAGACATTCAAAATTGTTCAAATTACAAAGATATCAAGTCGATGAGTCACACTATGAAAAATTGGGAACGTGTGATCGAAAGAAGGTTGAGGCAAGTTTCCAAAGTAAAAGAAAACCATTCGGATTCATGCCATGTCGCTCAACTATTGAAAACATCCACTTGTTGAGAAGAACAATAGAGATTTATAGAGTTAAAAGCAAGAACCTCCATATGATTTTTATTGATTTGGAGAAGGCTTATGATTCCGTCCCATGGGAGATATTGTGGAGAGTTTTGGAGAAGAAACTAGTACATGACATACATTAACCTCATAAAAGATATGTATGATAGGGATCCATCTTGTGTAACGATACAGTCTAGGAAGATTGTCTATTTTGACATCAATATTAGTCTCCATCAAGGTTCCGCTTTGAGTATATTTCTTTTTACTTTGATTATGGATGAGTTGACAAGTCACATTCAAGATGAGATACAAGTGTATGTTATTCGTTGATGATATTGTGTAGATTGATGAGACTAGAGATAGAATAAATGAGAAGCTTAAGGTCTGAAGACATCAAGTTTCAGAAAGTTGGAATACAGTATTCGTTCAGTCGGGCGGTTTGAAGCAAGTAAATGGATATGTGGAAGTATATACAGAAATATATGTGGATTACGTGGTTTGTATTATTTTAATATAAAAAAATAAAATATAATAATAATTGAAATATTTGATATTTATGTTTGATAAAAATATAATATATAAGAAATCGAAATATATGTTATTTCGGTATAGCTAAAAAGTTGTATGCTTTATTTCTCTATTACAAAATATCTGCTAAGGAATCGAACTTTATTTTTATTATAGCATGCTCATGAACCACTCTTATTTTTTGTCATCTGGCTTACGGGATACCAAAACCTCGAATTAGAAAGAGTAAAATTTCATACACACACACACACATATATATATATACACACACATATTCATGCGCATGTGCTAGACACAATTCTTGGATTTTCCCAAAATCAGCACAAGCATCCATCAAGTTATGCTAGTGATTCATGGAAGTGTCTCAATTTATAGAAAGTAAAACAAAATGTAACCAGAAAACTAATTTCATATAACCAAATAAATTACCATAAAGGTACAAAAACTAACTCTCCATCGAAAGTGGAATGATAACCATGCGCATGAATGTTCCTCACTTCCCCAACTCACTTCCCCAATATGCATAATGCGCATGAAAAAGTGATAAAATAGCTACATTGTTAGGAAGGAGAATTGCAGAGATCTTAAGCAGCATGTAAAGCACCAAGGAGAAGTAAACAAATTGTCGAATTCTTACCCATGGGTTTCTTTAGAAAGTATAGGTTGGTTGCAGCATAAATGTCACAACAAAAGGTAGGATCGATCTCCATCTTTCTTTCATAATATATTAATCACAGTAATGTGTACTGGGGAACACAATCAAATAGCAGTATGTATTAGGACATAAGAAATAAATGTCGATACACAGAACATGTACCAATATGACAAAAATTTACAGTTGTAATTAGGGTTGAAGCAAGTACCAGATAAGGAGGTGGAGGCTGTTGCGCAAGCATGGCAGAGGTGACGCAAGGTGCGTTGATGGCACAAGGAGGCAACATGGAGAGCAGGAAGGGAGACTCGTCGCTTGTCTTCAGTGCCCAAAACAAGGCAATGGAGAGGAGTCGGGGGTAGGAGGGTTTCGATGGGAGTCATGGGCTGGAGGATTCTGATAAGATGCAGGGACTGGAATCGTTTTTAGGTTAATCATATATGGATCCGTAGTTGGACCCTGAATCCGCCTAGCCCGCATATGCGGTTTATGCAGCCCGCTTGAGCGCTCAGGTCGCATAATAATGCATATGTAATATGCGCTTCGGAACCCATGGCGCATACGCATATGCGGCCGCATGAACCGTATTTCTGAACATTGGGAGACATGCATTGAAGACTAAAGGATTTCGTATTAGTAGGGCTAAGACTGAATATATGGAGTACACTTTTGATTGAAGCAAGGTGAAGGAATCGATGTGAAGATTTGTGACGATAACATTCAGAAGAGATATTCTTTTATATACTTGGGATCTATTCTGCAACATGATGGGAAATTGATGGAGATGTTACTAATAGAATAAATGCAGGCTAAAGTGGAGAGGAACCTCTATTGTTCTCTGTGATAAGAAAATTCCTTTGAAAATCAAAGGAAAGTTTTACAAAACAACCATGAGACCTGCTATGCTCTATGGATCTAAATGTTGACCTGTCAACCATAGACATGTGCAGAGAATGGTAGTAGCAGAAATGAAAATGCTAAGATGGATGTGTGGACACATACGTAAAGATCGGATTCGGAATGATGCCAGAAGGAAAGTTGGTGTAGTTCCGATCGAGGATAAGATGCGAGAAAACCGCTTAAGGTGATTTGGCCATTTGCAAAGGAGGTCAGCTGATGCACTTGTGAGGAGATGCACGATTTGGGATGTTGCGGCGAAGAGAGGGCGAGGAAGGCCCAAGAAGTGTTGGAATGAGATTATACGAAGGGATCTTAGTTTTTTAGATCTAAGCCCAAGAATGTCCCAAGATAGATCTGAATGGGAGGCAAAGAATCCATGTAGCCGACCCTACTTAATGTGGGAAAAGGCTTTGTTATTGCTGAAATATTTTTTATGATTTCAAATATAAAAATTATATTAATACATTATAATATTTATAGTTATACATATAGGGTCATTAATTAACAAACTAAAAGTACCAATTGAATTAGATTCAAACTTTACACACTTAACATTTACTTTACATCAAAGAAAAATATGAATATACCTAAAAAATATAGTAATAATTAATATTTTTCAGTAGTCGGCCGACTATTCTGCCTGAACTATTGTATTCGGTCACCCCACCGAACAAAGTAGTCGGACCGACTAATTAGTCCATCAGGCGAATATTGCAACACTAGAAGTATCAGAGTTGTGTTTTAGTCGATTTATCTGACTCTATAGGCTACCCTTGGAACGGAACTCAACAAATATCTTTATAAAACTTGCTCGATTTTCTGTTGCTGTCAATTCAAATAGAAGGCTGCCGATCACCAAGTATATTTACTTGCATGTTTTATTAACATAAATAATTTTTTAGAACAACCAGATGATTGGAGTGAATTTAGTATAAGACTGCATCCCCCATCACTCTTATTTACTTGACAAGCATTTTGAGGAATGTTTACACAAGGTAATTATCGTTCAAAAAAAGATGCATTTTGAAGAGTGGGGGAGACCAAACTTGTTTATTATTTCTCAAATCATCTATCCCATCACTAAATGAACCAAAATAAGGATTTCCAATAACAGTACAGATAGCAGGCATGACATGTAACATTCTGTGGGGCATATATGTATTGTGCATCCAGGCAAAGATGTAAAAGATTCAAAATTGAACATAGGGTTAACAGACCTGCCTTGAATGCACAACTGGAATCACCATCAATAATCAGAAAAAGAGGCTTCCTCGTGAACGGAACCAAATCAGAAGGATAAAGATGATATAAACCTGAGAAGTTAATAAATGATCAGTGACTTAGACATGCCAAATCCCATACATCAATTACGCTATCAAGAATTAATTGAGCCTGAGACAGTTTTTTTTCGTTTTAGGAATGCAGTATGATATATGAAATCGAAAATAGTTTAGAGATGTCGGAAGAAAAGTATACCTTCATTTACCTGAGAACCAAGACATATATATTCCCCGGGGTTGTTACAGTGATTATCGGTTTCGAGGGGTGGACTTTCAGGTGGAGAACTCAATTTAGTAGGCATCTCACATGTGCTGGAACTATCCATCTCAGAGATAACTGAGGAATGCACTTGTCTCAAGCTAGCAGGAGCTTCCCGATTTCCTGCATATTTAAATGTGATGGCATCTGAAGTGACTAACCAAGAATAACCAAATGGCATGGCACATTAGTGGACTGGAGTTGAAACACAATGGAAGGATGAAAACATTCACAAATCTTGGTAAAATCCTAGAGATGGAATGCAAGATGTACTAGAAGATTGAAAAATACAAAAAATCACACACCTCGGTGATAATTGAATGGCAAAAGACTAACCTCTAGAAGATAGATATATCAAAAGGATTCCATTAGGTGGAAGCTCGTCAACTATTGTAGCAAGAACCTGGGCCACAAACAGATAATCATGTAAACACCTTTTCATAATTTAATTAGGTTTGTGTGTAATAGGCAATATCAAATCTTATTTGCCAAAGTTTAGATTCTTTATATCTCAATAGACAGGACATGGATGGGACCTTTCATATACTCATTAATGGTTATAATCGTTAACACATCTCAAAGTAAACATAACTCCATGAACTGTGAATTCTACCAAAATTAAATATATAATGGGGTTGGGGAGTATGCATCATGGTGCATGTAAATCTACATGCAAAGGTGCAACAAACGTCCAAATTTTTATATTTTTTTAAATGAATCATTAGCAATTCAGATCGCAATATATCACCATGACATCATTCAAGTTTCAACTTAATTCGAGACTTCTAACTTATCCATCAAGACAGTCAAATTTTAACGGTCTCAAAATTGCTGAAATTGCCCTCTTCTGATGGGCATGTTAGCAATATATGTTTTACACGAAATTTGGAATACATAATCCACTTAATATTCTAAGTAAATCTCTCAAGGATTCATTTCAAAAAAAATAAAAAATAGAAGTTTGTGGCACTTATGCATGCAAACTTAGATACACCTTGGTGCATACACTCCAACCCCATATAACAAATGAGTACGGGAAATGTGAATCATACAAAAAATTAAAGGAAAAAGAGGGAAAACAATAACAATTAGTACTCCATGTAAAATTTGAATTATTTAGCAGATGTGACAACTACAGAATACAGAATATCCAAAATCTTAAAAAATAAACATATAATGTCCAAAAAAATGAAACATATAATAGACAAAGATAGCAGTGGTGTAATATAACTGAAGCTTACTTATCTGTGAAGTGGACATATCTAACAACCAATGTTAGGTTTGGACAACACTATAACTTAGAAAGGCTCCATATTAACACTGATTGTCCAGAATCGTGTTGCATGCTAAGATCTTTGTCATGTGTGTGCGTGTCTGTATACATACATACATATATCACAATCTTAAAGTATAACCACTGCATGCTAAGCTTCTCATAAATCGCTTTGTTCAGGACTTTTTAGAGTGAGGCGTTGCAAGCCACCAAATGTTCAAAAAGCTTGAAAATTCATTATAGATGTCTAACTAGTTAGCCCCAATAAAGCCCCCGGAGGGTTTGTTTTTTTAATGAGGTCCTTGGTAACGAGACATGAAGACTCTTAATATTATTAAAAATCTAATTTAAATATTAAAATTTAAAAAAAAATACTTAAATATCGAATCGAAAGACAGGCTGAACCAAATAAAAGAATAAAAACAAAACATATACACCAAAAAGAACCAAGATGCTTGCACCTCCTGGCACTCCCTAGAGAACCAAGATGCTAAATGTCTAAATTTCATGCACATACATACAAGTTACCACCACACACGAACATATAACCAAATATTGAAGTTCTCTCAACGAAGACATGTTCATAAGCAATTCATATAGGATGAGTGAAAATAAACTTAATAGATCAAAACCAGACAATATATAAATTTTAAGAGCATGGTATCTGTTAGAGATTACCGTATATGTCAGAGATTACCGTATATTATTGTTCCTTTATTTGTCTCTATTTCCTTATGCATTGTTTCCTTATGTATCACTGTTTCCTTATGTATTGTTTCCCTATGTAACCCGACAGGGGTATTTATGTAAGTTCTCATCTAAGCACCCTAGGGTTTAGTCCTATATAAGGACCCCTAGACCTCACAGAATAAACACACAATATTCTTCTCTTCTTTTCTCCACATGGTATCAGAGCAGCGGTCCTAGACATGTGTTCTGATCTCATATTCCTCCGTCACCGCCCACCCCTTCTCCCTCCCTCCCCTCCCCTCCACGACGCCCAGCAGGAGCCCCGCGCTAGGTGTGCGCCCCCCGCGTCCTGGGCCCCTCGCCCTAGGCCCCATGCGCTCCCTCCGCCCCCCTGCGATCTGCTGTAACCTTCCTGTGGCCCTAGGCTTATGCTGCTGCCGCCCTAGGCCCAAGGTTCGAAATCTCGATTTCGATTTCGTTTCGGTCCCCTCCAAAACCGAAATTTCGGTGAAATTTCGGGAAATTTCGACCGTTTCGGTGGAATTGTCGAAAATGACTCAAAAAGGCCATTTTTCGATGATTTTTTTGGAAATTAAGATTTTCTAAGTTATTACAACAATAAATAGCTTACAAATACACACTTATATCACACATATTGCTTATATATGCCCCTTAGATCGCACATATCGGTCATATCAGTCATATCAGTCAAACCGATGTTAATGTTGATTCTTGACTGATATGTAATGGAAATTAATATCATCCAATCCAAGATCTTAAAACAACATCTTACAAATGCACACTTATATCACATACATTTCTCATCCATGCGCCTTATATCACACCATATCGGTCATATCAGACATATTGTTGAGCAGTCTGATAGATACTGGAAATGGAAATCAAAATAACTAAGTTAACAACACTTAGAAGACATCTTTTGTTCATAAAAATAGAAAAGATTTTTTTATTTAAAAATGTAGATAATGATTAATTAAACAATGTTTTGGTCATAGAAATAACCGTCACAGACAAAGTTCGAATGAATTACAGAATTAATTACATACTTACAATAAAGATGCGTCTATTTACGAAGAAATGACAAACAAATGAAAGGAATAAGCTATATCAAATATATAGAAGCTATAGAGTTTTTTCATCTCCATTGCTTAAACCCAAAGGGGAAGAAGCTCCCCAAGTTGAATAATCGATGTATGTACCATCTTGTCTCAACATACCATGTATCCATGAATTTCAACCGAAATGGGTCGATATGTCGAAATATCACCGAAATTTCGATCGAAATCCAGGAAATTTTGTACCGAGATCCATGAATTTCAATCGAAATGGGTCGAAATGGATCGAAATGTCGAAATATCACCGAAATTTCGGTCGAAATCCGAGAAATCGATATATATAGGAGTTTCGATACCCATGACCTCTCGAAACCGAAATTTCGGTGAAATTTCGCCGAAATTTCGCGAAATTTCATTCCATGCCTTGGCCCCTTGTTCGACTTCGGTTTAGGGTGTTGAGCCTCCACAACTCTCCAAAAATGTGCAACTAAGGTGGTTCTACGGATCAACTACAACTTCATCTAGGTCACTTTTTCTTGACCTAGAGACGCTATCATGACGTCCACCGAGACCAAGCCTATGTATCCTCCTTCTTTGATGGTACAAGGCACATCTATCAAGTTGAAAGGCTCCGAAAACTATGTTCTACGGTCTCGATCCTTCAAGATATTTATTAGTGGCCAACGAAAGAGTGCCATCCTCACGAAGACTCCTCCTGCTACTACTGATGCAGATTATGAAGCATGGTTTGTCGACAATTGCCAGGTAATTACATGGATGACAAATAGTGTAGATCCAAATATTGCTGCAAATCTCTTATATAAAGATACTGCTAAAGCCATGTGGGAAAATCTTGAGCACACATATTCCCAGAAAACAACCAAGTCTCGTCTTTCTGATATATACACAAGAATCTGGTCTACTAATCAAGAAGAGACCAGTCTAACGGAATACTACCGGACACTTACAAGCCTGTTTGAAGAACTTCTTATCTTTCAACCTGCATGCTGTGATAAACAAATAGGCGAACGTGCTGAGTGGCAGGTCTACAGGTTCCTCTCAGGGCTTCACCCGAAGTACAAAATTGCAAAAGATCAATTTCTTATGGCAGATAAATTGCCTACGATCGAAACCATATTCGGTCGACTACAGGAACTGGAGGTTCCAGTTCAAAATTCTCCGGTTCATTCTTCTACAGAGACAACATCCCACTATTCATCTGGGTACAAAGGACGACAACCTTATCCTGGAGGCCGAGGTCGTGGCCGCGGGCGTGACTCAGGTCGTGGACGTGACCTTGGACGAGGTCGTGGTCGTGATTCTTCTACTGGTCGTTATCCTGCATGCGTACACTGTGGTCGCATGAATCATCCTTCTGAGCGGTGCTGGGCAACATTTGGCAAGCAACCAAGTGCTCATAACACTTATGACGATGAATCACATGATACGAACAATGATACAACTACTCAGAGTACAGATGGACAACAGACTCCATTCACTGCTTCTGAATATACTCGTCTTCGGCAACTTCTCAATGATTCAGCTGCCTCAATCAAAGACACGACCGCATCTGCTGCTACTGCTAGCCTTGCCACTACCTCAGGTACAGTAGCCAACTCAGTCTCTGTTACCAAACATGCTTGGATTATTGATTCTAGTGCTTCCACTCATCTAATGGGAGATGCAAGTCTACTCACCTCATCTCAACCCTCTACCACTGTAAAGAGCGTTCGTGTTGCCAATGGGGATCATTCTCCCGTTACTACTGTTGGAACTATTGACTTCTCCAACAAACTTCGACTGACAGATGTGCATTGTGCTCCTGCTTTCCCACTCAATCTTTTATCTGTTCAGAAGCTATGTTGTGAGCTACACTGTCGTGTTATTTTTGATGAATTCTGCTGCTATTTTCAGGACATCCGGACGAGTCAGATTTTTGGTGGGGGGACATGAGAGAAATGGCCTATATTACCTCAACAACCCGTCTACTTCCAACTTTGCTGGCGCTACCTCCATCTCTCAAGATCCCCTTCTATGGCATCTTCGTCTGTGACATCCTTCTGCCAAAGCTCTCTCTATGATGTTCCCTGAACTATCTATGCTAAAACCCTTTGAGTGTGAAGCATGTCAGTTCGGAAAACATCATAGAGTTTCCTTTCCTGCCAGAACTGAGCCTCATCGCACTACTCCTTTCTTCCTAATTCATTGTGATATTTGGGGACCCTGTCTGGTCCGAACTATTAGTGGTCATAAGTACTTTGTTGTTTTTGTGGATGACTACAGTCGCTTATCTTGGGGTTTCTTGTTAAAAGAACGTTCAGAAGTTAATATCGTTGTCAAGAACTTCTTTCATTATGTCAAAAAAAAATTCTCCACTACTATTAAAATCTTTCGTTCTGATAATGCTTTGGAATTTACTCAGAATGACTTGACAACCTTTTTTGCCTCCCAGGGTACCATACATCAAACTTCTTGCCCATGTACATCCCAACAAAATGGGGTTGCTGAAAGAAAACTAAAACACCTTCTTGATATTGCTCGATCCTTACTCACACATATGAATGTTCCCAAGATATATTGGGGCAATACTATTCTTACTGTTGTTCATCTTATAAACAGGGTCCCCTCTGCTTCTCTACAGGGCTCCACTCCTTTCAACTTGCTATATCCCAAGGAGAAACCTTTCCCTCTGCCCCTACGAATTTTTGGATGCACAGCCTTTGTCCATAATTTCCATACCACTGACAAATTATCTGCTCGCGCTATCAAATGTGTTTTTCTAGGGTATTCTCAAACTCAAAAAGGATACATATGTTATGATCCTACAGGACATCGTTATTACGTTTCTCTTGATGTCAGCTTCTTTACTCAGACAGTGTCCGATATTCCTCTTCAGTTTCCTCATCCACCAATTGTGTATAAAAAGAAGAGTTGTGTCTAATCCTGTTCATGTTCCTTTACCTATTCCAATGTTGCAGGAAACTGTGCCATCCTCGAGTGCTCCCACCAATACTACCTTAGATAGTCCTCAGGAGCTTCCGATCGCTCTACGCAGAACAAAGTGACAATGTACACTTCATCCAATATCTCATTTCACCTCTACTAATGGGTTACCTTGCTCTGACAAAAGATATGCAGATGCTATAATGGCTATTTCTGTTCCCAAATATCACCATAGTGCACTACAAGATGAGGGATGGAGAATGGCAATGAATGAAGAAATGGAAGCATTACAGTCTAGAAAAACATGGGACCTTGTCAAATGCCCTCATGGATGTAAACCAGTTGCATGTCGCTGGATCTTCACTACAAAGCAGTCCCCCGACGGTTCTGTTGATCCTTTAAAGGCAAGACTTGTAGCAAAAGGCTTTACTCAAACATACGGGGTAGACTACTTCGAAACATTCTCCCCTGTGGCTAGAATGGGATCCATACGAACTATTATCTCTGTGGTTGTGAACAAAGGGTGGCCTATGTTTCAGTTAGATGTCAAGAATGCATTTCTATATGGAGAGCTTGACGAAGAAGTCTACATGATACAACCCCCAGGTTACGAAGTCGAGGAGGAGTATGTATGCCGACTTCACAAAGCCATCTACGGACTAAAGCAAAGTCCAAGAGCTTGGTTTGATAGACTGAGTACAGAAATTGGCACCATGAGCTTCCAGAGGACTACGTCTGATTATTCGATTTTTGTCAGGAGACGGCAGACTGGTACTGTAATTCTTTTTATTTATGTAGATGATATGATTATTACTGGAGATGATGACCAAGGGATACTAGAAACCAAGGCTTTCTTGCAAAAAGTATTCGTCACCAAGGATCTTGGACAACTTCACTATTTTCTAGGCATAGAAGCTCTACGTACTAAGAAAGGCTTACATATGTCGCAGAGGAAATACTGCCTTGATATACTAACTGAGGCAGGACTACTTGGGTGCAAACCCTCAGGAATTCCAACAGAGCCTAGAAAACACTCTGCATCCACTCTCTTTGAAGACACTACACGATATAGGAGCCTGGTTGGCAAACTTCTATATCTTACAGTTACTAGACATGATATATCATATGTTGTAAGCAGAGCCAGCCAATATATGGAGAAACCATGCTACAGCCATTGGCAAGATGTTCTTCAAATCCTTCGCTACCTAAAAGACTCGCCAGGACGAGGAATCTTCTATGGGGCAAATGGTCACACAAATCTCACTGCATATGCTGACGCCGATTATGCAAGCTCTCCTGAAGACCGTCGATCTACAACTGGATATGCCATGATGGTAGGAGGAAACCTGGTTAGTTAGAGGAGCAAGAAACAAGCAGTTGTTTCAAGATCTAGTGCTGAAGTTGAATATAGAGCAATGGCTCAAGCTACATGTGAGATCACGTGGGTGCTCACTTTTCTACAAGAACTAAATGCTGCTACATCCACTCCTATTCCCTTGTACTGTGACAACAAATCAGCTACCTACATTGCTACCAATCATGTGTTCCATGAGAGAACAAAACATATTGAGATTGATTGTCACTTTATCAGAGATGTACGAGGAGGGAAGATAACCACGCCGCACATTCCAACAGATCTTTAACTTGCTGATATTTTTACCAAGGCAATGTCTAAGAAGCGGCTTTCCTGGATAACTTCCGAGTTAGGCATGATTGATGAATATGCTCCAACTTGAGGGGAGGTGTTAAAGATTACCGTATATGTCAGAGATTACCGTATATTATTGTTCCTTTATTTGTCTATGTTTCCTTATGCATTATTTCCTTATGTATCACTGTTTCCTTATGTACTGTTTCCCTATGTAACACGACAGGGGTATTTATGGAAGTTCTCCTCTGAGCATCCTAGGGTTTAGTCCTATATAAGGACCCCTAGACCTCACAGAATAAACACACAATATTCTTCTCTTCTTTTCTCCACAGTATCAAAAAAATTTAAGAACAGAAAAATCAAAATTAGATCAATCAACAAACGTAATGAGAATTACAGATAACACGATGAACCATACAAATAAAACCCAATACATTATCCTAATAGATTATAAAGTACCATAAAGAAAATTTGATAGCAAGTACTTCGGCAAACCAAAAGACAAAACATCATATAATTATATTAAAATAGCAAATTGAAGACAATGGCCAAGCTATTACATTAGCCTAACCCTCCAAGACACCAAAAAAGGACACAGCTCATATGAGGCAATCATATTTCATTGAACAAGTGAAGTGCGAACGTCAATGTTTTGAAAACCGGACCGACCAGTTCGACAGGTTGGATCACTAAATCGGGCCTAGACCAGTCCGGTTAACCAGTTTACACCGACTCGGTCCAAGTGTCAAGTTTTTTATCCAATCACCAGTTTAATTGGCTTTTTTGAACCCGGATTAACCTGGTTCAATCGAAACTGAACCGCAATTATTATTCTCAAAATAATTACTTATTCAAAATAGTTGCCATTGTTGGGAGTTGAACTCACGACCTTCAACAACCTACATCAAACCTCTAACAAACTACTCCACCACAAATTCTTATATTAAATGGAGTTTAAGTAAAGCTTAAACTATTGTCTATATATAGAGTATATTGTTTAAATATTATATATAGAGAGGGCTTATCCAATGAGCCCTGTGCCCATTAATGTTTCAATGAGCACCCATTCTGGGCCATACACGTGTATTAGCAATAACTATATTTCTAATTATAGGCTACCATGTATTTAAAAAAAATCCTATATTTCCTATTATACAACGTCCTTAAAAATTGGAAGACGGTTTTGGAAAGAAACGATTCAAATAAATGATTCCATGCGGATGATTAAGGATCCAAACGCTATGATAGTAATAAATATAATTCGGTCAAGTAAATGCTTATTGTGAGATCAGTAATATCAAGACAATGATCAGTAATTTACATCCAAATAGTTACATTGTACAGAATTTAGTAATATGTATAAAATGGTCAAGTAAATGTGTGTTGTGAGATCAGTAATAACATAACAAATGGTTAGTAATACCATTGTCTATGTAATGCGCATTGCATTAACAAATAGTTACTTTCTTACTTGAGCAATGCCAATGACTTACTGGCCATTACTTTGTTATTACTGATCTCATAGTAGCTATTACTTGAGAATCGTATACATATTACTGAACATGTGATATAAGACATAGATATATACATTACTGAACCCAAACAATAATTTACTTGATAACTATATATATATATATATATATATATATTACTTGAGTATCATCTCTAAATTACTGAATTTTGTTGAAAGTAATAAAACATATGGAAATTACTGACCAATTGTTATGGTTTTACTGACTTTACAACAAGTACTTACTTGTCCATTGTGTATATATTACTGAAATCTGCACCATGTAATAAAATGAATGTAAATTACTGACCGTTGTTTGGATATTACTGACTTCACAACAAGCACTTACTTGTCCATTGTGTATATATTACTGAACTCTGCACCATGCAATAAAATGAATGTAAATTACTGGCCGTTGTTTGGATATTACTGATCTCGCAACAACCATTTACGTGAGTATTGTCTCTAAATTACCGAATTCTATTCAAAGTAATAATACATATAGAAATTACTGAACATTTGTTATGGTTTTACTGACTTCACAACAAGCACTTACTTGACCATTATGTATATATTACTGAATTCTACACCATATAATAAAATAAATGTAAATTACTGGCCGTTGTTTTGGATATTACTGATCTCGCAACAACCATTTACTTGATTATTGTATATATATTACTGACCTGCGCATTTGGATCTCGATTTTCTGCAAGAAATCATCGATTCGAATGTTTTCATTCCAAAACAATCTTCCTATTTTTTAGGACGCGATATAATTGGAATACCACTTATTGTTAAATCGCTTTGCATATTAATCTCCTTCCAAAAACAACATCCTTCGAAATAGGCAACCACTCAATTGGTAATACACATGTGTGGCCTACAAATGGTGCTCACCGAAACGCTAATGAGCCCTGTGCGCATTAATTAAAAATCCTATATATATATATCCATTTGTATAACATTTAATGTTACATATTAGAAAAATATTTTATGTATACTATAAGATATATATATACACAATAGTTATGTAATTTATATCTATTTCAACTATATTTGAGTATGTATTTTATATATATTTTAACCCATTCTGATTCGATTACCTGGTCAACCACCTCTTTTCCATCGGTTTGGTTCAATCCGAATTTTTAAGAATGATGACGTCATCATACAGTTGAACCGGTTCGATTCCATGGTTCAACTCGATCCGACCTTTTCAGTAATGTTTCAGGTTCAGTCTCTGATTCGATTTCAAAAACATTGGCGAACGTAAAAAGAGAAGAGATATAATCCAAGGACCACCTTGGAATATAGATTAAGAAAGCTTGGTAGTAAAGGCCTTGATGCGAAATATAACAGGTTAAGCATTAAATAGGGTGGTGAGTTGAGCTGGAAGCGCAACAAGGAGTTAAGAAGTAAAATCTGGGACTATATGTTATAGCAAGTCAAAGTAGAGGTGTGAGCCTAATGGAAATATTAGGTCGAAGGATTAAATGGTGGATCTAACATGTCTTGCACCAGCCGCAAACCTTAGGTTCACTGAGTTTGAGAAAGGTGCTCTCGTACGCATCACATGGGGCAAATCAACTTGTACAACGTGCCAAGGTCTTGTCCGAGCACCTAAAACTCTTTTATTATGTAGAGTTTCCTCTCTATATAAAGCGAACCCTGTGACACATAGTAAATAGGCCATTAATTTCCTTTCTCATGGTATCAGAGTTGCTATCTTAGACCAGAGCTCTGACACCCTCATGCTACCCTACCCCACCTACAGGCCGTCTCTCTTCCCCGCATGCCTAGTCGCCCACGCGCTACCCTAAGGCATCGCCTACTGCCACCACGTGGAATCTCCAGTAAGATCAGTGCCACCATAACCCGAGCGAGACACCTCCCTCCATGGGGTCCCCACGCCGAACAATGTAGCATGCATACCATCGCACCAATGCCACCTCTCACCAGAGACCATGTAGACTATGATCCGGCTAAAAGGAGTCTTTCCAACAACAGAAAAGTTGCTCTTGTGGTGCACCTACAAGGGTAATGGGAAGGTTGTTTATCTAGGTTTACACACGCAATTCACCTTCTATGATAGTGTAGACAAACATCGATTCATCTCCCAGTCTTGTCCTTTCCATGCCTTGTTTATCCGTCATGGCAGAGAGCAACGTTGATGCTATTTAGTCTCCTGGGGCTATCAAGGATCATTGTCCTAAGTCAAGATGGATAGGACAAAATACAAGTTGTAGGTTATGCAATTCATGAGCATCATGGAGAGCTACAAAAAAGAATATGCCAAGACAGAGCTAGAGCTAGTCGACAAGACTGGTGTTGATATTACATAGAAGCAAGATAATGCATGATCCTAATTGTGGCTATCTAGCACTATAATGACAGAGATAGACAATGAGATGATGCATCAGTCCACTGCGAAGGTGATGTGGGACATCCCTGCAACAACATACTCTCAGGCAAAAAATGCAACAAACATAATTTAGCTTCAGCGTACACGACCGAGCATGATGGTCTCCCGCTCTACATCTTCTATTCAAGTCTGAGGGGCATGTTAGAGAAAGTACACAATTACATGCCCCCAAGTGTTATTATTGAGCAGCAACTCACACACAAGAAAGCCATGATGGTTGGTGTCTTCCTCATTGGTCTTAATCCAGCTTAGGACGCAGCACGCGGTCAATGTCTATCCAGTGCTTCAATTCTACCTATGGAGGTGGCATACAACCGTTTCAGCAGAATCTTTGTGCCACTCATGCTAGGGGTGCACAATGATTATGATCGGACAATCCAATCCGATGTCAATGGATTGGACTGGAATGATTTCATCATTTTAATGGATCAGATTGAAATTATTCAAATCTATTAAATATGAATTGGATCGGATCGTTATCAAAATCCGGTCCTCAGTCCAATCCTCTATAAACATATATACATATGTAATATATATTTATTTACCTACATTCCCAATTTCCTATAAGAGTATAATCGATGCCATTCATCTCATTTTGGTGGATACGAGTTCTCTTGCACCACCATCTCTTCTCTCTTGAAAGCTGTGGAAAAGAATACTTTGTTGTTGTATGCATAGGCCCAATGTCTTAAATGTTGGATTTTGATTTTGTTTCGATAAGCTTCGAAAGAGAAACTCGATTGTATTTCAGTGGAATTTCGGTGAAATGGCTGGAAATTGGGGAAATTACTTGAAAACTCATTTTTTTCTAAAATTAAAATTTTTAATGTTCTTTAATTCAATAAATGAGATAGAAATACAAAGTTTTTTTGCTAATAGTAAGATATTAACATGATATGTTATATTAAATTTCCATCTGATCACGCTAACAGTCAAAAAAGTAGTATACTGCTCAGAACCAGATTTGAAATTGAAATTTTAGAAGCCATAAGTTTCAGTTGTTAAACATGAAGAGAATGGAGATACGTGCAATAATAATAGAGAAAAATATAGGCCAACAAAGAGTACCAGCAAAATGATATCTTATGCAAGGTTGCAAAAATCGATAGTCGGTAATCGGTCGGTTGGGCCACTGGCTAAGAATAAATTGACAGTCGGGCGACTAATCGGATTTAGTCGGGCTTTATTCAGATTGAATTTTTTTAATTATTTTAAATATAAATCATTTGTATACATATATTCTTATATAATTACATAGATTTGTACATTTTTATATTATCATAATGAACGAAAAGAAGTAATTGAATTTAAATAAAATATTAAACATATTAGAATAAGTTTGCTTTTAAAAAAAAGCAAAAAAATATGGTATCTCTCGACAAAAAATGATTGACTAATCAGCCTAGTCGGAATTAGTCAATATTCGATCGATCAACCCACCGACTAGATTAGTCGGACCTACTAGGCGGGCCGGGGGACTTTTACAACAGTGATCTTATGGTAAGAAATTGAAGATTGAAATGATAGCTTAGACCTTCTATCTAACAACAATACTTTCAACTTAAAATAAAATTGAATTTTAGAAATAAAGTAAAACACACCCAACACTAACATTTATGTATAATAGATGCATTGTATAACCTGTGATCATATAATATATGTTATACAAGACACAAACAAATCAGTTAACACCAAGAAACTATGTAGCACTCACAAGCACAATCTATATCCAACTTGATAGTAGACAAATACTTACAAGTCTTGGAAGGTTGCTAACAACCTAGCACTCGCGCAGTCACACATACTCCTTGTAGTAGAGAGAAGACACAAGAAAGCGAAACCTTAAATTTCAGATTTTGATTTTGTTCCGCCAAGAGTTGGAAAGAAAATTTTTCATAGAATTTTGGTGAAATTATCGGAAATCTTGGAAATTACTCTAAACTTGACTTTTTTCCAAAAAGTATGATTTTTAATATTCCTAAGGCAATAAATAAAATAGAAACGCACACTTATTTGTAAAACAGAATTGTAAATATAAGTTTTAAAGTAGTATTATCGTCATAATCATCGCACATATTGATATGTAGAGCAGTGTGTTGCCTAGAGTCGATAACTGTAAATAATCACCTCGTCAACAAGAATGAGGTGACACACATAATAACCACTAATTAAAACATATATGTCAACATAAATAAAGAACAAAAAAATAAATCTCTTCAGAGTCGATAACTGTAAATAATCACCTCATCAACAAGAATGAGGTAACACATATAATAACCACTAATTAAAACATATATGTCAACATAAGTAAAGAACAAAAAAATAAATCTCTTCAGTTAAAACTTGAACTTAGCTCTTAAATCTTGTGTCTAACTGATTTTGTTTCAATTTAGATCTAAAATTTAGAAACTAACTAAAGAAACTTCTTCAAACAATGTAAAGCGCTCTAACAACTCAACACATCGGTAAGTGAAATTCATTAATAGTAGCAATTTCTGATAAAAGTGAAGGGTAGATTCCCTTATTTTTCATGTTTTACCGAAATGACATGCAATTTCAATGAAATTTCATTGACATTTCGCTGATATTTTATTGAAATCATAGAAAAGGGAATAAGGTAGTGTTTCGATTTTGATAACCTAGAAAAATTCAGTGGAATTTCGTTCAAATTTGAGACCATGATAGAGCCCAAGGGTTCTCTTATATAGAAGAGAAAAACCCTAATGGGTAAATTACATACTAAGGACAGAGAAACAAGGCCTTAAATGTCGATTTCGGACACCTTTTCGGTGACTGGCCGAAACGGAATTTCGGTCGAATTTCGACAGAAATTCCGATCATTTCGGCCATTTTTGTACTAGGGCCCCCATATTTCGGTCATTTCGGCCATTTCGGTCGAATTTCGATTTCGACAGGATATCGATATTCGATAGAAATTCGATCGAATTTCGTTGAAATTTGAGGACATGCAGAGAAATAAAAAAACAAATCAGTTAGCACCAAGAAACTATGTAGCATTCACAAGCGCAATCTATATCCAACTCGATAGTAGACAAATACTTACAGTCACAAGACTTGGAAGGTTGCTAACAACCTAGCACTCGCACACATACTCCTTGTAGAGAGAAGCCGCAAGAAATCGAAACCTTAAATTTCATATTTTGATTTTATTTCGCCAAGAGTTGGAAAGAGAAATTTCATAGAATTTTGGTGAAATTTTCGGAAATCTTAGAAATTACTCTAAACTTGACTTTTTTTCCAAAAACTATGGTTTTTAATATTCCTAAGCCAATATATAAAATAGAAACGCACACTTATTTGTAAAATAGAATTGTAAATATAAGTTTTGAAGTAGTATTATCGTCATAATCATCACACATATTGATATGTAGAGCAGTGTGTTGCCTAGAGTCGATAACTGTAAATAATCACCTCGACAAAGAAGAATGAGGTGACACATAATAAATACTAATTAAAACATATATGTCAATATAAATAAAGAACAAAAAAATAAAGCTCTTCTGTTAAAACTTGAACTTAGCTCTTAAATCTTGTGTCTAACTGATTTGGTTTGAATTTAGATCTAAAATTTAGAAACTACCTAAACAAACTTCTTCAAACAATGTAAAGCGCTCTAACAACTCAACACATCGGTAAGTGAAAATTCATTAATATTAGCAATTTCCGATAAAAGTGATGGGTAGATTCCCTTATTTTTCATATTCTACCGAAATGACATGCAATTTTGATGAAATTTCATTGACATTTCGCTGATATTTCATTGAAATCCTGGAAAAAAGAATAAGGTAGTGTTTCGATTTCGATGACCTAGAAAAATTTGGTTGAATTTCGTTTAAATTTGAGGCCATGATAAAGCCCAAGGGTTCTCTTATATAGAAGAGAGAAACCCTGATGGGTAAATTACATATTATGGATAGAGAAATAAACAAACTGTAAAATAGTGACATAATATAAAACTCTCAACATTCTCCCTCAAGCTGGAGCATGGATGTCTATCAGGTTCAGCTTGGAACAACATCTCTGAAAAGGCCCTCGGGCTAGACTCTTGGTGAACACGTCTGATGTCTGCTGACTTGAGCTAACATGAGACGTAGAAACGAGACCCTTCTGAATTATGTCTCGAATGTAGTGATGGTCTACCTTGATATGCTTGGTTCACTTATGAAAGGTTGGATTGTTTGCAATAAACAGTGCAGCTTGGTTGTCGCATTGGAGGTGCGTGGGAAAAGGCACCTCAATAGCGGTCAATCAGAACGGATCTGACCCACATCATCTTTGTACTCCCTTGTGACATAGCCCTGTATTCTGATTCTGCACCGGACCTTGCAACAACTGTTTGCTACCTTGATATGCTTGGTTCTCTTATGGAAGGCTGGATTGTTGGCAACAAACAGTGTAGCTTAATTGTCGCATTGGAGATGCATGGGAAGAGGAACCTCAATAGCTAGGTCAAAAAGAACGGGTCTGACTCGCATCATCTTTGTACTCCCTTATGCCATAGCTCTGTATTCTGATTATGCACCGGATCTGGCAACAACTGTTTGCTTCTTACTCTTCCATGATACCAAAGAACTTATGAACACAGAGAAGTCAAAAGTAGACTTCATGTCCTTGGGGCATCCTGCATAGTCTGCATTTGTACAAGCTATAACAGTAAGGGATATGCCTCTTCTAAATAAGAGACAAGTGTCAGGTGAGGTCTTCATATACCTCAAAATCATATGGAATGCATCCATATGTGCATGTCTAGGTTGATCCATGAACTGACTCACTTTGCTCATTGCAAAGGATGTATGGCCTAGTGAAGGTCGCATATAGAAGCTTCCCAACTAGCTCATTGTATCTCCTCTTGTCTACTTCCTCAGTATCATAATCAGATAGCTTCATGCTCGGGTCCATAAGGTCCGTAACATACTTCCTTTGGGTCATCACAAGATCTTGCTGGTTCCTGGCAAACTACATTCCAAGGAAATAGCGTAGACTACCAAGATCCTTAGTAACAAGCTGTTGTCCAAGAAAAGCCTTAGCTGCTTGAATGTCATGTATGTTATATCATGTAATGATAATATCAACAACATACACTAGTATAGCATCAGTACCCTTCTGGGACCTCTGAACAAACAAGGAATGTTCTGCAGTTGATCTCAAGAACCCCTTATGTTTTATCACGTCCGAGAACTTCTGAAATCGTGCTCTTGGATTTTGCTTAAGGCCATAGATTGCGTTATGAAGTTGCACACCTTCTGACACTTCCCCGTAGCAGTGAACCCAGGTGGTTGCTGCATATAGACTTCCTCTTGTATATTACCATAAAGGAAAGCATTCGTCACATCAAGCTGATACAGTCCCTTGTGACTGCAACAGAGAGAAGAATCTGGAGTGTGGAGTGTCGAGCTACTGGAGAGAATGTGTCTTGATAGTCCATCCCATAGGTCTGGGTGAACACACAAGCCACAAGTTGTGCCTTGTAGAGATCAATGTTGCCATCTGCTTGATACTTCATAGCAAACGCCCACTTGCATCTCACAACGGATATATCTGCAAGAGCTGTAACAATGCTCCACGTGCCACGAGACTATAAAGCGGTCATCGCCGACTCCATGGTTAGGCACCATTGGCTCACTAGAGACTCATGATATGTATGTGGTATTTCAACAGTAGATAATCCCACAACAAATTGCATAATAGATACCCACCTTCCCCACGCATTTACAACTACATGTCATGTCAAATTCACAATCGCAATATACACATACATACACCCACAATTAACACATTCCCATGCCTATACTAATACACAAGTCCAAAAACACAAATAAACATCATATATAATTGCTAGAGTTTTAGGCATTTAGAGACAAATAAATTCATATAAAATATCACAACACATATCACAGATTTAGAATTAATTTTCTTAATTTTTACCTTGGGCATTTAATAAGATTTCCCAACATTAACCCTTGGGTTTGTAAATGATTAGCTGGTCAGACAATAGATGGTGCTAGAGAGCAGGTGGCAGTACAGGTGTGAAAGACTTGTAAAATGATTATGGTATGACATGTACAAATTTAGTTGAAGATATTACATCAAAGAAAAGTAAATGGCCAATTTCACTAGAAGGATAGGTATTGTAACTCGTATTTTTGTGATTGGATCAATAAGTGTTTTCTTTTATAGTTCATCTTCCAGATTGCATTCACCCCTTTAGTGATTGGATGAATTGCATTGTAGACATGAAAAAATAAGAACTCAGCAGGCCTAACCCCTCAAATAATACTAAAGGGGTAAGACCCATTGAGGTTTTATAGGACGAGAGTTTTATCTATCCCATAGCACACAAAAATGAAAAGCAAATCCTTTGTTGAGATCTAGGTTGTTTGGGGAGGATCTAACACAGTTTTATATGCATACTACTGGGGAAAAGAGTCAAAATCGAAGTGGTTATGATTCAACCAGAGGATGTTTTATTTATACATTTTGTAACAAGGATTTGAACGATTGTGTATTTTTTAGCATCCTCACAAGGATAGAATTGGGAGTTCGAAAATTGTGACTATTTTCTTTCAAGAAGTAGATTCAGAATGAAAAAGAAAATAAAGGGGATCATAAATATAAAAATCAGAGCCATTAAACTAAGGTCGTCAAATTTGTGAAAAATGTGAACTTGTCCCTTATAAAGCTGTATACAAGGATTCTAACAAATGAGAAGCTGGAGGAAGAGTTATTTGAAGGAAAGGGACATTTACAGAAACCAAAATGGTAGCATACCTTCCTAACATGAAGAGGAATAGTTTAAAAACAATATAAGAAGTCATGAAGAATACACATCACAAAACAATGGTGGCATACTTATATCCAGGGAAACATATATTGTAGATAGTCCGCACCAAAACCTGTCCAGCTAAATGGAACTGTAGATAGGATAACATTGAACTTCCAAAATGGAATTAATTGTGATTTTTTAAGATATATGAAAGTGATTGTCACACTTACGGGAATTTTAAATAAAATGACCACCTATGGCCAAATTATTTAATCATAAAAGATAATCTGGTTGTATATGTAAACCTGATGTAGCTTCTTTCTGGGATTGGCTTCTCTAAACAAAAATACTCTCGTGTTCAGATTTGAGAAGAACTTCCATTGCAAGATAAAAGTTGAATATTGCGAAGGATATAGAAAACCCACCAGAAGGAAATGTGTTACTGATGGACGATACAGAGTCACTTTTCTCGGATTCGGCGGTAAAGTGGGATCCCTGATATCATGTAAAGGGTTTTGTGGAGATAACTTCTCACTCTCTTGTTGTTTGGGCAGAGAAAAGGAACCACTAGGTTCCCACTCCAGGCACTGAAGCATCCTAAAAGTGTCGAGAGTTAGCTCCGTAAACTTGATCTGGCATAAAAATGTCCATTCAAGAAATTAAGTGTTTGATTTTAGTAAAAGCAATTCCAATCATCTTCCAAATGACATGCTTATTAGAAAGTACTTTACCTCATTATGATGGTAACTGCTTAAGATTGCATCACGTAATTTTAGTCCTCTTTTAGCCTCACCAGAAACCACATATGGGAGAGAATCGGGATGGGAATCAAAGATAAAACTGTATCTTAAAGGTCTCATATTCATGAATGATGTGTCAGCTTTAAGAAATCGGTGAATTTCCTGCACGGGTAGCTTCCATTCTTTGGAGTCCATTTCCTGGAAAACAAATGGCAAAATTTAAGATATCATCACCAGTAAACTATTCAATAGGATATATGAAAGTTCCGGAATTTTACTACAAAGGTAACAATTAGATGTTCACACTTTGTTGTCGGCGCCTGGTTATTAGCTTCCCCTCAATGCCGTTAAAAGGTAACGAAAGAATAACTAGCACTTCGAATACTAAACAGTATTCCCCAATATCATCTGTGTGCAAGAAAAGACTGAATATATAATGTATAAAGTGATATTTTTTCCTTGCCTCAGTGTCACGAATGAAATGAGAATCCACTTGAATGTGTTTTGTTTTGTACGCTATGCAAAGTAGGTTTGGGGACAACAGAAGGGGCTAATTTGTTGTCACAAACATCAGGATCGAAATGGTTGCAGAGATACCACGTTCTTGAAAAAAAGAAATGAGCTTGAAGCATTTGTTGGGAAAAATAAGAGAGATGTTTATTCCATACACCCTAGGTTCTCTTATATAGGGGAGTAGCCTATGGGTAAATTACATCAAGAGTCCATAAGAATATAGAAAATATGAAACAATATAACTAACATAAATTATATCTCTACACTCCTCCTCATGATGGAGCATAGATGTCGATCATGCTCAGCTTGGACGAGCACTTTTGGAATGGCTCTCTAAGTAACGCCTTGGTAAAGATATCTGCAGTTTGGTCCCCTCAGCTAACATGAGATGTAGAAATAAACCCCTTCTGAATCATATCTCGTATATAGTGACAATCAACCTCAATGTGCTTGGTTCGTTCATGAAATACTGGATTATTGGCAATAAATATAGCAGCTTGATTGTCACATTCCAGAGCCATAGGAAGTGGGACTTCTATATATAGATCTGTAAAAACAGCTTTGACC
The DNA here is from genome assembly GCA_037367405.1 of Ottelia alismoides. Taxonomy (NCBI): domain Eukaryota; kingdom Viridiplantae; phylum Streptophyta; class Magnoliopsida; order Alismatales; family Hydrocharitaceae; genus Ottelia; species Ottelia alismoides. Next base: position 317,318 of record JAZKJV010001982.1, read on the forward strand.
CACATCATTTCTGTACTAACCTGGGCCATAGCCCTATATTCAGACTCAGCACTGGATTTGGCTACAGCAGTGTGCTTCTTGCTTCTCCATGAGACAAGAGAGTTTCCAACATATACAGCAAATACAGTGGTGGACTTCCTATCCTTGGGACATCCTGCGTAGTCTGCATCTGCACACGCTGAGATAGCAATCTCCTTGACTTTCTTGAACAATAGACCCGCACCTGGAGATGATTTAAGATACCTGAGTATCATATGTATAGCATCCATATGTACCTGACGTGGTTGCTTCATGAACTGGCTCATCCGACTAACAACAAAAGAAATATCGGGTCTGGTAATGGTAACATAAAGAAGTTTTCCTACCAGTTCTCTGTATCTTCTCCTATCCACCTCATCAGTGTCATCATCATATAATTTCATGCTCGGATCCATAGGTGTAGTGGCCGGTCGACATCCAAGCATTCCTGTTTCACTCAGCAGGTCAGTGACATATTTCCTCTGGGTCATTACAAGTCTATGTGGATTTCTGACGAACTCCAGTCCCGGAAAATATCTAAGGACTCCAAGATCCTTGGTGACAAATTCACGACCCAGCATTTCTTTCGCCCTCTGAATTCCTTGTTCATCGTCACCTGTAATCAGGATATCATCTACATACACCATAATTGCAATAATACCTTTGGATATTTTCTGTATAAACAGGGAATGATCTACATTGGAACATTTGTACCCCTGTTTTTCAAACAAGTCTGAGAGCTTCTGGAACCAAGCTCTAGGGCTCTGCTTAAGACCATAGATGGCCTTATGAAGTCTACACACCTTAGAATACTCCCCCTCAACAGCAAAACCAGGTAGTTGTTGCATGTAGACTTCCTCCTGCAAGTCATCATATAAAAATGCATTCTTAACATCTAATTGATACAAAAAATGACCGAAACGACCGAAATTTCGGTCGAATTTTGACCGAAATTCCGTTTCAGTCAGTCACCGAAATGGTGACCGAAACTGATATTTAGGGCCTTGCCCACGGGCAACCAGGCGTGCCTTGTATCTATCAATGTTGTCATCTGCATTCTGCTTAACTGTGAAGACCCAGTTACAGCTCACTGTAGACACACCGTTAGGTGCAGGAACAAGGCTCCAGGTACCTCTTGACTGAAGAGCAGACATCTCTTCTTCTATAGCTAAACGCCATCTATTGTCCTTCAATGCATCTTGGTAATTCCATGGAATATCCACAGCAGATAGTGCAATAGCAAAGCTCCTGAATTCACCAGATAGACGATCAAAAGAAACCGTGGATGCTATAGGATATGACACGCAGCTACGCTTCTGTTTACGAAGCGCAATAGGTAGATCCAAATCACTTGCATCCTCATATGTCCTCTGTAACACAGTCTGCTCAGCTAAATCATTAGATCCATCATTAGAAATTATATTCTCATAACAAACCCCAGGCGAGCTAGATGATGAGCAGTGACCATGAGCAGAAGCAGGCCGACGGGTATAGTGGAGTGGCAATGGGGGAACATGAACTGTAACAGAAGGTGCAGGTGATATAGGTAGTGGTGGAGGTGGTGGTAGCATGTATATGGCGTCATCAGTGTCTGAGGATACCAACTGATCACCTGTAGGAGAGAAGTACATAACAGACTCAAAAAAGGTGACATCAGCACTAACAAGGTATTTCCTGCGCAACAGATCATAACACATGTGCCCTGTTTTGTCCTAGAGTACCCGACGAAAACACACTTGACAGCCCTAGGAGAGAGCTTGTCAATACCTGGAGACAACTGGTGGACAAAGGCAACCGAGCCAAACACACGTGGGGTAAGTGAGAACAATTCTTTTTCAAGAAAAAACAAGTAGAAAGGAATCTTCTCATCTAAGACAGACGACGGTATGCGATTAATGAGATAACATACCGTGAGAACATCATCGCCCCAGAAAGAATGAGGAGCATGACTCTGTATGAGAAGCGTCCTGGTGATATCAAGCAAATGACGATGTTTCCTTTCTGCAACTCCATTTTGTTGGGAAGTATAGGCACAGGATGTTGGTGGATAATCCCTTGTGTTGAAAAATAATTTGAGAGTAAATGAGTACAAAATTCCAAGGCATTATCACTTCTTACAATTTTTACAGACGCAGAAAAGACATTACGAACTTCATTTATGAAATTTATGATAATATTCCCAGCTTCAGATTTATTCTTTAATAAAAAGACCCAAGATACACGAGAAAAATCATCCACAATGACAATATAAAACCTCTGTCCCTAATGATCAGGAACACGATTAGGACCCCATATATCAACGTGAAACAACTAAAACTTGGAGCTACTGCTCCGACTCTGACGACTGGGAAAGATAGACCGATGATGCTTTCCCAACGTGTGAGGCGAAACCTGAGGTAAAACACGACACAATTTCTGAAGCGGTAGATAGCAAAAGCGCAAGTGCCACATGAATGGAGAGACAGGTCCAGCAGGAAGAGAGGAGATTCCGGCATATGGAGTCCGACTGAGGCGATATAGTCCACCCTACTCATAGCCACGCCCAATCACGTTGCCCGTAAGGATGTCCTGAAAAATGAGAGAAAATGGATCAAAAATTGCTCGACAATGTAAATCCGTTGTAAGTTGGCTAATGGATAACAAATTCATAGAAAAAACAGGTGTGTGCAGCACATTCTTGAGGTGCATAGACGGTGTCAGGCTAATCTTCCCCTGACCAGTAATCGGGGAGTGCGTCCCATGAGCAATAACCACAGTGCGTCGTGGAGGAACCTGTCGGTAGGTTGTAAGTAGACCTCGGTTACCACACGGATGGCGTGTGGCACCAGGGTCCATAATCCACTCTAAAGTATCAGATCCACTACTGCTAGTGAATGCATAATTACTGCCTGAGGTATTGGTGGATGCAGAAGCAGCAACATCAGAATGACTCTTAGGAGCAAGCGTTGATGTAACAGGACCAGATGGAGGAATAATACCCCTCAGACAAGCTACAAGATCATCAAATCATTGATCCAAAGAGGAAGCGGATGGAGGTTCAACCTGTTCAGCTACTCGTGCAGAAGCAGGAAATCCATGTTTGGAATAGCATGTGTCTTCGGTATGTCCAGAACGATGGCAGAAAGTGCATGATTGCCGAACATGACTCCCTCTGCCTCGAGGTCCACGACCACGAAACTGATGATGACCCCCACGACCTCGAGATGCTGCCATAGCCGAGGCGGTCTAATTGGCAGTAGATGAAGGAACAGTAATACGACTCAGTCTGTGAAAGGCTTCCTCCATCGGAGGAATAGTAGAATCTGTCAGGATCTGGGAACGTGTTGCCTCGTACTCTGGATCAAGGGCTGCCAGGAATACACCAACCATAGTAGCATTCTTGTATGTCTTCTGCTGCTCAGGAGTGGCTGTGAGAGGCATGAAGGTAAAGAGCTTCTCAAACATTCCACGTAAAGACGTGTATATGAGTGTAGAGGTCGTCCATTCTGCTTGATTGTAAAGATGTCATGCTGGAGTTGCAGAATCTTCGTCTCATTCTTTACCTGTGAATAGGTAGCAGCCAGAATATCCCACATTGCTTTTGCAGTGGTCTGATGGAGAATATCATTTGCAATCTCAATTGCTAACGTTCCTAATAGCCAAACCTTGGCGTATGCATCATCCGCCTCCCATGAGGCGTTGACCCCAGTCTTCTCAGCAGGCTCTTCCTCAGTAAGAATGTGCTTCTTACCGGTCGACTTCATCATACTCATGAATTGCATTGCCCACAGTTCATAATTTGACCCGTCCATCTTCACAATAGGTGCAGGACCTCTGAAGGCGCCTGTAGATGGAATATCTACCTGCTTTCTGACATGATGATAATAGAAGATTGGGGTTGTAGACTGAAGATATGGTTGTCTACACTGACATTCATGGGTTCGGTTGTATGTGTAGACTCAAGCAACCAAACCCATTAACGTGAAGACACGGGCGAAAGTCTCCTAGATGATGAAGACACCCTAGGGTTGGCCGGGCCCTACGGCGTAGACGTGCGCGCGAGACCTAAGAGGGCCGAAGGGAGAGAGAGGCGACGCACTTGGGCGTAGGCGACGTGCACAGCACGCGAGGCGTACGGGGCGGCGCACGAGGGCCGAGGCGCACGGAAGCGATGCACGGGGGTCGCGGCACACGGGGCCGAGGGTCGGGCGCTTGGAGGTGGGGGCTAGGGTTAGGGTTTAATTCGAGAACTCCGGTCTAGGATCGTCGCTCTGATACCATGTTGGGAAAAAACAAGAGAGATGTTTATTCCATACACCCTAGGCTCTCTTATATAGGGGTGTAGCCTATGGGTAAATTACATCAAGAGTCCATAAGAATATAGAAAATATGAAACAGTACAACTAACCTAAATTATATCTCTACAGCATTCATTGTCCATTTCTTATTGTGTCGAGTAACTAGATTGCCATAAAAAATATAGCATATTTAGTCGTAGACCTCTGACGATCATCATAGATCGAGGTGCCAACATATCATGACATGTCGCTGGAGTCGAGCATCTAGATACATTTGGAGTGTCGTCGCTCCATGGTATCAATAATACACCAGTCGGCATGCCGATCGATATATGGACACCACTGCTACTATTTATCGAAACCATGGGGCTTTGTAATTTTTCCAAAATATCGGCCAAGTAGAATCACACCTCGGAGCTATTCTTCTAGAGAGAAACACGCTTTCACATCTTAACCCGAAATGGCTGAAGAGAAGTCACACGCGATGTGCCGACAGAATGCCCTCATTTCCCTTTATTTACCATATCTTGTGCCCTCTTGCTCATTACACAGAAAGTCAGAGTCTGGTACCTTTCTTCAACCTTTGTTCCTTTTTCCTCCATCCTTCAAGAAAGTCATTGTTCTTTTCTATTGATTCTCTCTTTTTCCCCCCTCTTTGCTTCAGTTACTCGTTTTCTTCTCTATTTGTTCTTGATTCGTGTTTTCTTGTTCCTTAATTAAGATTTTAGACTCTTGATTTGCTTGTTCGTTGATCTTTGTTACCTTTTTAGGATAATTTAATCTTTGTCCTTGTTTCTTCTTTGCAACTTCCTTTATCTAATTGAAGGCTTGATATAGTTACTGTCAGCGTTGTTAAAGGTAAGTTACTTTTTATATAAAATTATGCTTGTATAGTTAGATATTAATTGCTTGCTTAACAATTTAGATAGTTTAAAATTTTTAAATAGATAGGCATTAATTAATTTAATTTGTATACTTAAATAATTACATTTTTTTGAGAAAGACGTAAACAAGTACAAAATGAAGATTGAAGAAGATAAGATTCAAAGAAATATTCCTTTATATACTCAAAATCTATTTTGCAACATGATGGGGAAATCGATGGAGATGTTCACAACAACAACAAGAAAGCCTTTTCCCACAATTAAGTAGGATCGGCTACATGGATTTTTCGCCTCCATTCAGATCTATCTTGGGTCAATCTCGGACTTATATCCAAAAAACTAAGATCCCTTCGTATAGTCTCTTTCCAACACTTCTTGGGCCGTCCTCGCCCTCTCTTAGCTGGCTCAACATCCCAACACTCGCATCTCCTAACCGGTGCATCAGTTGACCTTCTTTGCAAATGACCAAACCATCTTAAGCGGTTTTCTCGCATCTTATTCTCGATCGGAGCTACACCAACTTTCTTTTTGATTGCATCATTCCGAATCCGATCTTTACGTGTATGTCCACACATCCATCTTAGCATTTTCATTTCTGCTACAGCCATTCTCTGCACATGTCTATGGTTCACAGGCCAACATTCAGAACCATAAAGCATAGCAGGTCTCACGGCTGCTTTGTAAAACTTTCCTTTAATTTTTAAAGGAATTTTCTTATCACAGAGAACAGCGGAGGCTCCTCTCCACTTTAGCCAGCCTGCATTTATTCTATTAGTAATATCTCCATCAATTTCCCCATCATGTTGCAAAATAGATCCCAGATATCTAAAAGAATCTCTCTTCTGAATGTTATCGTCACCAATCTTCGCCTCGATTCCTTCAACATTGCTTCCATCAAAGGTGCATTCCATATATTCCGTCTTAGCCCTACTTATACGAAAACCTTTAGTCTCCAATGCATGTCTCCAAACCTCAAGCTTCTCATTTACTCCATCTCTAGTCTCGTCAATAAGCACAATATCATCAGCAAATAACATACACCAAGGTAACTCATCATGAATGTGACTTGTCAACTTGTCCATAATCAAAGTAAAAGGAAATGGACTCAAAGCTGAACCTTGATGTAAACCAATGTTGAATATAAATAGTCAGTCTTCCCCGTCGGGGTCCTTACACAAGATAAAGCCCTATCATACATATCCTTTATGAGATTAATGTATAGGACAGGTACTTGTCTCTTCTCCAAAACTCTCCACGGTATCTCTTGTGGGACGGAATCATAAGCCTTCTCCAAATCAATAAAGATCATATGGAGATTCTTCCTTTTAGCTCTATAAATCTCCATTGTTCTCCTCAGCAAATGGATGGCTTCAATAGTTGAGCGACCTGGCATGAATCCGAATTGATTTTTTTTACTTGGGAAACTTGCCTCAACCTTCTTTTGATCACACGTTCCCAAATTTTCTTAGTGTGACTCATCAGCTTGATACCTCTGTAATTTGAACAATTTTGAATGTCGTGAGATGTTACTTGGAATAAATGTAGGTTGGCTAAAGTTGAGAGGAGCCTCTGTTGTTTTATGTGATAAGAAAATTCCTTTGTAAATGAAAGGAATGTATAACAAAACTGTCGTGAGACCTGCTATGCTTTATGGATCTAAGTGTTGGCATGTAAACCATAAACACATGCAACAGATGATACTGGCAGAAATGAAAATGCTACAATGGATGTGCGGTCATATACGTAAAGATAGGATTCAGAACAATATGATTAGAAGGAAAGTTGGTGTAGCTCCGATTGAGGATAAAATGAGAGAGAACTGCTTGAGTTAGTTAGCCATTTGCAACGAATGTCTGTTAATGCACTAGTCAGAAGATGTGAAATTTGGGATGTTGCGTAGACGAAGAGAGGGCAAGGAAGGCCCAAGAAGTGTTGGAAGGAGACTATCTGATGCAAATCAAGATTCGCAATGGCGAAAAATAAATGAAAATTGACGGTGGAAGAAATTTGAGGGAGGGAGAAGAGACGGCTCGCCGGATGCGAGGGATTTGATGAAGAAGAAATGCGAAGATCACATGGAGGGAGAAGAGAAAGGGAGAGAGATGAGATAAATTTCAATTTGATTTCAACTTCAACTGTCTTACACAACGGACTACCATCCCCCTTATATAGGAGGGGTGAGATTACAAATATAAATTCAAATTGACTCTAACCAACTAACTAATTGATTTGAATAAAATTCAAATCTTAATTTATTCTAGTAAACTCTAACTAACTGGCTAATTAATTTGAGATCACAAACGATCTCATTATTTGAAATAAAATTGCAACGACTCAATTAATCATAAATAAAATTGGACTCTAATAAAAGGACGAAAATTAAATAGGACCCTATTTATTTGCTCCACGCAGCATCACCTCTCTGACGCTTTGAAAAACCCATCTCCCCATGAGTGGCTTTGATTTCGATTGCGGTATCAGGAATGTCGTGTTGAATGCGTTGAGAAATTGACTCCAATTTCATGCCTTTCTTCCCTAATTCAGCATTACGTTTGTAGTTCTTTTCAATTGGAGGGCGTCCCTGCAGTTTTTTTACCTCTTCATTTCTTTTTAAATTACCATCAACTTTAATCTTTAAATAAAATGTTTTGGGTGGGGGTCATTTTCTTCAAAATTTCCAAATCACATCCCAATCCCAACTCTCGTGGGATTCGATTCTTCTTGTGGAGGACCCCTGTGCTAGGGTTTTTTCCCCAACGATAAAGCGGCGGCAGCAGAGGACTCGGCTCCAAGGGCGGCGTGGACAATGATGGAGGGGCGACAGCAGGGTTGGGGCTAGCTGGAGCTGTGGTCGCATGCGGGTGGTGTGGAAGGTGTGGTGGTGTGCTGGTGGGGTGAGGAAAGGGGTGCGGTAGCTTGGGGTCGAGAGGGGGAGGGTGGTGGTGCGAAGGGTGGGAAGGGGAGTGGCTAGTGGTGCAGGGCTGAGGGGATCCGTAGGAGGTGTGGGGTTGGTAGGAGAGGGCGATGGGGCTGGGGGGTTCTCTGGAAGTGCGGGGGTGGTGGGAGCGTTGTATGCGAGGGGGTTGGGGGACTGGGGTGGCGGAACAGGGAGGAGGTAGGGGGGTCGGGGAAGGCGTCAGGGGAAGGGGGAAAGAGGGTCGGTGTGCAGGAGGAGGGGAGGGCGGGGCAGGAGACGATGGGGCTGGGAGTTGCGCCGGAGGTGCGGGAATGGCGGAAGGAGGAGGTAGCGACGGTGGGGTTGGAGGGTTCGCCGAAGGTGCAGGGGTGGCGAGGAGGGGTTGTGAGGGAGTTGGGGCGAGCGGGAATGGCGGCAAAGCATATTTTCTTGGCGGCAACTGATCTGAAACCTCCTGGACAGCAACTTTTGCAGCATTTTTGGTGGTGTTTTCTGTTAATTGTCGTTCAATGCTTCAACATTCCGTGGCTCACGCATTTCTCTCGCCAAATGATGCAAATCGATTCCGAAGTCGACGATAATGATTAAAATAATTTGGCAGTGGAATATCGGTGGAGAAAGGAGAGGTTGAGAAAAAGAACTCGTCTGAATACGAGAGGTTGAAGGAGGAGAACCGCGGAGATCGCGTGGAGGAAGAGCGAGAAGGGAGAGAGATAATGAGATAAACTCAATTTTTCATAATACTTGACTGAATAAAGATACTGGACCCTCATCCCTTTATATAGGAGGGATGACCTTACAAAAATAGTAAATTAATTAAATTGACAACCACTCTATCCTAATTGGACTCTAACTAATTAACCGACCAATTTTGAAATTAAAATCTACGAAATAAACGTTGAGATCACATGCGATCTCAATTACTTAATTGGACAATTACGACAACTTAAAAACGTAAATAAAATTGACTACTAATTAATTAGATAAATTCGACCCTATAATTTGGGGTCACGTTGCATCAACTCTCCGCCTCTTTAAAAATTCGTCTCCCGACGAATTGCTTGATGTAGGTGCGTCGTTGGAGAAGTCGTCTCTGAGATTGTAACTTGCAATTAGATCTTTCAACATTACGTTTGTAGTTCTTTTCAATTGAGGGGCGTCCCTACAATTTTCGTACCCCTTCAATTTTCCTCACATTTCTATTGCCATGGACCTTTCTGCAAATATGGATTTTAGGGATTTTTTCTTTGCAATTTTCCCAACTAATCTTCCAATTCCCTTCTTCCAGGGATTTGATTCCCGTCAATCTTGGTCCTGTTAGGGTTGGGCCCTATTTTTATGCGCGGGGGGGCGGCAAGGCATCCCTGACACGCTGGCGGCGGCGGCGATTTGCTGGCTGGAGCGGCGGCTTCTGGGGGACGAGGGACTGGCGAGGGAGAAGCCGTGGGGAATCGGGAGGCGGAGGGGGTTCTTGGATAGGGTTGCGAGGTGGTGTTTGGGGAGGGGTGGGGAGCGGTGGGGGCGCAACTGTGGGGAGGGAACGGCGAGGGAGAGGGCGGCAATCTCGGGGTGAGGGGTTGATGAGCGCGACGCGCGGTGCGGAGGAGGGGGGGCCTCGCTGGGTTTCTGGGCGAGGCGCAGGGGGGGCGGAGGGGAACTGGGGTGATGGCGAGGGAGGGGTTGTGGGGTGCGGAGGTGGGGCATGGTGTTGCGGGTGGGGGTGGCGGTGGTGCGGTGGAAAAGGGGCCGAGGGGGTGGTGGTTGTGGGGGCAGGGGGCGGCTGGCGGGGGTGGGAGGATGATGGGTAAGGGGGTGGCGGGGGCCTGGGCCACAGGGGTTGGGTTTTCAGGAAGGGGTTGCGGGGCTAGGGGAGCCGCTGGGGGGCTTGGGGCTGTGGTGGGAGTTACCTGGGAGGGCCGGGGTGGCGCCGGAATGCTTGGAGGGGGCAGCGGAGTCGATTCCGACGACGGATTCAGATCTGGAATCCCCTGGACAGCGAGCATTTCTTCCTCCACGGGGCGGGTTTCTTCGTCAAACTTCGTGGTAGCGGCCTCAACGGGTGGCGGCTTCGATTGGGCGTCGCGTAGGGCCTCGAAGTTGGCGACAAGGGCCCGAAACTCGGAGCGGATTGTGGTTTGCAAGTGATGCAAATCACGTAACATGCGCTCCGTCTCCTTGTCGTAGTCGTCGTTGGTTCGTCGTTTTCTGTCGGACGCTTCGATTGAGCAAATTGATTCCGGCGTCGACGATAATGATTAAAATAATTTGGCGGTGGAATATCGGTGGAGAAAAGGAGAGGTTGAGAAGAACTCGTCTGAATACGAGAGGTTGAAGGAGGAGAACCGCGGAGATCGCGTGGAGGAAGAGCGAGAAGGGAGAGAGATAATGAGATAAACTCAATTTTTCATAATACTTGACTGAATAAAAATACTGGACCCTCATCCCTTTATATAGGAGGGATGGCCTTACAAAAATAGTAAATTAATTAAATTGACAACCACTCTATCCTAATTGGACTCTAACTAATTAACCGAACAATTTTGAAATTAAAATCTACGAAATAAACGTTGAGATCACATGCGATCTCAATTACTTAATTGGACAATTACGACAACTTAAAAACGTAAATAAAATTGACTACTAATTAATTAGATAAATTCGACCCTATAATTTGGGGTCACGCTGCATCACCAAAGCTTGAATATCTGCACATACTTGGAGCATATCGGATAGACTTTTTCTAACCTCAGCACGCCATGCTTGATTCATTGAACGAGATTCTGTAATCATACATATGCGCGAGCCTTTAGATGGATCGTCGGATCGTGAAGACGATCTAAAGGCCATGCTCTGATACCAAATGATGCAAATCGAGATTCGCAATGACGAAAAATAAATAAATTTTGACAGTGGAAGAAATTGAAGGGAGGGAGAAGAGACGGCTCGCCGGATGCAGGGGATTTAGGGAAAAAGAAGCACGAAGATCACAGGGAGGGAGAAGAGAAAGGGAGAGGGAAGAGATAAATCTCAATTTGATTTCAACTTCAACTGTCTTACACAAAGGACGACTATCCCCTTTATATAGGAGGGGTGGGATTACAACAATAGAAACTCAAAACTCAAATTGACTCTAACCGACTAACTAATTGATTTGAATAAAATTCAAATATTAATTTATCATGATTGACTCTAGCCAACTAGCTAATTAATTTGAGATCATAAACGATCTCATTATTTGAAATAAAATTGCAACGACTCAATTAATCGCAAATAAAACTGAACTCTAATTAGAGGACGAAAATTAAATAGGACCCTATTTATTTGCTCCGCGTGGCATCACTATCCAAAGGGATCTTAGTTACTTGGAACTAAATCCAAGAATAACCCAAAATAGATATGAATGGAAGCGAAGAATCCATGTAGCCGACCCTACTTAGTGTAGGAGAAGGCTTTGTTGTTCTTGTTGTACTTATATCATTAGATAGGCAAAAGGTTGTGATTTTCTATCGATTTGAATGATTGTATTCAGATATTATGAAATTTACCTTCAAAGCAGAGACATGACTTCAGTCTGAATCGATGAGTCACCAATCTGTACGCTTGAAGGCAATAAAGGTAAGATTGAATGCAACTTTTGTAGAAAATTAAGTCAATGAGAAAGAATCATAATTTCAAGTAGCATTTTGTGTGTGGGAAAACAAAAGCATGGCCATGTCCACCAAGTGTCTTCAAATAGCAAATGAGAGCTAATTTGGAAGGTACGAATCTAACGGATAAGGAGAAATCTGTATGAGATGCTACTTTCATGGAGGGTTTATTTTAGATGGATAAAACAAGTATTGACAAAGTATCCGATGAATATATCATCCTGATTAGAAGAGAGCGTATGAACCAATGTGAAACATTCTATCAGGTTCAAATATGAAAGGCGTGAATTATCACGCAAAGATATGGTTATGGTCATTGCCTTAATTTGAGAATGAGACTAGAGGCATGTTTGGTTACTGGGATGGGGTTGGTTGGGGTAATCTCCTATGATTAGTAGCTGTTTGGATGGTTATGAGGGTTGTAGAGGGTTGGAATAAGGAATGTGATGTGATGTCACATTAATTTGTGATGGAATTCCAACCCAAAAATGGAAGGGAGTAAACCAAGTTAACCCATGGTCAAGGTTGCAAAAATCGATAGTCGGTACTCGGTCGGTTGGGTCACTGACTAAGGATTAATCGATAGTCGGATGACTAATCGGATTTAGTCGGGCTTTAATCGGTTTTGAATTTTTTTAATTATTTTAAATATATAAATCATTTTTGTATGTATATTCTTGTATATTTACATAGATGTGTACATTTTTTATATTATCATAACGAAACAAAAGAAGAAATTGAATTTAAATAAAACATTAAGCATATTAGAATACGTTTGCTTTAAAAAAAAATAAATGGTATCTCCAAGAAAAAATCGATCGACTAGTTGGCCTTAGTCGGAATTAGTCGGTACTCGTTCGGCCACCCCACTAGTCGGACCTACTGGTCGGGCCAGTCGGGGATTTTTACAACAATGCCCATAGTAACTCGGTAACCAAACAAAGCGATGTTGCGGGAGTAGGAACCGTGAAAAAAAGAAGCAAAATTTAATCTCGAAGGACAATAATGAATAAAAGTGGCTCCTTAAGATATTATAGGATTCCATCGCAAAATGCAAGGCATAAAACCGTGAAAGGAACGCTATCAAATGTTGGGGGATGTGTTAGAAAGGTTGTTTCAAAGATTTTCTTAATCAAAGAAATTTTGTAAATATCAGAAGTAAACCAATCCTTCAGTGTGTCATTGATGATAGTGCAAGCATGTACAGGAGTGAAAGCTCCTACTCCATATGAAATCACGAATAATTATCTTTGAAGCTTACATTGACCGTTTTTTTACACCGACGGCTTGAAGACAAAATGGTCAATGTATGACGTGACCGCCATGATTGATGGTTGGAGTAGCTATATAAGGAAGCAAATCATTACATCCTAGTTACTATGATGGGACAGCAATCTTCCTCAAATCAGTGGATGCCTTTAATCAAGTCAATGCTACAAATACATCATGAAATTGAAGGAAGAGATGGTGAAGAAAGCTAGACTGTAAATGTGGTGCATATTGGTATCGATAATGGTAGCAACTTCAAAAGAATTGGCAAACATCGATGAAAGATCGTGCTTATGGAATCTTTTGGACATCTTGTGATGCCCCTGCATTGATTTAATCTTAAAAGCAAGGTTGCAAAAGTCGGTAGTCGGTACTCGGTCGGCTGGGTCACTGACTAAGGATTAATCGGCAGTCGGGCGACTAATCAGATTTAGTCAGACTTTAGCTGGCTTTGAATTTTATGATTATTTTAAATATATAACTCATTTTCATACATATATTTACATAGATTTTGTACATTTTCGTACTACCATAATAAAATAAAAGAGGTAATTGAATTTAAATAAAACATTATGCATATTATAGTAAGTTTGCTTATAAAAAAGACAAAATATTGAAAAAATATTGTATCTCCAAGCAAAAATTGATCGATTAGTGTACCTAGTCGGAATTAGTCGGTACTCGATCGGTCACCCTACTGACTAGACTAGTCGGACCTACTAGTCGGGCCAGTCGGGCGACTTTTACAACATTGCTTAAAAGATTTAAAAATAACAAGCATCGAAAATGTTGTGGAGCAAGCAGGTGACTTGACTACCTTCACTTGTGATTGCTCCTGTGTTTTGTCACTAACGATGAAAATTGTGGAGGTGATTTGATCGAACCAGACATTACTAGATATGTAACAAATGTTATTACATTGCGAAGTATGGTAATTAAGAAGGTGAGTGTGAAGACCTTGTTTGGGTCAAGGGAGTACTATAACACAAGGAAACCCAACATCTACTGACAAAAAGATTGAGGGTTTGGTTGGACAAGTGACCTTTGATATGGTCATATCATATCTATCAGGATAATAAAATCTATTGTGGCTAATGAAACAGCATATTGACATATCAACTTTACAAGCTTGTAGGATTAAAATGTCTATTACATGTTAAGATTTATTATTTATTTACATCGTATAATAATAGTAATGTTTTCATTCTTTCAAAAAAATAGTAATAGTTTTCACATCGTATAATAATAGTAATAGTTTTCACGTCTTATTACTTGATCTAATCAATACAAGCACAAACTTGGTACAAGTTATGGCCTCTTGTCGGTGCTGAACGAAGTGGTTGAAAGGTTTTTCTTAACAAGAGGGGGAACAAGACTGGAGATGATAACATTCATAAGAAAGATTCTTTTAGATACTTGGGATCTATTTTGCAACAGAATGAGAAAATAGATGGAGATGTTACTAAAAGAATATATGCATGTTGGCTAAAGTTGAGAGGAGCCTCTACTATTTTTTTATAATAAAATCTCTTGAAAGTTAAAGGAAAGTATTACAAAGCAAACGTGAGACCTGATAGGCTCTATATATCAGAATGTTGACATGTGAACAATAGACATGTGCCGAGAATGACAATGGCATAAATTAAGATGCTATGGTGAATGTGTGGTCATACACAAAAAGATCGAATTCAGAATGATGCGCAGAAGGAAAGTTGGTGTAGCTGCGATAAAGGTTAAGATAAGAGAAAACTGCTTAAGATGGTTTGATTATTTGCAAAGGAGGTTGGTTGATGCACTAGTTAGAAGATGCGAGAATTGGGGTGTTGAGCCAGTTAAGAGAGGGTGGGGAAGGTCCAAGAAGTATTGGAATGAGACGACATGAAGGGATCTTAGTTATTTGGATTTAAGCCTAAGAATGACCCAAAATAGATCTGAATAAAGGCAAAGAGTCCATGTAGCAGACCCTACTTAAGTGTGGGAAAAGGCTTTGTTTTTATTGAAGAGGGGGAAACACACACGGGTGCATGCCCCAAGATTTGAACCTTGATCTTCTGGATGAGAGGCAAACTGCACTACCAACAGACTGTTGAAGTAGGTATCCAGAAGTGATTGAAAGGTTCAACAAGGATCCTGTCTCTGACATATTTCATGAATAGGGATGACATGTATTAGCTCTAGTAGTACTACTAAAATTTCTTTCTAATGTTCTATATAGCCACATCAAAATAATTTGCTTGATGTTTTCATGGAATTAATCGCGATTTTTTAATTACAAAATATTTTTTTAGGAAAAAATAGAGTAAGACGTCAAGGAGACACCTACCATTAAGCTTCTATATATTTCTAGTAAAAAATTGCAAAGACCAAAATGTATTTATACTTTTCGTGTGTTCAATTACATTGTCCATGTACATACACTCTCCCAAATATAGAGCCATTTTGTGCAAGCCATGTGATGGCTAGCTCTGTTCACAACATATGATATATCAGTCCTAGTCACAGTGAGATAACAGTTAGCCCACTAGGCTTCTATATTGTTTGGTATCTTCAAATACCAGATTAATGGAGGTGACATGTCTCTGTAGTTCTGCACGATAGTTGATGGTTTGCATCCACGTAAGCCAGCTTCTATAAGGATATTCAGACAGTACTTCCTTTGTGACAAGTACAGTCCTTCTATTATGTGTATCACCTCAAAACTTAAGAAGTATCTGAGTTGACCAATGTCCTTGGTGATAAATACTTTTTGGAGGAAGGCCTTGATCTAAAGAATGCATGCAATGCCGTCACCAGTGATGACCATCTCATTAACATAAACAACAAGTATCATGGTGCCTAAGGACCTTCGTCTAATGAATAAAGAATAGTCATATGTCCTCCTGTGAAAATCGTGAGGGATGATCGCAGAAGTAAGCATGCCAAACCATGTTCATGGACTCTGTTTCAGGCCATAGACGATCTTACCTAGTCGACGTACACACTCCATCTCAGCGGAGTAACCTACTAGTTGTGTCATGTAAACATTGCAACTAATAAAATTGTGTAAATATACCACATCCTTACCACATGAGAAAAGTTCTCAAAATAGTCGACGTCATAGGTCTAAGTGAACCCTTTCGCTACAACTCTTGCCTTCAATCGGTCAATGAAGCCATCTAGAGAGTGCTTGGTCATAAAGAGCCATCCGCAGGAAACAGTAGATATGCCTATTGGACGTGGAACAAGGTCCCACATACCCCTGGAAGTAAACACGTCCATCTCCTCATCCATGGCAAGTTTCTAGCCACGATCCTGAAGGACATTGTAATGATCACGAGGAACAATGATCCCTATGAGAACATCTAAAAAATTCATGTCACAGATGGATAGATTATCAGTAAAATTAAAGTATGACAAGAAGTGTAGAGTACATTGCCTTTTGAATTTTCGTTGTGCAATGGAGAGTTTTGAGGGAGCATCCGAATTTGCAAAGGTGGGGCCACTTGAAGAAGGTGCATCATCATACAAGTAAGGAATAGGTAAAGGAACCAAATCAAGATGTATAGTGTGCTCCCTTTTATTGAAAATAGGAGTTGGAAGAAACTCAAAGGGAATCTCACTGATATATTAAGTGAAGTAACTAGTTTTTTCAAAGGTCGCATCATCAGATATATGGTAGCAATGACTACTATGATCATATTACATGTACCCCTTTTGGGTTCGAGAACACCTAAAGAAGTAGGGATGTTCGGAAAGCTCAAACTCGATGAGCTCGACTCGGACTCAACTCGACAAGAGCTTGTAAGCCAGGCTCGAAAAGCCATTGAGTCCGAATCCGAGTCGGATAAAGTACTCCTTAAGGTTATCTAGCCGAGTTCAAGTTAAGGCATGATCAACTTGCTAACTTGATAACTCATTTTAATTTTACCAATTTTTTATACATTTTCCATTCTATATGCACATGCATGTTGTATAAATATGAGGAGGAAATGGTGCAGCATAAATAAATTATTTGGATTTGTGTGATATTTACTCATTCTCTCTGTTAATTCCTAACTTCTCTCCAATTTCCAATCCTATATAATTAAAAAGTAACAAAAGCTAAAAACCCCCCATATTGGACATACACATCCCTCTCTGCACACATGGTGCTACGGCTCCTCCTCTCTCATTCCATTCATCATCTCCCACCAGGGTTCTGCTTCGTACACAAGCAGCACAACCACTCCCAGCGACCAACGTGGTTATACAACTTCCAAACTCCTCCGTATACAAGCAGCACAAGCCGTCATACATATCCTCTTCACACTCACAGTGTAACAGCTCCTTTCCCATCTCCAAACACTATTATTATTAAGTAGATTACTAATGAGTTTAATTGTTTCTTCAAAACAAAATTCGTATACAAGGAATATAAAACCAACCTACTACAAAAAGGTCCATTAAGAGTCTCGTGAACCAACTCGAACTCAACGAGTTCAAGTTTGAATCAATATTCATGAACTCAAGGTAAGTCGAGTCGAAGCTTGAGTTCGAGTTTTGTTGTCGAGTTTGAGTACAAGTTCGGACCGACTTGACTAGTTCAACTCGATAGACACTCCTACAAAGAAGACAACTTAATAGTACGAGCAGATAATTTATCTGTAGTATGGAAGTTGTGAACAGAAATAATGCAACCAAAAAACTGCAGAGACAGAGGGAAAAGGATAATCATCCTTGTACATGATGGAGAAGGGAGTTATCCCATTAAGGATCGAAGAGGATACCCGCTTGATAAGATATGTGGCAGGGAACAGCATCACCCCAATAGGTTTTAGAGATCTTGTGAGTAAGGATGAATCTGTCAATGTCCATAAGATGATGTTTCCTTTCCGCAATCCCATTTTGCAGTGAGGTATATGAGTAGAAAGTGTGGCAAAGGGAAACCTAAATAGCAAAGAAAGTGATCAAGTCTTGTTGAACCAAATCAAGAGCATTGTCAATATTAAAAGCCATAACACAAGTAGAGGAAGAGGTTTTTATCATCTGAAAGAATTTGGTGATTTTATTTATTTCTGATTGTTTCTTTATCAAATACACCTAAAAGGATCTGCTATCAGTGTTTAAATTTCGGCGAAATTTCGCCAAAAGTGTGGTTTCGACATCCTACTGCAACCGAAAGTGAAATCTCGATATATACCCTTCCTTCACAAATCCAGGCCGATTCTGGCCGAAATGGCGAAAATTCATCGAAATTTCGATGAAATTTCGAAATTGTTTCATTTTTTAAACATCTCGAAACAAAATCAAAATCGAGATTTAAAACCTTCTCTGCTATAATCATCAGCAAAGACAATACCTCCCATACTCTGAACCACACAAGGTACCCAAATGTCATAATGGACTAAAGAAAAGGATGAGGAACGGCGAGGCTCAATCCTCTGAGGAAAAGATGACTAACGATGTTTGCCAAACTAACAGGCTTTACACCCAAAAGTCTTCAACGTGGATAGTTCAGAAACTACAGAGAGAGGGCTCTGACAGAAGGATGACCAAGACGTAAATGACATAGGAAAGTGTCAGCAGAAATCGAGACAACATCAACAAAAATAGAGTTGCCAGGGATATCAAGATAGTACATATCATTCTTCTCATGTCTCCCACCAAAGTTCTGCATTGTCGGGATGTCTTAAAAATAACAATAACACTTGTCAAAAAATTACTCTACGGATCAATTCAACACATAATCTATAAACAAACAATAAGCTCAAAGAAAAACCAAGAGCACATAAAACTCCAGAAAGCTTGAGTTTGGAGAAAACTCCATTCCCAACAACAATAATGGATGAATGAGCAGTACTGGCTTAACGAACCAACTTCACAATGGAAAAGAGGTCTAAAGAGGTCAATAGATTACCTTCTTCAGTCAAGTGAGCAGATGTGCCAAACTCAATAATCCATGCCAACGGTGAGGCAGAAGAAAAGTTGGCTGCACTATCCGAGATTGTAGCCAGATTTGCAGTGGAGGATTCCTACAAATAGGAGAATTCCATAACAGTTGCATGAGTTTGGAGTCTTCTGTGGCAAAGAGATGGATCATATGTCCAGTGGGCTCATGAATATGGGATAATCTTTGTCATAGTTGCATCAGAATCGGAAGATGGTGCCAATTTGGCATGTGGTGGTTCTCCAAACTTTGCCCAATACCTCTTGATTGGGTGGTTCAATCTGTGAAAATAAATGCATAGAATACAACCACAGCCACGGCCGTAATCACGACCTCGACCTCCTCGAGAGCTGTAGCGGCCACCTTGTCCAGATGCTCACCAAAAAAAAAGAGTAATCAGCAAAGAATGTGTATAACCATTGGAGGTCACTGTTGTAAAAGTCGGTCGACTAGTCGAGTCGAGGGGTAGCCGACTCGACTAGGCCTAGTCGGCCATTAGTCGGTCAACCTGACTAATCGGGCTGACTACTCAGCCGACTTTTACATAGAGATTTTTTTACTTTTTTATTTTTTTTTGCTCTTTTAAAGCAAACTTATTCTAATATGGTTAATGTTATATTTAAAGTCAATTACTTTTGTTTCATTATGATAGTATAGAAAATGTACAAATCTATGCAACTATATAAGAATATATGTATAAAAAAATATCTATACATTTTAAATAATTAAAAAAATCAAAATCGACTAATGAACAAATAAATTCGATTAATCGTCCGAATGTCGATTAATCCTTAGTCAGTAGCCCCACCGACCAAGTACCGACTACTGATT
Organism: Ottelia alismoides; assembly: GCA_037367405.1. NCBI lineage: Eukaryota > Viridiplantae > Streptophyta > Magnoliopsida > Alismatales > Hydrocharitaceae > Ottelia > Ottelia alismoides. Next base: position 337,066 of record JAZKJV010001982.1, read on the forward strand.
CATGCAACCTTGCTGGAGGTCTCGAACTATTGCAGATGGTCATAGATGATCTTGATGGAGGGAACGATATCAGACAGGAGATATCGATACTTCGCAGTCTAATAACAAAGATGAAGAGTACAAGAAATCTACAAACTTGCCACTCATATCACTCTGCAACTTGTTTGGTACAATAGACTGGTTAAAATATGGCAAGTTCCTCGTAAAGGCTGGTGGGCTATCAGTAATACTCCACGAAAGTAGACTCTCCCTCAAAAGCGGACCAAATCTACATGTAAATATCTGCAAGATGTGACTTGGTAGTATGTTGCAAATATGTTTGTGCTAGCCTATCTCGCATGTCATTTGAAGCAAGCTTGTAAAAATCGACCGACTAGGCCGACTAGTCGAGGGGGGTAGCCGACTCAACTAGGCCTAGACGGCCATTAGTCGGTCAGCCCGACTAGTCGGACGACTCGAACCGACTAGTAATCGACCGACTTTTACAACAAGCTTTTATACTTTTTTTTGTTTTTTTAAAAGCAAACGTATTCTAAATATGCTTAATGTTATATTTAAAGTCAATTACTTCTTTTGTTTCATTATGTAAGTATAGAAAATATCCGAATCTATGTTAATGACATGGTTTTAAAAGGCAGCGCCTCGAGGCGAGGCGAGCCCAAAACGACCCAAGGCACACGCCTCAGATGTATCACAAGAAGCGTACGGCCCTCGCCTGAGGCGCTCGAGGCGAGGCTAAGGCGTAAGCCTCAAAAATGTTTTTTTTATTTCCGGGTCACGTGCAAAGCACGTGACCTTTTTTTCGTAAAATCGAAGGGTCGGGGGGGGGGGGGGGGGGGGGGGCTATCTGTTTGACAGAAACCCTCCCCCGTCCTTCCCCTGAGCCCTGACTGCGCCGCCTCAACCCGCTTCTCGCCGCCCAGCCGCGGTCGCCGCCAACCGTAGTCGCCGCTCAGCCCCCTTCTCCATCGCCGACCCTATCGCCGCCCAACCGGAGCATGTCTGCGCCGCCACCACCTCCGAAATTGATTTTTATTGATTTTTTTTCAATTGTTTTTGTGTTTTCTTTGTGTTTATCATATTTCCAATTGTTTTGGGTTGTTTTTCCAATTGTTTTGGGTTGTTTTTTTATGTAATTTTTCAATTGCTTTTTTATGGCTATGATAAAGGATTACATGTATGCCCATCTTGTACTGTTAGTATATATCAATATATGTATGTTATTGTATAACTTGTAGATATGGGAAGGAAAGGCCAAAGTGGGGGCGATCGGATCCCGGATGGAGATACTGTCGAGAACTTGAAATGGACGAGCATCACAAGGGGAAAGGATATGTATATGTTGGATGTAATTTTTGTTCGATGAAGATCACCGGTGGGGTGAAGCGACTAAAAGACCATCTTGCAAAGACACGCAAGAATGTGAGAGCTTGTCCAAGCGTTCCTATTGAAGTTCAACAAGAGATGAAGATGTTCATGGACAGCAAGGGTAATGAAAAGAGAAGACGGTTTGAAGAAATAAAAGAAGTTTGCCGAGTTGGGATGCAAGAGCCATCTGGAGGTGATGAAAATGAACTGCCACAAAGAGCGCCGACAGATTCTAGTGGTATCAAGCAAGCTCGAGGACCGATGGACTTTTTTATTGCACATGGAGGCAGGTGTGTAGCTAGTTCAGATCCTCCCTCACAACAACTCACTTTAAATGCAAGCTGGAAAAAAGATGAGAGAAGGAGGATTTGCAGGAGCATCGGGAGATTTTTTTTTGAGAATTCATTGGCATTCAACATAGCCAATAGTCCTTCTTATCTGACGATGATGACTGATGTATGTGGATATGGAAGGGGTTTCAAGCCACCAACCATGCATGAACTCCGAACTTGGATTTTGAAAGAAGAGAAGCAGGCCATTACCACTCTTGTTGATGAGGCGAAGGCTTCTTGGATTGCCACGGGTTGTACATCATGTTGGACGGTTGGACCGACACGAAAGGACGCACATTGATTAATTTTTTGGTGAATAATCCCAAAGGCACTTACTTCTTGAAATCGATTGATGCATCCGATCAAGTTAAAGATGCCAGGATGCTTTTTAAAGTGTTGGATGAAGTTGTTGAGGAGGTCGGAGAGACGAATATTGTGCAAGTGATAACGGATAATGCATCCGCTTACAAAGCAGATGGACAAATGTTGATGGATAAAAGGAAGAATCTTTATTGGACACCTTGTGCAGCGTATTGTATAGATTTGATGTTGGAGGATATCCTCAAATTGCCACTTCATGCATCGGTGTTCAAAAAAGCAAAAAATAATCAATTTTGTGTATGCTCATGCTTGGGTTTTAGCAATGGAGAGAAAAATTCCAGGTTGTGATTTGGTGAGACCTGCCGTTACAAGATTTGCCACTGCATTTCTTACATTGCAAAGCTTGATTAGAGCCAAGGATTCACTTGAATCCTTCTTCACTTCCAGAGCATGGAAGAACAGTTCTTATGTGAATCGCCCATTGGGTCAAAGTGTGGTGAACATTGTTGTGAAGAGCAAATCATTTTGGCTGAGTGTTGCATATGTTCCCAACACCACGAAACCTTTGGTCACCGTTTTGAGGTTGGTGGATTCTGAAAAATATCCACCGATGGGATTTATTTATGAAGCCATGGACAGGGCCAAGGAGGAGATAGCTAGAAATCTTGAAAATGACGAGACCAAATATAAGATTATTTGGGATATTTTGGATAGCCTTTGGGATCGTCAACTTCACAGGCCTTTACATGATGCTGCTTATTTCCTCAATCCCCACTTTCATTATGAACCGACATTCTCCAATCACTTAGAGGTGAAAATGGATTGTTTTCATGCATGGAAAGATTGATCATTGATCAAGATGCGAGGATGAAAGCAGATTCACAACTTGATTCCTTTATGCATGCTAGAGGATTTTTTGGATGGGCAATTGATGTTAATTCAAGGAAAACAAGAAGTCTCGGTGAGTATTGTAAATAAATTTTAAGACTTTTCCATATACTTTAACATATTTACTAAAATGTGTTGTTGACCATTACGAGCGGATTGGTGGACGGTGTTTGGTGATGAAACACCTGAATTGGCAGCATTTGCTATCAGGGTATTGAGCTTGACTTGTAGTGCTTCTGGGTGTGAACATAATTGGAGCTCTTTTAATCAAGTAAGTGGTTGAAGCATTATTTAATTTTATGATAGTGTTTTTGTTTCATGTTAATCACTTAAACCTTACGTATGTCTATATAGGTCCACACAAAGAGAAGAAATCGTTTATCACAAGCGAAGCTCAATGATCTGGTTTACATCATGTTCAATTTGAAATTGAAACATAGAGAATTAAGGAAGAAAACAATAGAAGATCCATTATGTTTGGAAGACATTGACTCCGGTGATGAATGGATTTCAGAAGCTCAAGATGTCGAGGTCTATCAGGATCTTGATGCAAACATACCCCTTGAGGATGATCCTCTTAAGGAGAAAGGAGGTGAAAGAGGTGGAGGAGCTCAAGTCGCTCGGCCTAAAAAGAAGGGGAAAAAACGACAAAGGTGCAATACTATATTACAAATTAAAAGAATGTTTGATGCTTTTTTGTGATATACTTTCAAACGGTTGACTATGCATATTACTTTCTTGATTAGGTAAAGGAAAAACTCCAATTAATATTGAGGAGGAGTACTCCAATTCTGAGGATGGAAGCGATGATGAGGCTGATGATGATGTGCACTTGAATTTTATGGATGATTCCGATGACGATCCAATGAGTAGTAGGAGCAGTGACGACAACGATGACAGCGACAACACTGTTGAGGGGCGAGAAGACTGAAGTTGATTCGTTGAATCAATATTGATGATTAATGATTTTGATGTATCACATAATAGTGATGGAACATATGTTGCATTAACTTCATGCTTGTGTCAAACTTTATTTCCTACTTTATGTTTTCTTTTCTAATTTCGCAATCGTATTTGAACTTTGGACAATCATAGTTGTGGTTCGTAGTTTGTATTGAACTTTAGGACAATGTATTGCAATATTGTGTTGTTAATATTTATTCCAATTTATTTTGCTTTAATTTTAATTTTTCTTTCAAAAAAATTGAGGCTTACGCCTCGACCGCCTCGAGGCTTACGCCCCGCCTCACATTTTGGGAAAACGCCTCGGACCGCCTCACGCTTTTTTAAACCTTGGTTAATGCATAAGAAACTTATTCTAATATGCAATAATGTTATAATTAAAGTCAATCACTTCTTTTATTTCATCATGAAAGTATAGAAAATGTACAAATTTATGTATAAAAATGATTTATATATTTAAAATAATTTAAAAATTCAAAAACCGACTAATGGCCGACTAAATCCGATTAGTTGTCCGACTGCCGACTAATCCTTAGTCAGTGACCCCGTCGACCGAGTACCGACTTCCGCTTTCTGCAACCTTGATTTGAAGTGTCCTTGTACAGAAGATTGGCACCAATGTGAGACTTGATGTTGTTGGTCATCCATGTCATGACCCGATAGTTGTTTTCAAGCCAAGAATCATAGTCTTTGTATGTATCCTTCATAGATTCCTTCAAAAAATAGATATTTCTTCTGATCATCAATGAACACATTAAAAGTCTGGAACCAGAGCACATAATTTTTATGCCCTTGAGTTCGTAGAGTTCTCATGAACCATCATGGAATATGTGGATATCATGGACTTAATCTCAGTTGGAGTCGTGGCCATCGTAGTCAGAGAGAGAGAATAACAGAGTGATGGAATCATCTAACCACGCATACTATGAAGGGGAGAAGATGCAGATGTCCTACTAGGGATGAAGCCCGCAAAATGGGGAAGGGGTTGTTACGCAACAAGAAGTCCTGCACGAGCAAGGTTAAAGAGGCGAAGAGAGGAAAGACCCTCAAGGAGTCACATGGGAACTATAGAACGGATTTGGGGGTGCAGACGGGACTGCGCCACCAAGGAGTCACATGGCTGGTGGCGTGGCACAGGGGTGCCTACAGCATGGCTGGAGCATGTGCATGAGGCCTGCGGTGTGGCTGGGACATACGCAATAGATCCACGGCACAACGGGATTCCCACGCAGAGAGTAGAGCAAGGAGAAGACCTTGTGCAAGAGGGCAGTGGCGCGAGGCTAAGAGAAGGTGGGAGCTTGTTGTGACAGATTTCTTGGGTACGAAATTCAATCTAAGACCATTGCTTTGATACATTGTGGAGAAATACTGAGAACTAATAGAATAAATTTTATTCATCGAGTAAGATTTCTTATATAGCTTGAAATCATAAGATCCAATAGGTGGCAATTACATGTCAATAGATCGAAATTTAACTGACTGAGATAACATAACAATGAAGTCAATAAAATTTAACAACCTTTTGGTCGCCAGTTTTGGACAGCATTACTTTCTTAACAAGCTGGATGAGTAAAAGTTTATCGCTTGTGATAATGTGAAGAAATGAGGTCTCCCAGCAAAAAAGACCATTCACCAACTTCAAGTCTCGTTCCTCTGGAGGAAGAGAGCTGATGTTCACTTCCAGAAAAACGTCTCTTCACGCTCCCCTTCGAAAAAAAAGGTCAGTTCATCGAAACAGAAAACAAGGATCATTCTGGCTCGAGTTCAAGATTTTTTTCCTTTATGACTACAGGTTTACAGCAATTGCAAACTCCAGCAAAATGGAGTTGTTATCTCTCAAAGCCAACAAATATTCACATAACCGTTCTTATAAATTTATAATAACTCCCGACCAGCAAAACCATCAGGAGATTCCTCAAAAAAACGTAAATAATCTTACTGTTCCTGCTGCTGATCGTAAGGACGATGCTCAGTCATGCATTCATTCACCTTGTTTTTCATCACATAGCCCTTGATCACTTGATCAAGTTTTTTAAGTTGTGCTGCTTATTAAACTTCTCTTTTCAAGTAAGTGTGATCTACGATTTTAAGTTAGAATCTTACTTTACCATTATATGATTTCAAAATGCACACAATGTCTAATATCCTGGTCATAGCCACATCTGCATTATCAGAAATTCGCATTCTCATCCCAATGAGTTTCATGTTCAAGAAATTCAACTAAAATCAATCCTCGGTTACCTACATCTCCGATTAATAATCCACGCATAGATGGGGCTTTCACCATCAGCAGCCTAACTATATCCAGACAGTGACTTTGTTTCCTACGTGTATCATCTCTGACTAGTAATCCACTCAAAGATCGGACATCTAACCTTCACCAACTTAAATTAATCAAGACGGGGCCCAGGTAATTCACTCAAAGATCGGACCTTTACCTTCGGTAACCAACAAATCAAGGATTATCATCTAAAAACCAGCAAACAAAAACATTAAACAACAATTTCCAATCTAAAAAAATTGATACAATCACCTTAAAGGTCTTTTTGCATTCGTCGAGTAGTGTCCGCAGCTGGTGTGCAAGGCGCGCCACAGTCTCCCTCCTCCCCTGGACGAGGCACACAACGAGGAACCTGGCGAGGAACCTGAGGTGTTTCATGGCGAGGCCAGGCTCCTGCGAGAGGCCGTCCCTGAAGTACTCCCTGGTCCACACGGCCTCGTAAAACATGTAGCACTCGGAGAGGAAGGTGGAGTCGCCCGTCCTCAGGTACTGCCCGTAGTAGAGCTGCGCGATCCTGGAGGCGATCTCGCCGATCTCCCACCTCTTGAGGCCGGCCTCCACCAGCTTCTGGCGATTCTCCTGCTGCATCTTCCACAGTCGCGTGTAGATCTTGAAGGCCTTGTGGAAGTCCGACTCGTTCCTGCGTGCGTCGTGAGAAGTAGGGTTAGGGTTTCGAGTATCGATCGGAGAGAATTCTTCCCAAACGTGAAGATGGATTGGAAGGAGGGTACCTGGTGCGATTGTAGGAAGGGGAATCGCGGAGTTCGGAGAACTTGCGATCGGCCTTGTCGACGAGGCGCCAGAAGAGCTCGGTGTCGGAGATGGCGCCCCGTGCCATTGGAGGAGAGGAAGGTGGAGAAGGAAGAGGGGAAGGGGAAGGGGAAGGAGAGGTTTTGTTGCTGTTGGGGGTGCGAGTTGGTTACATTTTTGCACCCTCTTCCTGTGCTGAACGAGGTTGTAAATCTGCTAAGCCGAAAGGAAGGCAAACTAATTTTATTTATAGATTTTTACACTCATACAATCTTGAATAATTTCGCAATAACATTCATCACTCTATATAATCGTGAATTACATGAGAAACCTTGAGTAATATTTAACTCTTATATGGCATAATCCTATGTTATGTTCCAAATCATTTGGGATATCCGTTATATTTAACGGTTTCCATTGAAAAGACGAAAATGCCCCTGATGTTCATCTTATTTGCAAAACATGCAATTCCCCCCGGCCCCCACATCGAGCTACTCCGTGAAGCCTCGTCCCCGCCGCACTAGAGCTCCTCCATCCTCGAAGCCCCCACCCTGTGACGCCCCTAAGATCCGGGTACTCGGCAAACCAATCCACACACATACATTCCACATTCAAATAGTTGACATTCACAAAAGAAGGAGAAAATAGCAACATACATTGGAATTTAAAAATTTTTTTTCTTTTCCTTGCTTTGCATTCCACCTGTTCACAACGACATGCATTTCCATTCATTCATTCCATACACCAATTCCCATTCATTTCATACACCAATTCCCTTTCATGCCATTGTCCATGTCCATACATTCCAATTCCATGTCCACAAAATATACATGTATGCGTGAAAGAAGTGTGTCTCAAAATAAATTATACATGTCATGTCTTCCAAAAAGTAGCAACTACAAGTACTTGAAATAGAAGAAGGAACAACCAATATTGTACCATTACATTCCATCGATCCTTTCCATGTCCACAAAAATATACATGTAAGCATAAATATAGATGTCCGCAATTATACATTACATGCCATGTCTCTCAACAAAAATGCTATAAGTGAAGAAGGATAGTAAAACTACCAACAATTGTACCACGAAAAGTATCGTGAAGCTGCACAAAAAAAATGGTGATGTCCCCAAAGCTACTCACTGCAGCGGGCCGCGGATCCACACGTAGGTACGTTATGAGCAAAGTTGCCCAATACGATTTAAACAAACTACGCAACAAGAAAGGCAGGATAAAATGTGTGCAAAAGAGAAAGAAACAGGGTAATTGATCTCACAAAGAATTACATTTTTACTTTTTATTATTTGATCTGGATATGGATACGAGTAACCAAGCTTCGTGGATAGTCTGTGGTCTTGGTCTAGATGAGACCTCACACTATGACTCTAAGGTAAAAGAAAATACCTTAGGGTTGGGGTGCCTCCGTAGGCATGCGGTGGGGTATAATGCATCCTAACTAAGTTCCCAACACGTCCACTTAGCTCCACTTCCCAATGATACTTCCAATTCACAAATTAGATTCCAACCCACAATTCATCGCGAGAATTCGATCCTCCTTATACACAGGAGATTCACGTCCCATCACCAACTTCATTAACCACATTTTCCCAGAACTTCCCTGTCATGATGATATCATATGTACATATTGATTTTGTGGATAATTTATAAATAAGGTTACAAATCTTTTTGGGAGGAATTAATATTCAACATACTCTTACATATTACTAAAGAGATTACTTGGATTCCCCACTACAACCATATGTTTAATCACTATCATTGATCTCATAATAGATGTACTGTAATACTTATGGAGGGTTATGTTCTATTAGACCAAGAAAGAGAAGCTATCATAAAACGACAATAATTACATAATTCGAACAGTGTTTTAAGATCTACACTCGTCCTCTAATAGAATATATATATCAGCATGTATAACAACCATCCATTCAACTCAAAAACAAAAGTTTCAACTTATGCCACCACCAAGTATGGTAGATATGCAATTCAATTATGCAACTTTGCTACTTATTAAATTAAATCCAAAATTACAGGTGTAGATAGTAATTGACAGTCAGAGCATGAAAAGTTTGTCTTAGCTTTGCTATGATTTTCTCATAGATATCAAGACCTGGATACGAGTACAGGCTGTTAGAATTATTATATTACAATTATATTTGTAACCTTTCGGGTTCCGTAACCCTTGACCTTTCGGGTTCCGTAACCCTTGACCCTTCATGTTCCGTAACCTTTAACCCTTCGGGTTCCGTAACCCCTCAGGGGTATTCATGTATTTTTCCTCTTGTACTCTCTAGGGTTTTCTCTCTATATAAGAGACCCTAGCCCTATGGAATAGACATCACATTTTGTCTCTCTTCTCCACATGGTATCAGAGCAACGGTCCTAGACCGGGGTTCTGACCTAAAATCCCCACCGCCACCTTCAAGCCTCGTAAAAGAATGCGCGGGCCCTCTTCCCTGAATTAGGGCCCCGCGCAAGGCCCTCCAATCACCTCCAGTGCAGCAGCCCTCCCGCTAGCGCTATTCTGCGCTTTCAGGACCTCCTACGAAGGCCGTTAGCCCCACAGCAACCCTCCACGGGTACCGTAGGACTCTTTGGAGATCCAAAACTCATCACGGATCGCTTCCAAGAATCCAGATATGCTGTCCATTGGGGGTTTTCAGCCCTTCTTCAAGGGCAAACGTGAGTTTTAGGGCATTTTTAGCTCTTATATGCATCCTTAGTTGATCACAGGATCGTTTTCTATTTTAAGACCACCATGGCGCCTTCTTCTACCGAGACAAAGCCCTTGACCACGAATGTTATGGCACAAGGCACTACTATCAAACTCAAGGGCACAGAAAATTACGTGCTCTGGTCTCGATCTTTTATGGTGTTCATTGGTGGTCAGAGGAAACTCTACATTTTGACTAAAGATCCTTTAGATGAAAAGGACAAAGAGTACGACAATTGGCAGACTGACAACTATTTGGTTATCAACTGGATGACCAACAGTGTTGAGGCTCATATTGCCTCAAATCTTCTTTACAAAAATACGGCCAAGGAAATGTGGGAGGATCTCGAGCAAACATACTCCCAGAAGAAGACGAAGTCACGCCTTTCAGATATTTACAGGCGAATCTGGTCGGCATCTCAGGGTGATTCCACCCTCATCGAGTACTACAGGCATATATCCAGTCTGTATGAGGAGCTTGCAATATTCCAGCCCTCATGTTGCACCAAACAGATACAAGAGCGTTCTGACTGGCAGGTATACCGCTTCCTTGATGGCCTGCATTCTAGGTACCATACAGCGAAGGAGCAATTTCTTATATCAGACACACTGCCAACAATGAAGACCATCTTTGGCCGACTTGAGGAGCTCGAGACATCCATTGCCCGACATCCTATCTTACCTTCAACGGAGAACTTTGCACACATCGTCTCATCTGGGCGAGGAGGCAGATACTGCTTGCGAGGAGGACGCGGTCGCGATCCAAGTTGTGGTCGTGGACGGGAATCTGGACGAGGCCGTGACTTTGGTCGTGGTCGTGGGCGAGACTCTACTGCCCCATGCACTCACTGTGGTAGGTGGAACCACCCGACTGAACGATGCTGGCAGAAGTTTGGCGTACCTTCTTATCACGCCAATAATGCTTATGAGGATGCCTATGATGTGGAAGAAGCATCGCCTAGCTCCAGTGGCAAGACTGTTCATCTTAATGATGCAGATTATTCCCGCCTAATGCAGATCCTTCAGACTCCAGGGCCTACTACCACTAGTAATACTAGAACTGCTGCTCTGGCCACTCCTTCAGGTACAATAGCCAACTCTGCTATCACTCTTACTCCAGCTTGGATTATTGATTCCGGCGCCTCTACTCATCTCACTGGAGAAGGTAGTTTGCTCACCTCTTCCATACCATCTACCTCTGTGAAGTCAGTTCGAGTCGCTAATGGGACTCAATCACAGATTACTACTGTCGGAACTATGGAATTCTCTTCCAAGCTCCGACTTTCGGGGGTTCACTGTGCTCCTGATTTTCCTCTTAGCTTGTTGTCAGTTCACAAGCTTTGTGTTGAGCTTCATTGTCGTGTGATATTTGATGAGTCTTGTTGTTATTTTCAGGACATTCGGACGAGGCAGATTTTTGGTGGGGGTCATGAGAAGAACGGCCTATATTACCTTGACATACCCTCAGACTCCAATTTTGTTGGTGCTGCATCTATCTCCGAAGATCCACTCCTATGGCATATGCGCCTTGGACATCCCTCTACCAAGGCCATCTCCATGATGTTTCCTAAACTCTCTGCTCTGAAGCCCTTTCAGTGCGAGGCATGTGAGTTCGGGAAACACCATCGGACTTCGTTTCCTATTCGTACGGAGTCTCGTAGTACTGCTGCTTTTCATCTTGTTCACTGTGATGTTTGGGGACCTTGTCCGATCCGCACATTAAGTGGTCATCGCTACTTTATAGTTTTTGTTGATGATTATAGTCGATCTTCTTGGGTCTATCTAATAAAGGAGCGTTCGGAGATTAATCAAATTGTCCGAAATTTCTTTCAATATGTTAAAACTTACTTTTCTAACATTGTTAAGATCATTCGTACCGACAATGCTCTTGAGTTAACCCAACATGACTTGACCTCTTTCTTTGCATCCCAGGGAACTGTTCACCAAACATCATGTCCATATACCTCACAACAGAATGGTATAGCTGAGAGGAAACTTCGACACTTGCTAAATGTTGCCAGATCTCTTCTTAGTCAAATGAGTGTTCCTAAACAATACTGGGGAGATGCTATCCTTACTGCAGTGTATCTCATCAACCGTGTTCCTTCATCAGTTCTCAAAGGGGCAACTCCATTTTCCTTACTTTATCCTACCGAGTCTCCTTTTCCTATACCTCTGCGAATTTTTGGTTGTATTGCTTTTGTCCATAACTTTCATGCAGCTGACAAATTATCCTCTCGTGCCATCAAATGCGTCTTTCTTGGGTACTCACGTACCCAGAAAGGCTATCGCTGCTATGATCCTGTTGGACGTCGATACTATGTATCTGCTGATGTCACCTTCTTTGAGCAAACAAGTTATTTCACACAGACTGTATGTGACATTCCTCTGGACCTCCCTCCTCCACCAATCGTCTATACTCGCCAGCGTACCTCTATACCTTCTACACCAGTGTCTGTACCTTTGCCTGTCCCTTTTATGCAGGATGATATGACCACTTCAAGTGCTCCCACCACTGCTGTCCCGAATGTACCTGGGGAGCTTCCTATAGCTCTACGCAAGCAAAAAAGGAAATGTACGTATCACCCCATGTCACATTTTACTTCTACAGATGGTTTATCTAGTTGTGACAAGAGATTTGCAGATGCTCTTAATGCTATTACCATTCCAAAAGATCATTTCAGTGCAATGCAAGATCAAGGTTGGCGACAGGCCATGGATGAGGAGATGGATGCACTTACCTCCCGGGGTACGTGGGATCTTGTGCCATGTCCCCCGGGAGTTCGCCCTGTGGCTTGTCGATGGGTCTTCACGACCAAACAGTCGCCTGATGGTTCTATTGACAGGTTGAAAGCCAGACTTGTTGCCAAAGGTTTCACACAAACCTTTGGAGTTGATTATTTTGAGACCTTCTCGCCTGTTGCCAGAATGGGGTCGATACGTACCATTCTCTCTGTTGCTGCCAACAAGGCTTGGCCCATTTATCAACTTGATGTGAAGAACGCCTTTCTTTATGGTGATCTTGAGGAGGAGGTCTACATGATGCAACCGCCGGGGTATGTAGTCGAGGGGGAGCATGTATGTCGACTACGCAAGGCCATTTATGGCCTGAAGCAGAGCCCAAGGGCATGGTTTGACAGGCTCACTATGGAGATCAACATACTTGGTTTTCAGAGGACAACATCTGACTACTCTGTCTTTGTTAGACGACGGTCTACTGGCACGATCATCCTTGCTGTCTATGTTGATGATATGGTTATCACAGGAGATGATGTAGATGGTATTCAGGAGACCAAGGCCTTCCTCCAGAAGGTCTTTGTCACGAAAGATCTCGGCCAACTTCGTTATTTTCTTGGCATCGAAGTAATACGCACTACAGAGGGGCTCCATCTTTCACAGAGAAAGTATTGCCTCGATATTCTGACTGAGGCAGGACTTCTTGGATGCAAGCCATCTGGCATCCCTGCAGAAGTGAGAAAATATTCAGCATCTACTGATCCAGCATTTGAGGATGCAACACGATACAGAAGCGTAGTGGGAAAATTACTCTATCTCACTGTTACTAGGCCGGACATATCATATGCTGTGAGCAGAGCCAGTCAATATATGGAGAAGCCTCTTTACAGTCACTGGCAGGATGTTCTTTTGATCCTTCGATATTTGAAGGAATCTCCCGGACGTGGACTTTTCTATGGGGTGAATGGACACACTAATATCTCCGCCTATACAGATTCTGACTATGCTAGCTCTCCTGAGGACCGCCGATCCACTACAGGATACGCCATGTTTGTTGGGGATAATCTTGTCACTTGGCGAAGCAAGAAGCAGACAGTGGTATCCAGATCTAGTGCGGAAGCAGAATACAGGGCAATGGCTCAGGCCACATGTGAGATCACATGGCTTGTTTCTTTCCTAACAGAACTTGGCATGTCAGTCGCCACTCCTGTACCCTTATACTGCGACAACAAGTCTGCCACATACATCGCCACCAATCCAGTTTTCCATGAGCGGACAAAACACATTGAAGTTGATTGCCATTTTATTCGTGATGCGGTACGAGAAGGACGAATCAGCACTCCACACATCTCCACTGAACTTCAACTTGCAGACATCCTCACAAAGGCTCTTCCAAGGAAGCGTCTAATGTACTTAGTATCCAAGTTGGGCATGATCGACAGATATGCTCCAACTTGAGGGGGAGTGTTAGAATTATTATATTACAATTATATTTGTAACCTTTCGGGTTCCGTAACCCTTGACCTTTCGGGTTCCGTAACCCTTGACCCTTCATGTTCCGTAACCTTTAACCCTTCGGGTTCCGTAACCCCTCAGGGGTATTCATGTATTTTTCCTCTTGTACTCTCTAGGGTTTTCTCTCTATATAAGAGACCCTAGCCCTATGGAATAGACATCACATTCTGTCTCTCTTCTCCACAGAGGCAAAACCAATAATCAGAACATATGTCATCTCGTTAGGTCAGATTCAAGCCATCATCTATAGACTCATTAGTATGTCGTGGACCGTAATATACCTTGTTATGTCCAGCACTTGTGACCTGCTTTTGGTGAAACTCAGAGTGCATATTAATGCATGATACAACTGCAACTACTCAGATCTTTCTAGCCACTCCTATTAAGAAATCCGGATCTTATCTAGCAATTTCTATGTCAGCTGCATATTAAAAGAGAAGCCAAGATGGCCCATTTTCGAGTAAGACAACCAATATGGGGTAAACGAACACTCTTCAATGATGAGATTGCATGTTCAATTTGACAACTGGAGACATCTAAATTTAGAGTAATTTAATGATCCAAACACAATGGTGATATAATTTAGCACACAATCATACTGGTTGTGACCATTTGCATATGTGCAACCAGTGAGTGGGTCAACGAATCCATATGATCTAACTCCAAACAAGGTTGCAGAAAGCGGTAGTCGGTACTCGGTCGGCGGGGTCACCTACTAAGGATTAGTCGGCAGTCGGGCGACTAGTCGGAATTAGTCGGTCAATAGTCGGTTTTGAATTTTTAATTATTTTAAATATATAAATCAGTTTTTTATACATATATTCGTATGTATATACATGTATTTGTACATTTTATATGACATCATGATGAAACAAAAGAAGTAGTTGACTTTAAATATAACATTAAGCGTATTAGAATATGTTTGCTTTTAAAAAAAGTGAAAAACAAAAAAAAATAAAAAAGGTTGTTGTAAAAGTCGGCCGATTAGTCGGCCGACTAGGCCGACTAGTCGGCCCGACTAGTCGGGTGGACCGACTAAGGGCCGACTAGGCCTAGTCGAGTCGGCTACCCCCCGACTCGACTAGTCGGGCCGACTAGTCGGCCTAGTCGGCCGACTTTTGCAAGCTTGACTCCAAAAATAATCTACCTACCTTTTTTTTTGTAGGCCCCTTGGCACATACAGGCTTTCCAACTTATCAATCCCCGATATGTGCATATTCAACACCCTTGCCAAGAGGGGGATGACCTTTAACCCCTTGCAGTTCAATACTTTCAATTTTGTTAACATGGAAAAATGAAGCCATGACAACCAGGTGGATCCTACATCTAAATAAAATCGAACCACTAAGCAGAGCTCATGTTGTCCTAATTGCAAGCACTGTATAATTTGAAATCAGCAAGCTGGAAGAGAAAAAGGGAACTTCTCATACGTGCAGAGCTGCACAAAAATCTAACTCATGAAAGAATACTAAATGCAGGTGCTTGATTTCAAGCACGACGCATGGGCCATCTCCATCTCATCTGAGATGGCAAAAAAAAAATCTAGACAACGGACAACCTTGATCAATTCAAAGCAGATCTAAGGAAGCTGTACCATTTGCTAGAAGTTAGAATCGTCGTTAGCATTATGCATGGCACATCTAGGAGTAAGAATCATGTGGAACCGCAGCAAGGAAGGAGGGAGCATCGTACAAGGTTTGAGATCACCTAAGTTTGATAAAAGTGTGTGGATCCAACAGCAAGAGGAAGGGGAAAATCGTACATATATCCCCTTTACCTAAAAAAAGATAGGGGATGGCTCTAGATGGTATGGTGCATAGGTTAAAGATCGTGTGGAAATTGCAGCAAGAGGAGGGGACATCGTACCTTCTGGCTTTGGGTCGTCGATCCAAGGCGCTCCGGCGGCCCTTGGTGAAAGAGAGGGGAGAGGAATGGAGGAGGGGAGAGCTGGAGGTCGAGAGAAGGAGAGGTTGGGCGATTTGGGCGAGGTTGGCGAAGGGAGGGAGGGCGGAATATACAGGTCTGACCCGGATCCGGATCCGGGTCGGATCTGAAAGTGACTTGTATCCCTCATTGTTAAAATGACCATAACTTGAGCTCCCAAAGTCGGATTTTAACGTTCTTGGACTCGTTGGAAAGATATCGACGAGCCCTATGCAATGGACTCATTACTCGAATTTTTTGATCACTGGGCAAGTACAGATTTTGCAATCAAGTCCAGACTCAGTCAAGATTTGCGTTTTAGTCCCTGTTCGGGTTTCGGGGGTTTCACATCATAAAAATCTCAAAGGAAGTCTCGTCCCCGAGACTTAATATGACTCTAGTTGATTTCAATGTTCGAACCCCTTGTGTCCAAGCCTCACCGAGGAATGAGCCCATAAAAATCTCAAAGAGAGCAAAGCCCATAAAAATCACAAAAGAACTCGACTACGGCTTCAGTTTCGTACCTGTGAACAATTGAGGGTATTTCTCCCTCATGTCCGCCTCAGGTTCCTACGTCGCTTCCTCAACGTCTTGACTTCGCCACAGAACCTTGACCAAAGGGATCTCCTTCCGCCTCAACTTCTTGACCGCGTGGTCAAAAATCTGCACCAGCTCTTCTAGGAAGGATAAGTTTGGCTCCACCGTCAAGTACTCGTAGCTGATCACATGTGTCATGGATCTCGGACATACTTCTGTAGCTTCAACACGTGCAGCACGTCGTTGATGCACTCGAGGTTTGGGGGAAGGGCCACTCTGTAGGCTTCCTTCCCAACACGGGTCAAAATCTCGAATGGTCCCACAAAACATGGTGCTAGCTTACCCTTTGTACCGAAATGATGTACACCCCTCATTGGGGACACGCGTAAGAACACGAAGTCCCCAGCCTGTGATCATGAGAAATGCTTAGTCACACAGGATTGGGTAAGAATTATACCCCTTAGAACACGAATGTAGGATAAGATACCTGAAACTCAAGGTCTCTACACCGCTGGTCGGCGTAACTTTTCTGACGGCTCTGCGCGGTCAGCAATTTTCTCCTAACAGTCTCGACCACCTTGGAGTTCTACTCAATGATCTACGGGGTGAACATGGTGTTGTCACCCACCTGCTGCCAACACAAAGGAGTGGTGCACCGTCTTCCGTATAATGCCTCAAATGGTGCCATGCCTATACTAGCATGGCAGTTATTGTTGTATGTAAACTCAACTAGTGGGAGGTGATCCTTCCAAGATCCCTTCCACTCAACCGTGCAAGCTCATAGCAGATCCTCCAAGGTCTGAATGGTCCTCTCAGACTGTCCATCTGTCTGTGAATGGTATGCCGAACTCATATGTAGCTTTGTCCTCAAGTCTCTCATGAATTCACTCCAGTAGTGTGATGTGAAACGAGAATCTCTGTCCGGCACTAATTCCTTGGGTATCCCATGCAACCGAATGATGTGCTGAACGTATAACTTGACTAGTTGTACTGGTGTATATGTCATGTTGACCAGGATGAAATGGACTGACTTGGTCAACTGGTCAACGATGACCCATATCGCATCATGCACTCCAGGGGTCCGCGGCAATGATGTGACAAAATCCATGGAGATGCTCTCCCATTTCTACACCGGGATGGGAAGAGGCTGTAGTAACCCAAGAGGTCTCTGGTGCTCTGCCTTCACCATTTGGCAAGTAAGACATCTGCTAACATGTTCGGCTACGTCCTTCTTCATGCCTTCCGAGCAAAAGTGTTGGTAGAGGTCCATGTACATCTTGGTGCCACTTGGATGTATGGAAAGTCTCGAATTATGCACCTCATCCAGGATCTCCCTCCTCAACTCCTTGTCATCTGGAACATACATGCGGTCCCCATTCCATACGATGGATTCACGAACTCGAAATTTGTCGAATTCATCCTTCAAGCACATGTGGTACGGCTCCTGTATCCTCGGATCTGTCAGTTGGCCCTGAACAATCATGTCCCACAAGTTGCTATACTTGACGGGCATTGTCACTGCATCAGACGTTCCCTCAAATGGATGCTACTCACTAAGTGTAGCGAGCACATCCCAAGTATGCAACCATGCTGCCGACCCTCGGTGTACGGTCATCTACTCAAGGCGTCTGCTACTACATTCCCCTAACCAGGATGGTAGGAGATGGTACAATCATAATCTTTTAATAGTTCCATCCACCGCCTTTGCCTCATATTCAGCCCCTTCTGATAAAAAATGCATTTAAGGCTCTTGTGTTCTGTGAAGATCTCAAATGTCACCTCATACAAATAGTGACGTCATATCTTTAATGCAAAAACTACGGCCGCCAACTCCAAGTCATGAGTGGGGGTAGTTGCGTTTATGGTTCTTCAGCTGTCATGACACGTACGCCACAACCTGTCCATGCTGCATCAACACTGCACACAAGCCCTCTTGGGAAGCATCTGTGTACATGGTGAAACCAAGGGTACCCGAAGGAAGGGTGAGGATAGATGCGGAAGTCAACCGCTCCTTGAGCGTACGGAAGCTCAACTCACATTTGTCACTCCAGACAAATGTCATGTCCTTCTGTATCAGTCGGGTGTGGGGTAGGGCTAACTAGAAGAACCCTCTGACAAATCTCATGTAGTACCCGACGAGGCCAAGGAAACTGCAGATTTTTGTAATCGTCTTGGGCCGCTCCCATGACACCAATGCCTCTATCTTGGCAGGATCAACTGACCCTCCGCCCTTGAAACCATATGGCCCAGAAATACTACCTCAGAAAGCTAGAACTCTCATTTGTTGTATTTAACATATAATCATATCAATTCCCCATTGCATTTGTAATGGAACGGTATGATCTAACTCAATATCCTGAAGAGAGTTTGAAGTGTGACTTGAGTATTACCTATAAAGAGAGGTTGCGATCTGGTTGCTTGTGTTGTAGAGTCCTTGATTGAGAGCTTTAAGAGACCTGTCTGATGTTAGTCTACCAACATACCATTCCATTACACAGCGCATCCTTGGAGAAGTCATCCTGGTACAAACCATAGGCGTTGAGATCAGAAGAATTCAGTGTTGCGCAAGATGGTCAGGATTTCCTACTTTCGATAGGTACCCATCGTCGACTGCGAGTTCCTCCAATGTGTGGATGAAGAGGATGGTAATAGGGGCACTCGATATCTTCACTACTGCTACAGACTTCTGGACCAGACATCCTGTATCATAGCATTTCCTTTTGTTGGTTTTTTTTATGATGACGAAAACCTCAGGTTCACAATAAATGTGTTCCTCAACCATGTTATATCCATCATCACAATAATCACCCAGCATGCGTGTATATATTTCTTCCTGCTGGGAAGTTAATTGCTAGGGAATCATACAGTACATGTGTGTTTTAATTTCCTTAAACAATCTGTCTGGGAAGCAAACAAGACTGTTTCAATTTTATTTCACCTGCTAAAAAATCAATTTATTTGAAACCTCTCGTGATTCTTGGGATAAATCAAACACTCATAACCTCTATTTCACATGGACCCTAGTTCAATGCTTTGTTGTAACTGGTTAAGTTGACATTGAGTTGTAGTTTGCTGCAAATAACCAATTGGGTGAAGATGCTAGAGATGTTAAAACAAAAAAATGGTGATGTCCCCAAAGCTACTCACTGCAGCGGGCCTGCGGATCCACACGTAGGTACGTTATGAGCAAAGTTGCCCAATACGATTTAAACAAACTACGCAACAAGAAAGGCAGGATAAAATGTGTGCAAAAGAGAAAGAAACAGGGTAATTGATCTCACAAAGAGTTACATTTTTACTTTTTATTATTTGATCTGGATATGGATACGAGTAACCAAGCTTCGTGGATAGTCTGTGGTCTTGGTCTAGATGAGACCTCACACTATGACTCTAAGGTAAAAGAAAATACCTTAGGGTTGGGGTGCCTCCGTAGGCATGCGGTGGGGTATAATGCATCCTAACTAAGTTCCCAACACGTCCACTTAGCTCCACTTCCCAATGATACTTCCGATTCACAAATTAGATTCCAACCCACAATTCATCGCGAGAATTCGATCCTCCTTATACACAGGAGATTCACGTCCCATCACCAACTTCATTAACCACATTTTCCCAGAACTTCCCTGTCATGATGATATCATATGTACATATTGATTTTGTGGATAATTTATAAATAAGGTTACAAATCTTTTTGGGAGGAATTAATATTCAACATACTCTTACATATTACTAAAGAGATTACTTGGATTCCCCACTACAACCATATGTTTAATCACTATCATTGATCTCATAATAGATGTACGGTAATACTTATGGAGGGTTATGTTCTATTAGACCAAGAAAGAGAAGCTATCATAAAACGACAATAATTACATAATTCGAACAGTGTTTTAAGATCTACACTCGTCCTCTAATAGAATATATATATCAGCATGTATAACAACCATCCATTCAACTCAAAAAAAAAAGTTGCATAATTGAATTGCATATCTACCATACTTGGTGGTGGCATAAGTTGAAACTTTTGTTTTTGAGTTGAATGGATGGTTGTTATACATGCTGATATATATATTCTATTAGAGGACGAGTGTAGATCTTAAAACACTGTTCGAATTATGTAATTATTGTCGTTTTATGATAGCTTCTCTTTCTTGGTCTAATAGAACATAACCCTCCATAAGTATTACAGTACATCTATTATGAGATCAATGATAGTGATTAAACATATGGTTGTAGTGGGGAATCCAAGTAATCTCTTTAGTAATATGTAAGAGTATGTTGAATATTAATTCCTCCCAAAAAGATTTGTAACCTTATTTATAAATTATCCACAAAATCAATATGTACATATGATATCATCATGACAGGGAAGTTCTGGGAAAATGTGGTTAATGAAGTTGGTGATGGGACGTGAATCTCCTGTGTATAAGGAGGATCGAATTCTCGCGATGAATTGTGGGTTGGAATCTAATTTGTGAATCGGAAGTATCATTGGGAAGTGGAGCTAAGTGGACGTGTTGGGAACTTAGTTAGGATGCATTATACCCCACCGCATGCCTACGGAGGCACCCCAACCCTAAGGTATTTTCTTTTACCTTAGAGTCATAGTGTGAGGTCTCATCTAGACCAAGACCACAGACTATCCACGAAGCTTGGTTACTCGTATCCATATCCAGATCAAATAATAAAAAGTAAAAATGTAATTCTTTGTGAGATCAATTACCCTGTTTCTTTCTCTTTTGCACACATTTTATCCTCCCTTTCTTGTTGCATAGTTTGTTTAAATCGTATTGGGCAACTTTGCTCATAACGTACCTACGTGTGGATCCGCAGGCCCGCTGCAGTGAGTAGCTTTGGGGACATCACCATTTTTTTTGTGCAGCTTCACGATACTTTTCGTGGTACAATTGTTGGTAGTTTTACTATCCTTCTTCACTTATAGCATTTTTGTTGAGAGACATGGCATGTAATGTATAATTGCGGACATCTATATTTATGCTTACATGTATATTTTTGTGGACATGGAAAGGATCGATGGAATGTAATGGTACAATATTGGTTGTTCCTTCTTCTATTTCAAGTACTTGTAGTTGCTACTTTTTGGAAGACATGACATGTATAATTTATTTTGAGACACACTTCTTTCACGCATACATGTATATTTTGTGGACATGGAATTGGAATGTATGGACATGGACAATGGCATGAAAGGGAATTGGTGTATGGAATGAATGGGAATTGGTGTATGGAATGAATGAATGGAAATGCATGTCGTTGTGAACAGGTGGAATGCAAAGCAAGGAAAAGAAAATTTTTTTTTAAATTCCAATGTATGTTGCTATTTTCTCCTGCTTTTGTGAATGTCAAATATTTGAATGTGGAATGTATGTGTGTGGATTGGTTTGCCGAGTACCCGGATCTTAGGGGCGTCACAGATACATTTTCCCGGAACTCCCCTCTTAGCGCTCCCACTCGGAATACCAACCAATGTGGCCTACATTGGCCTGTAAACGAGTGTTAACTCTAAGTGACAAGCGAAACACTAGCCGACCAACCATGACTACTTGGCCCGCGCTCGAGCACTGGGCTAAAGCACACAAGTGCCGAGGCCAACACCGTCAGATTAGCACCTCGGTGTGCCAAGCAACATGTCCCCCAACCATCGCAGCTACAATAGCAGTTGGGATCGCGGTCATCTAGGCTTCTATCCAGGGCCCCAAGGGTACATGCCCCTCCCTTGGTGGCAACTGCTTTACTACCCGATCGTTGTCAACTTTACACCATTTTAGGATAATCATCATGAGTGTAAACATTAGTAGTGATTACTTTGAGATATGTAAATAGCAGTCAGGAAACATATACCAAATATACATCTTATTAATTTCCCCTAGACTTTAGAAACGATTACAGCGAATGGTGTAGCATATTACTTCAGTAGACATGAACTTGCAGTTGTTGATGGCCGAGTAGGGGTGAGAAACTATCTAAGTCCTGAGTTCTGAATCTATATGAGGTAAAATTTAAAGTGAGCACTTCATATCAGTATGAGATAACCTGAATGATTTCAGGCTTGTGAGAATCAACTAAGTGATCAAGGATCTGGGGAATACCTCCACAGAAAGCACATTTGGACACTGGGTCTGGCACTTGTATGGCCTATATCACTTATTGGGTCCTTTTTCTTTAGATGGTGAAATGTTCCAGGACATCCTTCAGCATAGTATCAACAATTAACTACTAAAATTTCTCCAATTTTCTTTAGTCTGATGCTCTCCCAATTGATCTATACCTTCTTGCTTAATTTGATAGATATATATATAATTCCAGATAATGCGGAAGTAGGGGGCTGGAGCATTCCTAATTTCTTAATAGATCAACCCACTGATATAGATCTATCTCCACTTGTGATAAGTTAAAAGAGAGAGACCATCACCCAATTTTGTCATGGGGATGATATCATACTCCTCCACATACCTCTCTTGCATTTTCATCTACGTGTGCCAATTCTTGAATACAGATTTACAATGCTTCATCTCCCATGTTATGATGTGAAATTTATGGATCTGCTGCTGCCAGCTAATATTTTTTTTGGTCGTACCAGTAAATCCTTAATCCAAACATTTGGTGACCTGATTTTTTTTGTAAGACCATTACTTAAAGATGGACTGATATTACACACCCAACAATAAGTAGGATTTATAAATAATCAACTGTTGTGTAGAGTCAGACTTTATAAAGAACAGAATACGCATGTGCTATGAGATCCTGCATATTCCTAACAGTCTAAAGCTAACAAAATTAGTCTTTGATTAGGTATAAATGATAAAGATATGAATGTAGCCGATTTAAATGTTTACATAATAGTCAGAACTGAATCTGGATACAAAAACACAT
Organism: Ottelia alismoides; assembly: GCA_037367405.1. Taxonomy (NCBI): domain Eukaryota; kingdom Viridiplantae; phylum Streptophyta; class Magnoliopsida; order Alismatales; family Hydrocharitaceae; genus Ottelia; species Ottelia alismoides. The sequence goes on from JAZKJV010001982.1 coordinate 360,305, forward strand.
ATCGAGCTGATACTCTTAGACCTACAGAAGTAAAAACAAACACAGAAAAATGAGAAAAAGATATGGGGCCCTTATGACATCCACACTGCAAACACTCCATAGAAACCGACTTGGTCACACACATCCATGAAATACTAATAGACGAATATATTTTCTTAGCAGATACACAACCCATACCACAAATCCATTTCCAAAATCGACGATCTTTGAAAACCCAAAAGAGAAAGTCGAATGATCCTCTACCATCTAAGATTTTTAAGGATATGCACACGCATAAGTTCGACAAACACGCATGAATCCGGTAGCAAGAGGAAGGGAAACACCGTACATATATCCCCTTTACCTAAAAAAAGATAGGGGATGGCTCTAGATGGTATGGTGCATAGGTTAAAGATCGTGTGGAAATCGCAGCAAGAGGAGGGGACATCGTACCTTCTGGCTTTGGGTCGTCGATCCAAGGCGCTCCGGCGGCCCTTGGTGAAAGAGAGGGGAGAGGAATGGAGGAGGGGAGAGCTGGAGGTCGAGAGAAGGAGAGGTTGGGCGATTTGGGCGAGGTTGGCGAAGGGAGGGAGGGCGGAATATACAGGTCTGACCCGGATCCGGATCCGGGTCGGATCTGAAAGTGACTTGTATCCCTCATTGTTAAAATGACCATAACTTGAGCTCCCAAAGTCGGATTTTAACGTTCTTGGACTCGTTGGAAAGATATCGACGAGCCCTATGCAATGGACTCCTTACTCGAATTTTTTGATCACTGGGCAAGTACAGATTTTGCAATCAAGTCCAGACTCAGTCAAGATTTGCGTTTTAGTCCATGTTCGGGTTTCGGGGGTTTCACACACCCCCCCTCCCCCGGCACCCCCGCCGAGTTGCTCCTCCACGCCCAGCCGACCTGCTCGCCCCCCCCCCCCCTCCTCCCCCCCGAGGCCAGCTCCCCTGCTCGACCCGAGTTCCCTTTGGGACCACCGCACTTGCAGGCCCCCCTACTCGCCCGGTGCTCCCGTGCCCAGCCAACCTACACGAAGCCCCCCCCCCACCCCACCCGAGCCCCCCCTCCACCGATGGAGGCCCCCCGAGCATCGAGCCCCCCCCCCCCCTCCCGGCCGACACTCCGCACCCATCAGACCTGCTCTCCCCTGCTCGACCCGGGTTCCCTTTGGAACCACCCTTCCGCGCGCAGCCTCCCTATCCCACCGTCTGCAAGGTTTTACAGGATTTGTTTTCCTTTTTTATTTTGGATAATCCTAAACGTTCGTTGGTAGATTGGTTAGATTAACTTACTCATATGGTTTAGTTAACTTATTAAATTAACGGAGGGTTATGAGTGTGAGACGGAGTGACTATTCGAGGTTTCTCATGTAATTGAAGATTATGCAGGGTTATGAATGTTATTGCGAAATTACTCAGAGTTATGGGTGTAAAAATTCCTTTTATTTACATCATCATTCACTATGTTTTCGTCCATTCTAACTATTTTCCTAGCAATATAAACTAGATAACAAGAACAGAACATGCTCTAACGGCAAAGCGATTTAATCTAAGATGTACATTGTGTTGATGATGGCCATTGTAAGGGGTTTTAAATCCCAAGCTTGTTTGTGAGATAACATACTCGTGCGACGTTAACACATAGCATTAATGGGGGACATCATCATTATTCTTCTTGATAAGAGTGTTGGTTATTAAACAAACTTTCGTGAGACAGTCAGCCGAGCTAAACACTCATGGCACACAGTATATTAGTACAATACCGATCAACTTTATAAGTGATAGAAGAGCTTAAAGAGAGTATTAGAAACTTATTCCAAAATAAACCCCCACAATTTTTTTATCGTCGTTCAAAAAAATAACTTCTCCGGGATTGAATCTATTTTCTAACATATATCAGTTTACTCAACATTGTTCCATGAGCTCAATGTAATTATTTTGTGATTAACTATATTTACGATTCAAGACGTTTGAAATTATGAGAAGTTAATGTCATGAGTACCATCGTTTTTATCTCATTCAACTAAAGATTTGTAGGATGTGATGAAATTCCAATCGTGAGTGTTCATCATGTGCTAAACCCAACCTATAAATCGAACACAATCCTATATGTTATATAACATATAATGTTACCTGCATCTGGAGCAAGTGACAAAGACGGGCAGTAGTAAGTTGACGTGCAAGGGAGATGAGTGGCAGGTCCCCAACCACGAGGGAGGTGGGTTGCAACCACAGCAAGTCCGAGAGGGAGCTGATGGTGTGATTTGTCCGAGAGAGAGAGAGAGAGAGGCGCAGCTACAACACATCTACGAGGGAACGGGGGCACTATGCGTTCGAGACAGAGGAGGAGATGCAGTTGTAGTGTGTCCACAAGAGAGCATTAGGCAACGTGAATTAGGAGAAAGGCGAGGGCGTAGCCACAACAGGCCTGCAAGGGAGCTGGAGATGTGATGTGTCTGAGAGGGAGGTAGGTTCATGAGGAAAAGGAGCTAGGACAACCGTCATGCGATGAGCGATGACGGTCCTAGAGTCGAATGGCGTTGTCAACTCCAACATTTTAAGGGTGGCGTGTGCTCCACTTGCCCATAATATAGGTCCGCCCTTAATATAGAGTACAAATGGATTTCTGTGACACTAAACACTTGCAATCACCAAATTACAACAAGTGCTTCCCAAGCATACAACAAAATAGAAAGGCAGATGAGACACAAAAACCTTCTAAGTCTATACAAATAGCACTTTTTCTTTGCCATGAGATTGATGGTCAATATGGATCTTTCGAGATTCGTGTAGAGTGGCCTCCATATTACCCATGCTTGCATATTTGATTTGAAGTTCAACTTCAACCATGTATGTGCACTCTCATCCTGCTACACATACATTTACGATAAGGATTTTTAGGGTGTGAGAAGCCTCCCCCACTCGAAGATTCAGTCATCCTCGACTAAGTATGCGTCCTTCGATTGGTGTCTTGTCACGATCTCTACAATGATGCTTCTTTGTGTTTTGTTCAATAGGAGGAAGGGATGGTTTGATCGTGCATGTACAACATGCCTTTTAATACAAGGGAAACCCGACATTTATGGTATTTGTGAATTTAATGATTGGAAAAGGATATTGATACCTATATAAAGTCATCTATCCACCAATAAAAGGCTCTAAGGTTGTATTAAATGCTAACATGAGATTTCATGTAATGCTTACTAAAATGGCTTGAAAAGTGTATGGAGAGCTACCATTGATGGATATATTCTAAGGTGCATGCCATAGATATTAATCATGCTATGGGATTCTAGACAAGAGTAATGGCTTTAACAATATAAGCTCCTCCTTGATTGAAATATTGGTGTTCAAGAGAAGAAATTGAAGATCTCGTCCCATGAGTGGGATTGGAGTAAATGACACATCCCTCTCTCCATATTTTTATATATAAAACTCCATGGAATTATTATTTTGTAGAATTGTTCACCCACTCAACATCTAATTTTGTCATTTTATTCCAATTTTACCTTTTTTTGGCAAAATAGATAATGCCTTTTATATTTAATTTACAAAGACTTTCAATCCCAATCCCATATCCATGGAGACTCTTGAATGGTCCTTCCTTCCTAACTCTTCCATCTCCCTTCTCGCAACATCCTTCTCCGCCGAACCCCCAAATTGCGACAACGATGAAGTTCATGGAGGACCGCCCTATAAGGCGACATAACCCTTATGTGGGATCTGAATTAAGATAGTGGGTAGAAGGATCTTTGAGTTTTCTGTGAGTAGGATTCGTGACATCCGCTATGTTAGGGACGGGGTGGTCCGAGAGATGGAAGGTGCAATGGATCTTGGGGTATACCGGTGAATCCCGAAACCATGGACGAGTACAAGATCGACTAGGTAGTTTCAATGGATGCCCTTAATATCCTAACCCTTTATTTTGAAATTAACAATAAGAGAAAGGGTGAACTGTGGATTTACTAATTTATTAGTATTTTTTACTTTGATCAATTATACAAAATCACTTTCTAATAAATTGAAATAAATGAATGACAATATGATATAATCAATTAATGAACAATCATATAATGTTATAAAGAATGAAAAATGAACCACAACTGCGTAGTAATTTTATAGAGGAAATCCATCTGGGTAAAAAACCTCTCAGCTGGATATTCCTATCCGTGATTTTAAAATCTTGTTACACGTAGCACGCACTAATCACACTACTTCAATAGAAGTAATGTCATCCCCCTTACAATCTTGACTTTGTACAATCCACAATGTATCGTATTTTCTTTTTACAGAAAGGAATTACATGAATTGATTTTGTATAAATAAATAAGACTTTAAATTTTATATAGAGCCAATATTTTTCTTTTGGTTTTGTAAAGTCTATTTTATGTCATTGGTTTTATTAAAACCATTTTCATAGCACACTTAGAACAGTGTATATATAGTAACTTATGTGCTCTGAAAGGGACAATAGTTCTTTTAAGTTTCTTTTAGTTAGTATGTTGACGTCACTTTGTAAATCTGGTCCTTTAAGAATGGAGATCTTTATTCATAAAAATTGCCTCAAAGATGTAGAGAAAATGTAAGCACAATGAGAAACAAAGATATATCAAGCAACCAATGGAGTAGATGTACTAGTCAAGTTATGATTAGTAATAGTTTCCTTAGAATAGATGTATGCCATGTAGTCTCCAAGAGGAGTAGAACTGTCACCCATAGTTTCCTAGTTGAAAACAAATCTATTTAGTATATATGGATATGAATAGAACCGATTAATATAAATGATGATAATTTCAAAGTAGATAGAAATGAAATCAATATAGATCAAAATAATTTTAGATCTTTCAAGAAAATGGCTAAAATTAAAGAACATATTTTATGGTCAAAATTTCTTCCAAGCACGCTTTTCATCAAAATACTTTCTAAAGATGCAATGGAGGGAGATGAGCTATTCCCTCTTGAGGATTTGAGTATAATCAAAGAGAGTGGTAAATGATAAATTTAAAAAAGGCCCCAGCTATGTGTTGATTCTCAATTAGATCTTAATTTCAAATGTAACAAAGAAAGGCATGGACTTATTTTTCATCTCAAATACATGCTTCCATAATCTTCCATGTTCCTTACATGTAGACACTAAACCCTAATGGTGAAAGTTCAGGTTCCTCTTTATTACATATGAAAAATGAGGCCCCTAATTAAGAAGCGGCATATAGTGGATACTTTTTTGTTGTTTTACCTTAAAGTAAAAAATGAAGAGAAGTAGCCAAGTATTTATAGTTAAAAAAACATATTTTAAACGATTTAATAATGGTATGTCTAATTAGAATATAATACTTGTGATTTTAATTGAAGAGTTAGGATCAAACTCTAGTGGAAGTTGTCAAGTTACTCTATTTATACTAATTATACACTTGCAGAAAATAATATAGCCCTTAGATAAAATTTTGAGGGTTAGATAAAATATGTAGTTTTTAGAAGTTAACCAATATATAGTATTTTTATTATAGAATATGTAGCAAGTATTTTATAAATGTAACCGTATTAAAAATGTATTTTTAATGTGATTTATGAACACCAACTTCACGTAATTCAATGTATTTATACTAATTCATTAGTACAGTTAAGTAATTAATTAGTGATATTTTTGTGTGATGTTTTTATGCCTTTAAAAAACCTAAAAAGGTAAAAACATAATATATCTTTGGTGTAGTTAATCTTCCATTATATAAACTGCCTTCAACCACTTTGCTCCAACAATATGATCTTTTCTTTTCATGCGTTGAACGTCAGTATCTTTGCTCTTCTTTTTATTTTGTTTGTCAATCTTCATATTGAAGGGCTTTCTATTAAAATAACATTAAAGTTATTTATTATATTTTCATGCAATAAACATCAACAGATTTCTCTCGTTCGGAGCACCTCAATCGATAACGTCCCCAAGTCCTCCTCCATCACATTTCAACCATGTGTCCTCATATGCCGGATCCACCACATCATCAAGTCCGACGACGCCGGTATTGTGATGAAGCTCCTCCGGGCATGCGAGTCCAAGGTATTTGAGTACCATCACATGTTGTTTCAGTTGCAGAAGTAGGTGTGTGCATCCATATGCTTAGATTAAAGTCGATGAGTCATATGTCTATGATTCTCATTTATGATTCTGATTAATTCTTTTCTAATGCATGTTAAGGAGAGAAATTTGATTGAGAAAATAGATTTCCATCACAACTTCGGCAAGGATTGCAAAGTTATTATCTTTGATGATTGTTGAAAACAAATCCGATGAACAATTTATTTGCATGTTCATGTCCTTCGTTAAACGCCCAATACATCTTGATTTGCAAGCGAAATCATTTTTGTCGTAACACATTCAATGATATTGATAATTGAAAATCCTAAATTACAGTTATAATGATATTGGTACATGACCAATATGGAACTTTTTGCAATTTATAATTTCAACTAAAAGGATAGATTGAACCGAGTTACTTGAATGCGAAGAACCATCCGATCGTTATCCGATCCATTCGATCAATACCAATTGAATCGATCTTCCTCAATTCAACAGGTCAATCTAGTTGGTCCGATCGTCCTCGGTTTAACTGATGAAATCGAAGGATATGATCTGATTTGCATTTCATGGATCAATTTCACCAATGTTGGCATTAAGAATCACAATTACATACGACACGAAAGTAATTTACTTAATATAGTACTGATCTTTTACATTCGGTTGTGCAATTACTTACGTAATAAAAGAGTAATTTACTTAATACAGTAGTAAGTTTTTTCATGGACATATGTGTCAAAATGACATTTCTTTTTTTGGAATGTTTTATATTTTCTGGCCATGCTTTAGGAATGGAGGTGGGGAACATATCTACAGAAGACATCAATGTAATAGTTATCTGCTTGCAACTTTTTTGGCCATTTGGATCAAGAGTAACGTCGCCAGGTTTGAGATTTTATGTCGAGAATGTGGTGTACAATGAGAAAGCATCAGGAGTGTCTTCACATTGGCATGAGTGTTTTAAAAGATGGTCTGACCTTGGTTTCACCTTATTCCTGGGCTAGATGCGCACCTTTCAACTTCTAAACAAACAAACTTACCATTTCTTTTCTTTTGAAAAGGGATCAATTTTCATTCATCTAATAGCAAAAAACCATTAGATTTCTTAGAGATTACAAAATAGATTAAATATCATGCACATTTGCAGGGACAAAACATGAAAGATAAGCTTCAAGAGATTGCCCAAAAGATAATGATTATATCAAAACATATTTCTAGAAGGCCCTCCACCAAAAAAATCAACTCGCATATTTTTCTTAAAATGGGAGTTGGATTTGGTGTAAAGTTATTTCTTGAGAGTTAGAATGCCATGATGAATTTGCATCACCATACTACGGACTTGTTTGATGTAGAAAACCAACATCAACAATCAAAAACAAAGACAAGAATTTACGTGGAAAACCCTACGGAGAGAGAAAAGCCACGAGAACACAAGAACCCTATCTCCATTCACAAGAGATTACGACATTTTTTTCTATATCACAGCAAAGGGGGGTTGAGTTAAAATATATAGAGGTGGGTAAACGGTCCTTCAACCATAGATCTATTTACCCAAATAAGCACTACATCTCAACATTCCCCCTCAAGTTGGACATACATCTCAACCATGTCCAACTTACCTACATTCAACTCAAATTGCATGTAGGCAACTTTTTTGTAAAGATGTTAGCAACCTGATCATCAGATCTTAAGTAAGGAAGACACAACATCCCTGCATCAATCTTCTCACAGATGAAATGTTCATCTACCTCCACATGCTTGGCTCTGTCATGCATAACATGATTGTTTGCTAGGTTTGTTGTTGTCTTGTTGTCACAAAATATTTTCATAGGCATGATCGGAGAAATACCGATCTCTTCCACAAGAGTTTTAACCAAAGAGTTTCAGTAATATCATTTGCGAGGGTACGATACTCAGCTTCAACACTGGATCCTGAGACCACGTTTTGCTTTTTACTTCTCCAGATGATAGGATTTCCACATAAATACACTGCATACCCAGACGTGGATTTTCTGTCATCAATGGATCCAACCCAATCAACATCAGTATAGCCTTTAATAGTGACATCGTGATTCCTTTTTAGCATAATACCTTTTTCCAGAGATTTTTTGTAGCTTAATATATGATTGACAACATTCAGATGAGTAGTTGTGGGAGCATGCATGAACTGACTAACAATATTCACAACATATGTAATATCGGGCCTTGTAAGAGTGAGATAAATTAGCTTTCCAACCAGCATGCAATATCTTCCTTTGTTAAAATCATTAAGAAGTTCTCCCTCTGTAATACTTAGTTTGTAATTTGCCTCCATAGGGGTAGAGGCTTGCTTACATCCGAGCATTCCCGAATCTCGCAGTAAGTTTAGGGTGTAATTACGTTGATTTAGGTATGCGTCCTTTGAAGATCTAGCCATCTCAATACCAAGGAAGTAATTCAGTTTTCTCAAGTCTTTGAGTTCAAACTCTATTGCAAGTATCCTTTTTATGTTTCCCACCATCTCCAATAAGAATCACGTTATCCACATAAACTAAAAAGATTTGACCTTTTTATATCCTTTCCATTTTAAGAAGAGAGTATGATCCCTATTAGCTTGATAGTACCATTCTTGATCATAACGACTCAAAGATGTTCAAACCAAGCTCGAGGAGACTGCTTCAACCCGTACAATGCCTTCTTCAATATGCAACAATTGTTCTCCTTTTCATACCTAGGTCGCATTTTCATGTAAACTTATTTATTAAGGCATCCATTCAGAAAAGTATTTTTTTTACGTCTAACTGGTACATTTCCCATGAGAAATTGACAGCAAGGCAAATAACAACCTGATAGTGTTCATTTTCACCACAGACGCAAATGTCTCAAGATAATCAATTCCATATTTCTGACTATACCCTCTTGCAACAAGCCGAGCCTTGTATCTCTCAATTTTTCCGTAAGTATTGTACTTTATAGTATATATCCATTTTGATCCAATAAGGTAAGCACTTTCTAGTACGTTTACAATGTCCCATGTTCTTCTCCAAGGCATCCATTTCTTCCTTCATCGCATCCCCCAATCTCATATCTCGAAGGACGTCAGAGACATTCCTGAGAATGACATGAGAATCTAGAACAATAATAAACTTATGTAGTTAGGACTCGCCTAAGAATAATATGCAAAGTCTTCCACAAGATAACGAGTAGAAGGCTTAATAGATCTTGTAGCTTTCCTCATAGAAATAGGAAGATTGTCAGAGTCAGCCTTATCATCAGCGTAAAAAAAGAGTTGTTCGGTGTCATCGATAATAGTATCTTGACTTGGATCATTCAGAGCGAGACTGAGATTATGGTTTGGTATAACATGATCTTCTAAGCCACCAGTCAGATTAAAAATATCTTGTCTATCGTTGTCCTGGTTAAAACTACCACTGTTCTCATTCTCCTTAATTATTCCCTTCATGATGCTTTCTCCAACTTGCATTAGTTCTTGGTCACCACCAAGAAAATAAATTTTGTTCGCATTCTTATTTTCCTCACTATTTATACATAATACCCTCCCCCCCCCCCATGAAAATAGGACTCACTCTTAAAGAGTGTGACATCCAAACATATGGGAAGGCGGCGCATGCTTGGATTATAGCATTTGTATCCTTTTTACGTCTCAGAATAATCAAGAAAGATGCACTTTATGGCACGAGGGTCCAATTTCCCCACCTTAGGCCCTAAGTTATGAACAAAACATACAAATCCAAAAACTCGAGGGTCAAGATTGAAAGGCTTCTTGTCAAGGTATAAAATTGAGAATGGAGTCTTCTTGCCAATATCGTTAGAAGGACTCTGATTTATGAGATAAGCAGTCAACACAGTGTCTCCCCACAATATTTTTGGTACATTTCGTTGGTAGAGAAAAGCCCTGATCATATTCAACAGATGACAATTCTTTTTTCAGCAATGCCATTCTGTTAAGGAGTATAACTACAAGAAGTTTGATGAATAATCCCTTTCACATCAAGAAAACATCGTAGAGAACCTTCTAAATACTCCTTAGCATTACCAATCCATAAAATCTTGATCTTCTTCTCATTTTGATTTTCAACCATATTGACAAATATTTTACAATAGTAGGAACTTCGCTTCTATTCTTTAAAAGATAGACATAAGTATTTCTGAAAAAATCATCAACGAATGTGATAAAGTAACCATAACCTCCAAGCTCTTTACACTTTAAGGTCCCTAAACATCAGAATGAACAATTTCAAATAAAGAAGTACGCGCATGCAAAGAAGTCGAATAAGTAGTTCTTGTTTGTTTAGAAAACTAACAAACTTCACAGTTCTTTACTCTACTATCAATTGAATTACATAAATCGGAAAATAATTTCTGCATTACCACAAATCCCGGGTGACCAAGCCTTTCATGCTGTTGTAGTAATTTTTGGGAATCTTCGTTTTGTTTCTTATTGTTTGTTGATAGCCATGTAGAGATCACATGTGCATGAAGACGATAAAGACCATCAGTAACAAAACCAATCTCAATTTTCTTCCCGTCACCAAGTCCTGCATAACACACAAATTTGCATCAAAAATCAATTTACAATTGAGATCTCTAGTGATGCGATGAACAGAGAGTAAGTTAATGGGAAAATCAGGAATTTGAAGGGCATCTTTTTAGAAGAAATTTTGAAACCATAGATATGGTTCATTTTCCCACAACACTAACTCTAGTACCATTTGCTAGATTCACACGATCCCTCTCATACATCAATTTATAATCTTGAAACATCTTCGGATTACCTGTCATATGATTAGTGGCACCACTATCAATAATACAATCATCATGAACGAGATTTGTACCTTTATTCTTCTGAGCAGCTATAGTTAATAGTATCTACACCTTTATCTGTAGCAGGCATCTTCTGGACGTAATCATGAAGATCCTTGAGCCGACTATCTATAAATTTCTTGCCTTCAGCAACCATAGCCATCGATTTCTTTCCTATATTCACTCGTTTCTCAAGAAGAAGCTCCCAACAATAATCAACTCCATGGCCAATTTTCTTGCAATGCTCACATTTTTGTCTTTCCAATAACCACTTTTAGTACCTTTAATAAAAAGAGTAGAGTTTTCAAAGAAAGTAGCATGATCATCTTTCATAGCAGCTTGGCATTGTTTCTCATATTCAATCGCATGATAATTCTTCAATGTCAGACCCAATTCCACTAGTCATAAGTTGACTCCTTACAGCCTCAAACTCTGAATTAAGGCCACCAAGAAAAATGAAGATCCTTTGTTTCCAAATTTCATCCCAACACTTTTTTTTATCAGAAGGATCTTTCCAAGTATCCTCATAGTAATAGTCAATTTCTTCTCATTTTGCTTTTAAAATAGCAAAGTAACCGACCACAAACATTTCTCCTTACCGCAAGCAATATATATCTCTGCTCAACTGATGCAAATGGATGTCCTGTCATTTCTCACCATACATGCTCTCTAAAGTGACCCATTGTTCTCTGGTTGACTTCTTACGAAGTACAAGAGGTTTAATATCAGGGAAAACAACATCTATAATCTAATTTCTACACTGACTATCTTCAATATACCATTGTTCATACAATTTATCGGTGATATCCAATGATTTTTTCCGGCCATCAATATAGCCTCCACGATCGCGAGAAGCAAGTGCCACTTCCATAGCGGCAGACCACATCATATAATTTTTTTTAATTTGATCGTGGTAATTTGAGCAGGGATATTGCCCATCTTGATAATCATCTTCTCTTCTATGTCTTCAGCAGCCATTGTTAAAACAATGAAATGCAGAAAGTTTAAAACAACTCACAGTTGAGGCATTCGGCCCAAGGATCCTGTTGATGTCGGTCTTGTTGTAGAGCACGTAGTCAAATTCCTCGGAGCACAACTTTGTGTTTGAATTCAGAAAATAAATGCTCCTTCGAGTTTTTTTTTCTGGGGACCTTCTTTGAGTTTAAGATAAGAATGTCCTCAAATAAAAATAGTTTCTAGGAAACCAAACAAATTAATGGGCGTATGCACGTTCCTGCTGGAAAGATATGATGCCTAGAAAAAAGTGCGAGGAAGACTTATGGTTAACCAAATATGGTTGAGGAAGGCTTCTTCCCAACTGCAACGAATGTTGGGCCTCCACACAGAAGAGAAAGAAACGCACGAGCGAGGAGCCAATGGCGACGAGCGTGGCTTTCGCCTTTCCAACCTCTGTTCCTATGGTGACAAGCGTGGAGCCACTGCCCAGATGGGAACCTGTACGCCTCCTGTAGCACATGACGCTCCCGAAGAGGAGAAACCACAGAAGGTTCAACCTTTTTTTGTCAGACAACTAGATCTTCACACAGCAACCGGTTCTTCACACAACGGATCAGACAAGGATCAAGGATCACAATCACAGCTCTGATACCATATAGAAAACCAACAACAAACACAAACAAAGACAATGATTTACGTAGAAAATCGTGCGGAGAGAGAAAAACCACGGGGGCACAAGAACCCGAATCTCATTCACAAGAGATTAGGGCATTCTCTTTTTTTTCTATATCACAACAAAGGGGGGTTGAGTTACAATATATTGGTGGGTAAACGGTCACTCAACCATAGATCAATTTACCCAAATAAGTACTAAATCTCAACATGTGATGAAGCATTTGGACTGTATTGAGATTTGCCTCTGGGTATGATTTAATCATAAATACAAATTCAATAATACATGGTCCAATCAAAAGTCAATAATGCATATCTACATGTGCACTGCCACATGATACCTACTAACTATAAATAAGGAAGAGGGGTTGCTTGAAGGCAATTTCCTTTTGCATATTGGAGCACTCTCTCATTCTTAGATCCATGAGTACATCTTGGTGGAGGAGAAGATGTAGTCCCTTGGAGGATTGTGGGACTTCTAGGGCAAAGGTGCAAGAGGCACCAATATGCCTTTCATGCCCATGGAGGATCATCATGATGTAATACATTCATTCTTGTGTCATATCCTGTGTTGTGATGCGGTGTACTCTTGTTGTGTTCGGCTCTATCAGACCAGAGTTTGTACTACTGCTATGTGTTTAGCTCTATCAAATCGAAGTTTATATTGTTGCTAAGCATTTCGTCTTACTGTCCAACCCATTGAAAGTGTTTGGCTATATCAACCATTCTGCGAGAGATTGTTTGGCCATGCCTATAGTCTTGTCAAAAACAGTGGCGACTTTACCACCCTTTCCGCCAAGAAAAGGGCCAATTAACGTTATGGGTCTGTTTGGTTACGGGGTTACCTCGGGGTAACCTTGTTTACCCCCTTGCATTCCTGGGTTGGAATTCCATCACAAATCAATGTGATATCACATTACATTCCTTATTACAACCCTCATTAACTTTCATAACCATCCAAACATCCACATAAGGTTATCCCAACCCACCCCATTCCAGTAACCAAACAGATCCTAACACCGAATAGAAATGATACCTAGTATGCAAACTTGGGACTGAAAAGCCCTTGACAGAAATCCCATAACTTATACTTTTTTTATTGGATGCAAGTTGTCAAAATTTTAAACATGTGATGAAGGAAACGTGTGTTTATTTATGTGATTTTACCACAAATATGATTCATTTTCCAACTCGATTACGTTTGAGTATACCCCCTAAAATCCCCGACCATATATTAGCAATCCCCATATGTTTGGTTGCCAGTTTAACCTAGGGTGAAAATCGACAACTCGGAATGTAACCCATGTCCGATTCTAGGTTATCTTTCGATCTACCCATGCATTCATGGTTGGAGTTTGTCAAACGAATTCCACATTTTCTTTGTTATAATATTTCTTAACAATGTATAAATAAAAAAACTAACATAAAAATATTATAATCATAAAAATAATCAAAATATAACTCAAACAATATTACATCATAACACAATTGCTATATTCACACACCAGAATCTCTGATCACTGCAGATATTTTACATAGTTTGAGAAGCATTGTACCCTCACAGATCCAAGTGACCTTGGCACACAGGCTTTGAAGAAATCAATACGACACCTTTAAGAAATCTTAGAATGCTCGTTGAGGAAGAAATAGTTGACTTCTTATCTTTCTTAAAAAAAATACATGAGTTGTCTTAAAGATTAACTTAGAGTGAAACGACCCTATAGAACGAGTTGAGTTTGGTCGAGGAAGAAGACTTAAGATCTCCGATCGTAGGCGGCCATGAGTTGGCTCCGTCGCAAGATGGATCCTATTCGATGCAACTATGGGCTGCTACGAAGGAGAATTGTTGGAGCGTGCAATGACATGCATCTTTCCATGTAAATAAGATGTCTACTCTTACATCACGGATCTGTTTGATTGCAGGGTTACCTTGTTCGTCTTAATGTCTTACTATTTTGCATTAGTTTTAGTCAGGTTAATAACAAGCATTTCGAAAATAAAGTTGCATGCATGACCTAGCCAGTTAATTTGTTCTTCTGTACATACACAATGACTCTAATTAAATACCAGAGGGCCTTAACATTTAGCACTAGATTCGTTTACAATTTTGTCGATCTCTTGCTTTAGATCAATCAAATAGTCATATAATTAACATGTTCTTTAATTATTTCTGCTCTGCATTGTTATCAGCTTCCTTCACTGAGATGAAGCATCCACAGGGGGCATTTCCTGTAGATATAAATATTTTGTCAATCGTTATCTTATTTATCAAAATGATATTTTTTCAGCTGACGTGAGATCACATTTCGGTGTTTCAAATATGGATTTGGGAGTTCCGTCAACCCCTACCTTCCTACTCAATAACGTTTATTTTCTCTCTCACGACCCGTCCCACTAGTCAGGACGAGTTGACATTTAATTTGATCTGATCATCTTAATCATATTTTGTTGTATTAAAATTGTATCTTGGTTTTAATTGTAAAACATATTAATTACAATTGGCATTAATTTGGTTTCAATTGGGAAACCAAATGTTTGGAGGGAAAGTTGGGAATTCCCAAATTTGAAACATGTTGAGGTTGGATGGAAGTTTAGTACCATACCTTAGATATCTAAACTTTTGGTGGACTTATATATGAGTCCAAACACCAAGCTCTTGTAGCAATAGTAGAGAGGAGGAATGGAGGACCACACACGCGCGCGCGCGCTCCGCTCCGGCTCCGGCTCCGGAGAGTCAATTCGGATTTCGGATCTCGATACTTTTGCTGCGGATTTCATTTGGCTGATCGATTAAATTAATTAGACAAATTAATTTAATCACGATCACATTGGGAAACGGACTTGATCCAAACGGCTCGATTTAGCCGCGGGTTTGGAATTCGAATGGACATGCCCGTTGAGGGGCGTTTTCGGAAACCAAAGGTCATCGCGCGCTAGGGCACGCGAGCCCCTCTTTTTATATCCCTCACCCGACGCCGTCTTTCTTCACTCGCAAGAAAACTCCACCCGCCGTCACGCTTGTTCTCTCTCTCGCGTCTGCGATCTGTTTCTTCTCGGCTGCAAGTTCTCGGAGGTGCTTTCAAGGATGGTCTCGTCGGTGTGCGCGGACGACGACCATGAACCGTCGTATCCTGGGAGAGGATCGCCAGTACCCAACGCACCGGTATTGTGGGGGCGAAATCCTCTCTAAAGACAGTCCATTTCATGGACGCTTCGGTGATATCTAACCTTATCTTTCGTCTATTTTGTTTGCCGCAATTTATTTATTGCTTGCCCTTTTCTGGATCATGCCTATTTGCTTGTTTCCGTCTGATTAATCGGTTCTGGTTTGCATATTGTAATCGGATAATGGATTGGACTTGCACGTTATTATTCTTAATAATATGTAATATTGATCTGTCAATCCATTGGAATCTGTTTGATTACTGTTTAATATATGCTTGGTTTATCCTGTTTTCAACAATCTTAGAGAGGATTTCCGGAACCGGTTATAAAACTATGTCGGAAACAATGTTTAAATCGAGGGTAGATATGACGGGTATACCTGAAAAATTCGGTGGACAGAACTTTAAGCGTTGGCAACAACGCATGAATATCTGGTTAACCACCATAGGGTTAATCTCGATGCTTGAAACCGACTGTCCTACGATGGAGATGGAAAACCCCTCACCCGATAGTCATAAGGCGCAATCTGCGTGGAAGGAACGCGACCGTATATGTCATGGTTGTATCTTGTTGGCTCTGTCTAACACGTTGTTTGACGTATATTGTTCGTCCACGCAGACTGCGAAGGGGCTGTGGGAAGACTTGGATCGGAAGTATAACACCGAAGACCTCGGTATTGAGAAATACTCCGTAGCTAAATTTTTGAAGTTTTCCATGGTCGAGGGAAAGTCAGTTTCTGAACAGGCACACTAGTTTTTACTCCTGCTCCATGGTTTAGAGAATGCCAAAATGAAACTTCCAGAGAAGTTTCAGGTCATGTGCATCATAGAAAAATTCCCCAAGTCGTGAGAAGATTTCGGTATGACCCTGAAATACATGAAGGGGAAAATTTCTATGGATGACTTGATGGTGGAAATTGCCATAGAGGAGGAACACATGAAACAAAAACCTGTGCTTCCTGTTGATATTCAAGCTAAGGTCAATTTTATGACCTCGAAGGGCAATGATAAGAAGGGAAAGGGTCCTAATAACAATAAAATGAAATCAAAGGGCAAGATCCAGAAAAAGACAAAGAATAAACCCTGCTGGCACTGCAATCAGGTTGGCCATTGGAAGAAGGACTGTCCGTCCTTGAAGGCTCAACCTAAGGCTACAGACGGGAGTCCACAAGTGAACATGATCACTATAGGACTCGGAGCTAGCGAGGGGTATGTCTCTGTAAAACCTGAACTATACCATATCCATGATCCAAATGAGTGGCTCGTAGATACGGGAGCCAATGTAAATATATATTCTGACAGAACGTTATTTTCTTCTTATCAGACCTACAGCGGTGGGACTGTGAAGATGGGGAACGATTCTGCGGCCAAGGTGCTAGGATCGGGACAAGTCAACTTGAGGTTCTCCTCTGGACGTGTCTAGACGTTGCACAGGGTGCTGCATGTTCCTGACATCAAGAAGAATGTGTTATCTGGCTCTATCTTAGTTAGAAATGGTTTTGAATTAAACTTTAAATATAATAAAGTTGTTATTCTGAGACATGGCATTTTCTATGGAAAAGGTTATTTGGCTGATTTCGATTTGTTATTTAGAATTAGATGTGATTCAGTAAACATTAATGAAATGAATGTTTTGAATGCTGAATGTTCTAATTCTGTGTCTCATGTTGTGAATAATCTAGAATCTTGTGATATGTGGCATGGTAGATTGGGACATGTAAATCTAAATTCAATTAAAAGAATGATGAATTTAGAGTTGATCCCTAAACATACTATTGATAAAACTCAAAAATGTGAAATATGTGTGCAAGCTAAGACACCTAGGAAGTCTTTTCAGTCTGTCTCTAGAGATAGTGAGATCTTGGATCTAGTGCACACGGATATCTGTGAGTTTAATGGTGTGTTGACCCGAGACAATAAGAAATACTTTATCACCTTTATAGATGATGGCAGTAGATACTGCTATGTATATCTAATGAAAACCAAGGATGAAGCCTTAGAGAAATTTTTTATCTTTAAGAATGAGGCTGAGACACAAACAGGAAAAGTGCTTAAACGCCTTAGGTCAGATAGAGGAGGTGAATATACCTCTAACTTATTTGATAAACAACGCAAATCTTTTGGCGTAGTTCATGAAGTTACGGCCCCATATTCACCGCAATCAAATGGGATAGCAGAACGGAAAAATAGAACCTTAACTGACATGATCAATGCTCTCCTACAAAGTTCTGGACTTCCAACCTATATGTGGGGAGAAGCCTTGAATACGGCTTACCATATTCTGAATAGGGTGCCTCCAAGACATATGGAGAAGTGTCCCTTTGAACTTTGGAGAAATAGGAAACCAAGTTTAAGATATCTCAAAGTGTGGGGCTGTCTCGCTAAGGTTTTAGTCTCAGAACACAAGAGAAAGACACTTGGTCCTAAAACTGTTGATGCGGTCTTCTTAGGTTACCTGGAAAATAGCTATGCATATAGGTTCTTGGTAATTCGGTCTGAGATATCGGGCATAGATGTCAACACTATTGTTGAACTCCGTGATGCTACCTTCTTTGAGGATGTCTTTCCGTTGAAGATTGGGATTCCTCAAAATCTGACCATTGAGGACGCCTCTACATCAGGATCTATTCCAGATCAAATGGAAAGGATAATGAATGTGGGGGTTGAGACTCAACCTGAACCCAATGATCTTTCTGAAGAGATTGAGCCAAGGAGGAGTAAAAGACCTCGGATAGCCAAGGATCTGGGTAGCGACTTCGTTGTCTACCAGATCGAGGGTGATCCACCAAGTTACACGGAAGCCATGGCTTCATCTGAAGCAAAACAATGGAAGGAAGCCATCAAATCTGAGATGGATTCCATTATGGCTAATGGGACTTGGGAGTTGGTTGATTTACCCAAAGGATGCTCTACCATTGGGTGCAAGTGGGTGTTTAAGAGAAAGCTTAGACCAGACGGATCAATTGAAAAGTACAAAGCCAGATTAGTTGCCAAGGGCTTTAGGCAAAAGGAAGGTATCGATTACTTTGATACCTATTCCCCTGTGACTAGGGTGACCACAATCCGGATGCTCATAGCATTGGCATCTGTATATGATCTCTCTATCCACCAGATGGATGTGAAGACCGCCTTCTTGCATGGCGATCTTGAGGAAGAGATCTATATGGATCAACCTGATGGGATTGTGGCTCCTGGGAATGAGGGAAAGGTTTGCAAGCTTGTCAAATCCCTTTACGGATTGAAACAAGCACCAAAGCAGTGTCATGAAAAATTTGACAAGACTATTTTGTCATGTGGCTTTAAGGTTCATGAATCCGACAAGTGTGTCTATTCCAAAGTGAAAGGTGATGAGTGTATTGTCTTGTGCCTATATGTTGATGACATATTGTTGTTTGGATCACATATGAGGATTATTAATGAGACTAAGGTATTCTTAAGTAGCAAGTTTGAGATGAAGGACATGGGTGTTGCTGATGTGATCTTAGGTCTCAAACTGACAAGGTCAGTTGATGGGATTGTAGTTTCTCAATCTCACTATGTTGAGAAAGTACTTGAGAAATTTGGATATAAAGATTGCAAAGCTGTAAGCACTCCCTATGATTCATCCAAAACATTGTTTAAGAATAAAAGTGGAGTACCTGTAGCCCAGCTAAGGTATTCACAAGTGATAGGAAGTTTGATGTATCTTGCAAATTGCACGAGACCTGATATTTCATTCTCGGTTGCAAAGCTGAGTAGATTACTAGCTGTCCTGACCGTACTCACTGGGAGGCTCTGGATCGAGTACTGAAGTACTTGAAGGGAACTATTTCCCTTAGTTTGCATTATGGTAGACATCCTTCTGTACTAGAAGGTTACAGTGATGCAAGCTGGATAGGGAAAATAGAGGAGCCTGGGAGTAATGGTGTCATAAGGTATGTATTTACCCTTGGAGGCGGTGCAGTCTCCTGGAGGTCTGTGAAACAGACCATTCTAGCTCGATCCACTTTTGAGGCCGAGCTGTGTGCTTTGGACACCACTGGAATTGAGGCTGAATGGTTAAGGGAACTTCTGTCTGAAATTCCCATGGTAGGTCAGCCTGTTCCTGCGATCTCGGTACATTGTGATAATATGACTACAATTGCCAAGATCAAGAGTTCAAAGTTCAATCAGAAAACAAGGAGACACATACAAATCAGACTTAAGACGTTAAGGGATTTGGTGTCTCGAGGAGTGTTGGCTGTGGATTTTGTTGGATCCAAAGACAACACGGCAGATCCGTTGACTAAGGGACTTGATAGATCTTTAGTCCTAAAGTCTAGACTTGGGATGGGACTGAGACCCATTGGGAGTTCCTCTACAGTAGCAACCCAACCTATCTGAGTGGAGATCCCACAAAGTAGGTTCAATGTGGTAATAACAAGCTGTTTGGAGAACTGGTTGGCACTCTAATCTAAATGCGTGAGCATGAGTATCCTATCCCTGGAAGCCTGAGTGCCATTTAAGCTGCAAGTTTAGGAAGAGCGTAGGCTCTGAATGGGTTCAAGCCTTTGGGCAGGATGTTAGCAGTGCATCCTTGGAGAACGCCACTATGTGAGTGTTACTGTGGGCCGCAGTTAAAGGAAGAGGGTCTTTCCTGAACACACTCATGAAACAGGATAAGGGTGTATGGCCTTTAAGAGCACCAACCATGAAGATTGCACCAAGAACAACGCTTTGTTGTTTCTACCGTATACTCTAACACTAAGGTATGAAGTTCAAGACGTAGTTCACTTCGTTCCTGTTAAAGTGAAAGTAGTAAACTCATGTAGAGGTTCAAACCGGAAGGTACCTTTACTGAAAGTAAAGTGTAGGCAGCCGAAAGAAGTCTATTAAATCCTTTTGAATCTCTTTTTCCAATTGGTGAATTCGTGGGAGATTGTTGTATTAAAATTGTATCTTGGTTTTAATTGGAAAACCTATTAATTACAATTGGCATTAATTTGGTTTCAATTGGGAAACCAAATGTTTGGAGGGAAAGTTGGGAATTCCCAAATTTGAAACATGTTGACTTTGGATGGAAGTTTAGTACCATACCTTAGAGATCTAAACTTTTGGTGGACTTATATATGAGTCCACACACCAAGCTCTTGTAGCAACAGTAGAGAGGAGGAATGGAGGACCACACACGCGCACGCGCGTGCTCCGCTCCGCTCCGGCTCCGGCTCCGGCACCGGCTCGGGCTCGGGCTCGGGCTCGGGAGAGTCAATTCGGATCTCGATACTTTTGCTGCGGGTTTCATTTGGCTGATCGATTAAATTAATTAGACAAATTAATTTAATCGCGATCACATTGGGAATCGGACTTGATCCAAACGGCTCGATTTAGCCGCGGATTTGGAATTCGAATGGACATGCCCGTTGAGGGGTGTTTTCGGAAACCAAAGGTCACCGCGCGCTAGGGCATGCGAGCCCCTCTTTTTATATCCCTCACTCGACGCCGTCTTTCTTCACTCACAAGAAAACTCCACCCGCCGTCATGCTTGTTCTCTCTCTCGCGTCTGCGATCTGTTTCTTCTCGGCTGCAAGTTCTCGGAGGTGCTTTCGAGGACGGTCTCGTCGGTGTGCGCGGACGACGACCGTGAACCGTCGTATCCTGGGAGCGGATCACCAGTACCCAACGCACCGTTATTGTGGGGGCGAAATCCTCTCTAAGGACAGTCCATTTCATGGACGCTTCGGTGATATCTAACCTTATCTTTCGTCTATTTTGTTTGCCGCAATTTATTTATTGCTTGCCCTTTTCTGGATCATGCCTATTTGCTTGTTTCCGTCTGATTAATCGGTTCTGGTTTGCATATTGTAATCGGATAATGGATTGGACTTGCACATTATTATTATTAATAATCTGTAATATTGATCTGTCAATCCATTGGAATCTGTTTGATTACTGTTTAATATATGCTTGGTTTATCCTATTTTCAACATATTTAGCATGCCAAAAAAATCAACAACAATTCCTCTATATTATGGACTCCCAAACGCTACCTTGTTCCTTAAACAACTCATATCAAATACCATAGAAATTCCCAACATTAATCCATTATCACTATAATCCTGGTCAAGAACTACATTCACGATATCAAACACATTTCACGCTGCTCCATGCACCACCATCATCTACGACCTTATGTTCAGATACATCTCTTCGCATTTCAAAAAAAAATCTAGCCTCTCACGATTCCAAGCACTTACCTAAAGTATCCTTGCTATAGCCAATGACGTAACTCTCTTTCTTCATATGCTTCTTACTCAAGTACGTTTATAAATAATAACAAACAGTATATGATTGAGTCTAAACTCAAAATGTGCTTAGACCTAGTGAGTGGATCTCAAGCTTTTAGTAAAATATACTTATTCAATGTAGTTTGTAATTCATCGGATAAATTGCTCCTAGAAATATTGTAATGATAAATTTGAAAGAGAACATAGCGCAACAAAATTTGCATGGATACATAAGTATCATGGAATACCTTGTAGCATGTAATCATGTTAGAAAATACCTGACAATCTTGCAAATATAAGTTCTAATGTCACACTATCCCAATATGTCGTACTAAGTATATGAACCGTGCAAAGTGTCAAGGGAGAGAAACTCAATCCAAGATCGTGAAAATATTGTCATACTTTTGACGGTCCCACAGACCAAGTACACTTTGCATACGGTCCAAAACTCATTAGTATACGAAATATGCAAAGACCTCCCGAGTCACAAGGAGTGGGCCATAAGCATAACATAAGATATACCTACCTCAATATTGGTGACTTGTTCATGACGTTCTGTGGAGTAGGTCAAGTGTCATTGGTCTTATATCATATCATGAGAAATCTTGACAAAATAAACATAAATATCCATTTAAAAATTGCATTCATGTATCTTGAAAAATCTTGACAACATAAGCATACATATCCTTGTAAAACATGCATTCATGTATCTTGAAAAATCTTGAAAACATAACCATGTATATCCATGCAAAAATTGCATCCATGTATCTTGAAAAATATTAACAACATAACCATACATATCCATGTAAACCTTGCATTCATGTATCTTTACAAAAATCATCAATCATAAACTGCATATATTTAGGCATGAAAAATCCTAAATCCTGTAAAAAATAATAGTTTGCATACTTTAATTTAAACAAAATATTTCATAAGCATGAAAATCTTATGAGAATCATTGTTATAACATTTAACAAAATCTAAATAGCATAGAAAAAATATATCTTGAAACCACTCAAATGAAAGTTGAGTTTAGTTATGTAAACTCGGCGAAGACATCCTAAACTTATTTTTCCACTTCAATATTATCTATCCATATTAAAAAATACTCTTACCGTTAGCATCTAATCCATGTTCTCCAAATATTTACAATTGCTATAAAACCATCTATCCTATATTGGCAATTTGAGAACATCCGTAAAAACTTGATTGGTGTCAACAGTATTCACACATACTCTTACTATTTTATTTTAGCTCGCCATCTTATTGACATGTTTGGTGAAGATGCACCAATTACCCCCACTTGTACCCATTTTGTTATGACAAAGCCTGGATAAATTTTAATTCACCCCCATAACATTTCATAAAGATAATATTTATGCGGGTGGTTGAGAGGAAGCCTCTTTTTAACCCATCCATTAGTATCCATTATGTTTTAAATGTATAGTACATTACTATTATAGTCTTAGGCAACTTGAATGTTACTTGAAATGTCATGACTCTTTATTATATTTTCAATATGATACGAATCCTTAATTTTATAAGGATTGAATGGATTATAAAGTACCAACTACATATGCTATAGAATTTATATTACCTTCCGGTGTATCTGATCAACGACATCTGATATTAAGATCTTTGTCCAAAAGTGGACATATATCACGATCTTTAGTGGATATTACTCTCTCTCTCTCTCATTGTTTAAGTTAATTTGATAATCAAATCTTCAAACGGATTTAATTATATAGTTATAATATTATTAAATCATAATCTAAACCCTAGTAGACTTTAGTTAAGAACGGATATGTTAGCTTGGATTTCCAACAGACGCATATTTATACCTGATTATGACATCAGCTACAACGAAATGCGCCCATAATAAAGGATATCTTCTAGAGATCGCAACAAATAAATCATCATTATCTTTTTTTCATGACGAGCAATTCATTCATTGATATGATCATTGCTAAATATATAATCCGTGAGACTATTTGTTGCTAAACCGAAATGGTAACACATGTAGATTTCTAAGAAGCTTTCATGTTCTTCTGCAACTTAAACTTCCAATGGCCCCCTTCAAGACGACACAGTTGATCATTACAAAAGTTTTTCACGCACACGTATACAGATAAAATCTCGCATCAAACGCGTATCAAATCAGGATAAACCTCAGATCAAGTAGAAATTATTGATCCTTCGTTATTCTTAAGGATAGATATCTAGTACATAGCATGGATAGTAGTAAGACACACAAGTTCAGGATATATAGCAAACTATAGCCAAACATCACACACCCTTACAGATCTCATGACCATGAGAACTAGAAGCCAGCATCAAGGAAGTGCCAACGGCAAGGTAAACCCTACACATGTCCTTCTCCATAACCGCCATAACCCCCGCCACCACCGCTCCCTCCTCCATAGCCACCCGCACCTCCATATCCACCACCTCCTCCGTATCCACCTGCACCTCCATAACCACCATGACCACCTTCTCCGTATCCCCCACCACCGCCACCACCTCCTCCGTAGCCACTTCCACTACCGCCGCCCCCACCGTAGCCAATGCCGCCCTCTGCTCCATGGCCACCGCCATAACCAGCACCACCCCCCGCTCCATATCCACCCCCTCCACCGCCCCCATGTCCACCTCCATAACCAATGCCACCTTCTCCTCCACCATATCCACCCCATCCACCACCTCCATGTCCTCCACCATATCCACCCCCTCCACCACCCCCATGTCCTCCACCTCCATAACCAATACTGCCTTCTCCACCACCATATCCACCTCCTCCACCACCCCCATGTCCTCCACCTCCATAACCAGCACCCCCACCATAGCCCCTACCCCCACCATATCCACCGCCATGCGCTCCTCCACCACCATACCCACCTCCACCACCAATTCCTCCACCGCTCCCACCGCCATAACCCCCGCCTCCTCCGACTGCACCATAGCCATACTCTCCGAGATTGAGAAGGGCTCTACTAGCCGAGGTTATCACCGTGGACACCATCATCATCATGAGCACTAGGAGGGCAACATGAACAACCTTGTTGGTAGCCATCTTGAGAGAGTTGCAAGTGCGTATAGATTGGTGGGGTGGTGTATTTATAGGGGAGTTGATCTGAGTTCAGAACCTCGTTCACACGAAGTGGAAGATCGATGCAGTGGTTGGGGATCACATCACATGATCAGCTGCTCCCTGTCCCACTCACTCATCTCACGCATATGCTGTCCTGAACATTTACATGCACTAATGTGCTGCGATTAAAATGCATTAATGATCAATGAGGCGTGTAAATTTATGATGCATTTGGATAATCGCTTGCTATTGAGTATGAAGAAGAAATTATGTAGAAGGTACATGTAACAGAATATACGTACATAACGCACAGCGGATACAAACCTTAAATAGCTGTCAGAAAAGAAAAAACTTATTTGTACAACGAAAAGTTCTGGTTTCCAGTTAAGTTTGATTATTATGTGAACGATTAGCAACAAGGCTCAAGCCACCCTGGTTTGCGATCCACATCCACTAGCACCAGAGACCTAGTAGAGCATGATCATCGAGTGACGAGTTCATAGGAAATTGGCACATTGAGTTGAAATGTTAGCTTTCTCACTAATAGCATGCTAAAATCTGATCTCGTACCTGCTGGGAGATAAAATTCTCCTTCACAGTGCGAGAGTAAATCGTGTTCTTCGTCTTCATCGCCACAACAATTAACAAAAATGTTACATAACAACAATCTAATACAGTATTACTCTGTTATAGTCATTGTGTTGTTATGATTCCGTAGTTGTTATGATTTTATTAAAGCCATTGTAGTTGTCGAGGCATCACCCGTTCCCACGGTGACAGTTTTGCAGCAACATGACCTTCATGAAATAGAAAGTTAACTGAAGGAATTAGTGGTGGAGCAGGAGCAAATCAATGCATGTCCAGATATGTTCGCATGTTTAATGCATACGAAGCCCAGCTGGTGAGCAAAGCACAGCAACACATATCTGGTATAGGTCATAGTAATTTGGGTCAGTGGATGCCCATGTCTTCCGCGAGGACGGTGATGAAGGTCTCACTTTGCATCATTCCCTCCAACTGCCCCATGTGTGCTTCTTTAAGGTGCTCAAGACTTTGGGACGAGTAGTTGAGCCTTTGATGTGAGCATGACATAACCATGCTCTCACTAGCAATTCTAGATTTGGAATGGTGATTCCTACCATGTCCTCTTCATTTTCTTTACGACATTTTCGAGGAATTTGGTTACTGGGAGGTCATTGTACTTTCCCATCTTCATTCGATGACATAGTGAAGGAAAGCTTTGTCAAAAGAGTGAATTAAAAAACTTAGAATGGGAGTTTGGGATTGTAGTTTTTATCTACTTGGATTTCCATGCTCAAATAATCGTTTAATTTACATTTGTTGTGGGAGAAATATATTTTGCACAATTCACTTCTCTTCTTGTGCCAGATTCACACTTGATATCAAAGCTGGTGCCAAATTGTTTTGCAAGTATAACAATAGACGCAGCTCAGTCTCCAATCTACGCAGCTCAACCATTCATGTTTTGTTTCAGCCAACCAACCAGCTCATCGCTTAGGCATTCATTCAGCCAATAAAGCCTTCTCTCCGCCGTTCTCTTTCTTACAACATAATTCAAGCCGAGTGTTGAATGGAGAATGAATTGGTAAGTAGAGGAAGGAATCTTTCCTTGGTTATATCATATTTTACAGATTGATTGGATACAATCTCGAGAACATTACATGTCGGAATCAGATCCAATCACCAACAAGTGAGAAATGTGAAGGAGAAAAACACGCACAAACACAATAACACAGTGTATACAGTGGTTCAAAAAAGTTGCCTGCACCACTGCTCACACCATCCCTTCTCTTCTTCCACGAAAAAAAATGGAGAATACAGTGAGCTGCAGCCATCACAAACATCTTAAAAACTGCATTGCTAGGGTTACAAACTTGTATGAAATTAACTATAAACTCCTTGTATATACAAAATTTACCCTCAGGGGCACTACTCCCAACGGCGAAGTTGACACGGTATACACAGTAGCAATCATACTTCACAAGAGAAACCCTACAGGAGCAGTTGGAGGGATTCCACCAATCCTCTTCAGAAAGTAGATGAGTCTTTTTCTTTGAACAAGTTTCAGTTCTGTTGTGGATTAGGTATTCACAAATAGGGCATATTGAGGTAGAATTTTGTTACCTAATGAGCCTTTCGCATCAGACGAGATGGCATAGGAGAAAGCACCTTTTTCTCTCAAGTTTTGCTTTTGAATCTTGATAAAGTACTCAAAGGTCGAGAAACCACACACCCAACTTCAGGGAAGGTGTTTCCATGTAACTCTTTATCTGCAAATAGAAAAGTATCGCTAAAATGGTAACGCAGCATTGAATTACTGACCTTGCATTTAGATGCCCTAAAGTACAGCTAATCAGTCAAGTCTTCTGCAAGTAAGCTCAGTTCACGATCTTTGTACATATTGGAAGAAAGTGGACTGGCAATGCCCTGACCGTTGGTAGCTTCTGCTCTTCCACACTCCCAGTCCCTGATTGACACTCAGAACATGAATGAACAAAATTCTTAAGTATTTTAGTAAGAGATATCTTGCTGCGTTTACATTCAAGGTCTCATGTCTGGGTTTAAACTTCATCTCAAGTTCTCATGCCCTAGTGCTCTGACCGAAGAAGAAAACTTGCATTTTAAAGATAATGATTTCACCTTTGTCAATAGGCTTCTATATGAAAGTTCAACAAAAAATAAACGGTAGCCAGGAAATAAAGTGTAACACTAGATTTTTAGCTCCGCACCTCCATTTTCTTATCTGCTCCTCAATATTATGATCCATTGTACGCGCGTGCGTCTGCATGTGCATGTGTGTGCGCGTGTGTGTGCATGTGTATTTAGCATTGTACTTTACAGTAATAAACTTAAGGTTCTACTTAGTCCCAGTTCTGACAGTGCAAACGAACCTGCAGGACTGGGTTAAGGCAAAGTACCCTTAAACATAAACGCAGTTCTGTGCAGACGAACCCAACATTTCCCTGACAAGCAAATGAAATAGTTCTATGCTTATCAACGCAACAATAAGAGAAGTCCGCATGCTATCCTAATTTTCTTCATACTAACTATAACAGGATCAGAGCTCATATTCAAGATTATTTGTCAGATGGTTTAGAATTTTGAATCCGTGACATTCACATCTCAGCCACAATGCTCAACCGACATATTTGATTCATGATGTGGTTAAAAGTAATAAGGGAAAAAATATGAAAAAAGGGATAAAATATCGAAAGCACAACACAGTACATTGCAAAACCCAAGAGTGTGCTCATCCGAAGCTTGACCATCTGCACCCTCACTCAATAGGGGCTACTTCACAGCTTGGATGGGGACCTACACAGTAAAACGAGAAACTGATATGAAAATTTTTGAGGCCGCAGCGAATTCCAAATCGAGGGTTATATCTCTCAGCAAATGCTGAGGATTTTTAGTAATATAAGACATTCAACAGCAGTGACAGAACATGTAGATTCAATTATTACACGTTGTTATAAGCATCCATGCCTACCACAAATTTCAGTAAAGAGGTTACTACATCAAAGGAATTATCATTTTTGAGTAATATGGGTGACAGTTGAAGTTTAAACAAGTTAGTTGAGTCAATCTCCCCATGTTCATAATCTATCAAAACTATGCATGCATACCTTTCTTAAAAAACAGTATCGTGTATTTATAAGAAATGATTATTATTTCTCTTGATGCAAGTAACTTTCATCATTTCGTGTTATAATATGGACTAGCTCATTTGTATTTAATTCTGGGATTTTTCAGAAGATAATTTCTGGGTTATAAAAATCATTTTCTTATGTCCTTACAAGACCAACAGACTAACTTTACTTCTAATAGAATTATGACAGATTAACTCCTATTTATATCAACTTGGTAGTCCTTGTTCCTGCTTCTACCAAAAACTACGATAACTATTTCTCGAAAAATTGTCAACCGCTTTGTTAAATTACATCAACAACAAAGCCTTTTCCCACAATTAAGTAGGGTTGGCTACATGGATTCTTCGCCTCCATTCAGATCTATCTCGGGTCAATCTCGAGCTTATATCCAAAAAACTAAGATCCCTTCATATAGTCTCTTTCCATCACTTCTTTCTTGGACCGTCCTTGCCCTCTCTTAGCCGGCTCAACATCCCAACACTCGCATCTCCTAACTGGTGCATCTGCTGATCTTCTTCGCAAATGACCAAACCATCTTAAGCGGTTTTCTCGCATCTTATCCTCGATCGGAGCTACACCAACTTTCTTTCTGATTGCATCATTTCGAATCCGATCTTTACGCATGTGTCCACACATCTACCTTAGCATTTTCATTTCTGCTACAACCATTCTCTGCACATGTCTATGGTTCACATGCCAACATTCAGATTCATAGAACATAGCATGTCTCACGGTTTCTTTGTAAAACTTTCCTTTAATTTTTAAAAAATTTTCTTATCACAGAAAATAACAGAGGCTTCTCTCCACTTTATCCAGCTTGCATTTATTCTATTAGTAACATTTCCATCAATTTCCCCATCATGTTGCAAAATAGATCCCAGATATCTAAAAGAATCTCTCTTCCGAATGTTATCGTCACCAATCTTCACCTCGATTCCTTCACCATTGCTTCCATCAAAGGTACACTCCATATATTCCGTCTTAGCCCTACTTATACGAAATCCTTTAGTCTCCAATGCATGTCTCCAGACCTCAAGCTTCTCATTTACTCCATCTCTAGTCTCGTCAATCAACACAATATCATCAGCAAATAACATACACCAAGGTAACTCATCCTGAATGTGACTTGTCAACTGGTCCATAATCAAAGTAAAAAGAAATGGACTCAAAGCTGAACCTTGATGTAAACCAATGTTGATGTCAAAATAGCCAGTCTTCCCAGACGGGGTCCTTACACAAGATAAAACCCTATCATACATATCCTTTATGAGGTTAATATATAGGACAAGTACTTGTCTCTTCTCCAAAACTCTCCACAATATCTCTCGTGGGACAGAATCATAAGCCTTCTCCAAATCAAAAAGATCATATGGAGGTTCTTCCTTTTAGCTCTATAAATCTCCATTGTTCTCCTCAGCAAATGGATGGCTTCAATAGTTGAGCGACCTGGCATGAATCCGAATTGGTTTTATTTTATTTTGGAAACTTGCCTTAACCTTCTTTCGATCACACGTTCCCAAATTTTCATAGTGTGACTCATCAACTTGATACCTCTGTAATTTGAACAATTTTGAATGTCTCCTTTATTCTTAAAAAAAGCACCACTATACTCCTCCTCCAATCTTCATGCATTTTCTTGCTTCGCCAAATAACATTGAATAGATTCATAAGCCAAGACAAACCACTCTGACCTAAAACTCTCCATACTTCTACATGGATGTCATCGGGTCCTACACCTTTCCCAGATCTCATAACCTTCAAAGCCTCCTCTACCTCCTTTATATGTATTCATCCATAGCTTGCACGATTCAAGTAACTTTCACTACTAGCTAGATCACCCAAAGTGATCTCTCTATTTCCTTCCCCATTGAAAAGTTTATCGAAGTACTACTCCCATCTAGTCTCTATATCCTTCTGAGTAACAAGCACGTGACCTTCTTTGTCCTTAATGCATCTCACTTGAGAAAGGTCTTTGGTATTTCTTTCTCTTGCGTTGGCCAACCTGAATATATCCTTCTGGCCCTCCTTAGAGTCGAGATTTTTATACAAAACTTCATAAGCTTTTGACTTCACTTCGCTTACAGCCTTCTTTGCTTCCTTCTTCGCTATTTTGTAGTTTGTGACAGACTGACAGTTTCCTCTGTTCTATCCTTTGACATAGCTTTAAAGCATGCTCTTTTAATTTTTAACTTCTCTTGTACCCCTTCACTCCACCACCAAGCCTCTTTTTGACCTAGAGCTCCTCCCTTTGACTCGCCTAGCATCTCTTTGGCTACCTTTCGGATACAAGATGCTACTGCCTCCCACATCTCGTTCGCACTTCCGCTACAATCCCAAGATAAGTCTTCTAAAACCTTCTCCCTGAAGCTCGATTGCTTCAGTGGAAGATTCCACCATCTAGTTCTAGTGATCTTAAGAATCATCCTTTTTCTTTACCATCCCTATCATTTGCACATCCAAAACTAACAAGCGATGTTGGGCTGTCAAACTATCTACTGGGATTACTTTGCAGTCTTTACCAAGGTTTTAAAAAACGTGAGGCGGATCGAGGCGGTTTTCCGTTATTGAGGCGAGGCGTAAGCCTCGAGGCGGTCGAGACGTAAGCCTCGATTTATAGAGAAAATACATGTCAAAATTATTATTAAGCATAATTATATTATCATAAAACCGTAAACTTCAAATATTGACAAAATATATGATCATAAATCCTAAATTTGAATATTTTAAATCTAATAGATGTACAAAGAATACCATATTAACCATATATGCTAGTTTTAATATGTGATTAAGTAATATTAATATTGTAAATATGTGAATTTCTAATATTCTTACAAAAATATACAGTTTCTTAAACATATATTATACTCATTGTAGCGATATAAGCAATCGAATATCAATTGTTGACATAAAATTTGTTCATACTAATTACAAACAATCATTGTACACTTGCATGATTTCTTTGATGCAATAGTGATTGTAATATAAATGTATAACTGTATATTTATGAAATATTATGTTTTGGGAATAACA
Source organism: Ottelia alismoides (assembly GCA_037367405.1). Lineage (NCBI taxonomy): Eukaryota > Viridiplantae > Streptophyta > Magnoliopsida > Alismatales > Hydrocharitaceae > Ottelia > Ottelia alismoides. Next base: position 391,990 of record JAZKJV010001982.1, read on the forward strand.
TATGATGATACTATAACACAATATTGCGATTGCGACTTGTATGTTTGTAACTAAAATATGCTTTACAACTTTAATATTATTATAAAAGTATAACTTTATATAGTTTATTTATTTATTTACATTAGAAAATGCACAACAGACCGAGGCGGCGCCTTGGGACCGCCTCACCGCCTCGACCGCCTCGGGTCTCTGAGGCTTACGCCTCAGATATCCAGACTGAGGCTATAGCCTCGAGGCGATTTTCTTGGAAAACCGCCGGCGTCTCGAGGCGCATTTTTTAAAACCATGGTCTTTACAACACAACCGATCTCTTCTCCTCAACGCAAAGAAATCTATCTGTGTTAGATTAACTCCTAAAAAATACAACTCAGTCGAACAAATTCATCTTTATAAAGATCAGGTTGTATATTATGGTCTAAGCATGCGTAATGGCACCCCAAACATATAGTGGCCTTTTCACTTCCCTTCGCAAACCACCTAAACTAGATATTCGAGCATTTTTTGCTCCATAAAGAAGATATATAGATATTTGACAAAGTTAAATATGACGAGGCCACGCTGTGGGCTTCAGAAAGGGCTGACTCAGACCGGCTTTTTGCATTATATGACGGTCATCTTTTGGTATTAAAGTATATATTTTTTAAAAGTGGCAGCATCTATATGTGGAGAATAACTTGCAAAAGTACTATGAAAGGAGCAGATGGTTTTCCACCGTGGATTTTTTGAATTTTTTAATAGATCATGTACACATTAGAAAAGGGGGCTAGAATTGAACCTTATTTGGATATAAAGAATGAACTGTTGTATCACATTACTTATTTATAAATTATCGAGGCTTCATAAATCTGACAGCAATTGTGCTTTCTAGGTTGAGAGAGTTTTCACCTCAAGTTTCCTGCCTGCACAGTTTACCGTCTGTATCAAATGTAGGTAAAGGTCTTTGCATAAGCCTATTTCTCAAGTGCAAGTCCTGCAATTATCTCCTAAAAAATTGGTTTATCTCACATTTTATAGAAGTCACTAAACTTCCATTTCACGAATAAAAGAACCATTCGATGACGGACTTTACCCATATACTTCTCCTTGTAACCCATCTGGATTTCAAAAAATACAATCCCATGAAGTTGCAATCAAAAAATAATCTTAGCATTCAATAAATTTAATAGTTAATGATCCGAATTTATCAAATTATCTCGTGCACTTAAACCCCTTTATCCTCTCAACTCAGTGAAAAGATCTAATTAAAACAGCATTTAGCGTAATAATAAAAGACAATTAAGTTAAATAAAAACGAAAACCATCTGTAAAAAAATATGGGATACTGATATCTAAAATGATGCAACAAGAACCATAAAAAATTAATACCATTAATAGAAAAATATGGGATACTGATCTAAAATGACATACAAGGACGGCCACAATTCACTAAAGCCATTTGCCATGGGAAGTGAGGGAGCATAAAGGAAACATGGACAAGATTGAATTGTCTCTACCTCTTTCCAATGAAAGAATCAGCAGCAAGGGCAGCAGAAGCATTCATTTTCTAAACGACTTCTGAGAAATGCTCGACTGCACATGCACCACTGCTTGCTATACCGGGAATTGTTACTGCATCGGATATCAGCTTGATCACATTAATATGGAATCTGAAGGCTTGACCTGCCAAGACAATGTGAATCTTGGTGTTAACTCTATCAAAAGCGGATGAGTATGTGAGTTAAAAATACATTTATGCTGCATGCAATCGCACATTAATGCATGAGATTTTATATAACGTCATGGGTCTAGAGCCGATCAGATACCGAGGAAAAACAACACCAAAAACTTGTTAGGTTTGGGTCAAACAGACCCATCGGCAACCACCCAAAATGCTTACGCCCAAAATGTAAATTAGTCTTCCCCAGCAACTCATTTGTAAGTTTTCTGTTGAGGGACTATATTTGAAGCTTCCCCAGCAACTCATTTGTAAGTTTTCTGTTGAGGGACTATATTTGAAGCTTCACATCGTCTGTTTTATTCACAATGCCACCATTTTGACATGATTTAGTCATTTTTCCAGTATTAGTAATGTTGGGAAAAATAAGAGTTGTGTTTATTCCTTGAGCTTTAGACTCGCTTATATAGGAAGAGGCCTATGGGCAAATTACATATGGTAGACAAACGAAAAGAACAATAGATAAAAGGTACAAGAACATAACATAAACTTCTACGCTCCCTCTTAAGATGGAGCATAGATATCTATCATGCTCATCTTGGATAAGCACTTCTGGAAGGGACCCCGAAGTAAAGCTTTGGTAAGAATGTCTGCCGTTTGGTCTCCCGAGATGACATGGATTGTAGAAATAAAGCCTTTCTGGATCATATCACGGATATAATGGCAATCAACCTCGATGTGTTTTATCCTCTCGTGGAATGCAGGGTTATTTGCGATGAATAGTGCAGCCTGATTGTCACATTTTAGTGACATGGGAAGAGGAACATCTATATATAGATTTTTCATAACTGCACGAACCCACATTACTTATGCACATGCTTGAGCCATAGCTCTATATTCCGATTCAACACTGGATCTCACAACTACTGTTTGCTTCTTACTCTTCCATGAGACAAGTGACTCCCCAACAAATATAGCAAAGCCTGATGTAGATTTCCTATCCTGTGGGCACCCTGCATAGTCTGCATCTGCACATGCTGAGATAGTAATAGTGCCCTCCTTCCTAAACATCAATCCTGCATCTGGAGATGACTTAAGATACCTTAGTATCATATGTATAGCGTCCATGTGTACCTGACGAGGTTGCTCCATGAACTGGCTCACTTTATTTACAACAAATGAAATATCTGGTCTGGTAGTGGTAACATAAAGAAGCCTCCCTACCAGTTCCCTGTATCTCCTCCTGTCAACCTCCTCAGTATCGTCATCATGTAACTTCATGCTTGGATCCATGGGTGTAGAAGCAGGTCGATATCCAAGCATACATGTGTCACTTAGCAAGTCCGTGACATATTTCCTCTGAGTCATCACAAGCATGGCCTCAAATTTCAGCGAAATTCAGTCGAATATCGATATCCTGCCGAAATCGAAATTCGACCGAAATGGTCGAAATGACCGAAATATGAGAGCCCTAGTACAAAAAATGACCGAAATGACCGAGGTCGAACTTCGACCAAAATTCCACCGAAATTCCATATCGGTCGTCACCGAAATGGTGATCGAAACCAACATTTAGGGCCTTGATCACAAGTCCTTGTTCATTTCTAGCAAACTCCAATCCCAGGAAATATCTAAGTACTCCTAGATTCTTGGTAACGAATTCCTGGCCCAAGAATTATTTTGCTCTTTTTATTCCCTGCATATCATCTCCTGTAATAAGTGTATCGTCAACATACACCATAATAACAGTCGTACCTCTGGATGTCCTTTGTACAAAGAGAGAGTGGTGTGCATTCGACCTTTTGAAACCTTGCTTCTCAAAAAAAATCTGAGAGCTTCTGGAAGCACATCCTCGGACTCTGCTTTAGGCCATAGATTGCCTTATGAAGCCTGCATACCTGTACACACAACCCCCAACAGTAAATCCAGGTGGTTGCTGCATGTACACTTCCTCCTGAAGATCTCCGTATAAAAAAGCATTTTTGACATCCAGTTGAAACAGGGGCCAATCTCGAATCACAACAACAGATAAAAGAATCAGTAGGGTAGAATGACGAGCAACAGGAGAAAACGGGTCAAGATAATCTACCCCGTACGTCTGAGTAAAACCCCGAGCAACCAGTCGAGCCTTATACCTATCAATACTGCCATCTGCATTTTGCTTTGCCGTAAAGACCCACTTGCAACTCACAATAGATGCCCCAGAAGGAGCTGGAACAAGGCTCCAAGTACCTCTCGACTGAAGAGAGGCCATCTCTTCCTCCATGGCAAGATGCCATCTACTATCAGCTAGTGCCTCCTGGTGAGTTCGTGGAATATTCACAGCTGATAAAGCAACTACAAACCTCCAGAAATCTCCTGTCAGACGATCAAATGTAACATGAGAGGCATTTGGATATGATGCACATGACCTCTTCTGCTTTCTTAGCGCAATAAGTAAATCAAGTCCTGCATCGGTTGTACCACCATCAGTGTCATCCCCTACCTGCTCCTGTTGAGAAATACCATCAGTCCCATCATTATTATTAATGTTATCATAACAAACCTGGGGCAAGCTTGATGATCGACCATGATCATGAGCAGGGGCTTGCCGTCGACTGTAATGGAGTGCTAGAGGAGGAACCAAAGACATGGAAGATGGTGGACGTAGTGACGGTGGTGGAGGTGGTGGGGATGGAGGTGTAGGAGCTTGTTGTGGTGCATACAAGGGTGGAGGAGGAATATAGATCTCTTTAGTTATGTTTGATGACGTCAACCTGTCACCTGTAGGAGAGAAAAACATGACTGACTCAAAAAACGTGACATCTGTACTGACATATTATCTTCGACGTAACGGATCAAAACAACGATACCCCTTTTGAGTCCTGGAATACCCGACAAAAACACATTTGACAGCCCTAGGAGAGAGCTTGTCAATACCTGGAGACAATTGGTGAACGAACGCAACGGACCCAAAGACACGAGGAGTAAGGGAGAACAACTCCTTGTCAATAAAGACAAAGGAGAAAGGTATCTTCTCCCCCAACATAGATGAGGGCATGCGGTTAATGAGGTAACAAGCAGTGAGAACCGCATCACCCCAGAACGAGAGCGGAGCACAACTCTGGATAAGAAGTGTACGAGCAACATCAAGTAGGTGGCGGTGTTTTCTTTCTGCAATACCATTCTGTTGGGACGTGTATGCGCAAGACGTCTGATGAAGAATGCCATGAGATGAAAGAAATTGAGATAAGATTTGAGTACAGAATTCAAGGGCATTATCAGTTCGCACAATTTTGACAGAGACAGAAAAAACATTATGCACTTCTTTAATAAAATTCATAATAGTGTTGTTCGCTTCATATTTATTCTTTAACAGGAAAATCCAAGACAAACGACTAAAATCATCCACAACAACTAAATAAAACATGTGTCCCTGATGATCAGAAATACGACTTGGACCCCAAATATCAATATGAAAAAACTCAAATGGAAAGCTACTGCTCAGACTCTGACGACTAGGGAAGACAGACCGATGATGCTTCCCTAACTGACAGGCTTCACAATTGAATGACGAGCGGGGTGAAATTTGAGGAAGGACTTGATGCAGTTTCTGAAACGGAAGATGACCGAAGCGCAGATGCCATAGATAAGGAGAGACAAGTCTAGTGGAATGAGATGATGCTCCAACACAAGGTGTATGGACCAGTCGATACAGCCCACCTTGCTCACAACCATGTCCAATCACGTTGCCCGTGAGAATGTCCTGAAACACAAGAGATGATGGGTCAAATATCGCTCGACAATGTAAATCCTTAGTAATCTGACTAATAGACGGTAGATTCATTGAGAAATTAGGAGCATGAAGTACATTCTGCAACTGCATAGAAGGTGTCAAGGCAATCTGTCCATGTCCTGTGATGGGAGAATGAGTCACATCTGCTATGACCACTGTCCTTCCTGGGGAAACTTGCTTGTAGGATGTGAGCTGACGTCTGTCTCCACACAAATGATGTGTGGCACTTGAATCTACAATCCATTCTGAGGTACCTGAACCTTGGTAGAAAGTAGAAGTATGAGCACTACCTAAGGAACTAGCTTTTGCAATCGCAGCAACATCCAAGCTGGTCTCTGAAACAAATGGAGTGCTCGCTGGAGGCATGATATCACGCAGTCGAGACACAAGGTCTTCATATCATGGATCCGACGCGGGTGTAGCACCATGATGCTGAATTTGTTCTGCTGCGCGGGCCGATGCTGGGAAACCATGCTTAGAGTAGCATGTATCTTATGTATGACCAGTCCTATGACAGTAAGTACACTGTGATCCACGACCACGGCCACCTCTACCACGTGGTCCTCGTCCACGAAACTGAGATGGATTGCCTCTTCTACGAGAGGCTGCCATAGCAGAAGAATTTGGCACAGCAGCAGGGGTCGATACATTGATTCGGCTCAATCTCCGAAAAGCCTCCACCATTGGAGGGATAGTAGCATCAACCATCTGAGATGACACGGCCTCATATTGTGAGTCGAGAGAGGCCAGAAAAACTCCCACCATTGTGGCATTCCGATATGTCTTCAACTGCTCTGGAGTAGCTGTGAGAGGCATGAAGTGATGAAGCCTCTCAAACATTCCTCGCAATACAGTGTAGTGAGCATGCAGGGATCGATCATTCTGCTTTATCGTGAATATGTTATGCTGAAGCTACAGGATTTCTGTCTCATTCTTGGCTTGAGAATACGTGGCAGCAAGAACACCCCACATGGCTTTGGTAGTGGGTTGGTGTAAGACATCGTTAGCAATGTCTGGAATCAGAGTACCAGACAACCAAACCTGAGCATATGCATCATCAGCCTCCCATGAGGCATACAACCCTGTTTTCTCCTCTGGCTCGTCCTCGATAAGAATATGTTTCTTACCCATTGATTTCATTAGGCTCATGAACTGCATGGCCCATAACTCGAAGTTGGATCCGTCCATCTTCACAATAGGCGCAGGACCTCTGAAGGCACCCGTAGTGGGGATCTATATCTTGCTTTCGAACATTGTGACTGGAGAAAATAGGGATTATAGATAAGATAAACTTTGGTCCACACTGACATGACTAGATTTGGTTGCATGTGTAAACTTTCACGCAACCAAACCCATCCAAAGTTGCAAAAAGCGGTATGCGGTATTCAGTCGGTAGGGTCACTGATTACTGATTAAACGGTATGCGGGAGTTTAAACAAAAATTAAACAAGTCATGCGGTTTTGCATTTTTAATTAATAAAAAGTTATTAGATATATATAATTAATAAAAAAGCATTAATAAGTTCTAAAAGTATAATCACATATTCACAATAGACCAAATACTGTCAACTTCAAGGATTTTTTCATCCAACGTCAAAATGAATAGTATAAACAAGTAGAATCCATAGCCAAATGTGAAAATAGATAGCATAAACAAGTAGAATAGTCAAATATGAAAATAAACATCATAAACCATTAGAATCCATAGCCAAACGTCAAAATAGACAACATAAATAATTACAAACTACAATTCATAGCATGGTTCCAGAAAAGTCATGGATAACACAAAAAGGATTGACATTCATTCATTCAAAAATATAATGAAACCAATGTCATTCTTCATCAGACTCGTCATCAAGCAACATTGGCTCTTCATCTCCATCCTCATCCTCATCCTCAAATATTCCCTCATTATCAGCTTCCTCATGCAAAGTTTGCCCAGATGAACTTGAAGCTCTCAAATGTACACGTTCACTTCTCCTTGGCTCAAGTATGTTTTCAGCTCTGCATGCCTCGGCAACTGAACCCCATGTAAATCCTGTGCCAGGAAATACTTCATCTTCTTCACTAGGTACATTTGAAATCCATGCCCTTGCATACTGGTGATCCTTTGAAGAAAGTGGATCCCTCTTCTTACTTTCACTGCGATCCTTAATCAATGAATTGAATCTAACAAATACTAAATCATTCACCCTCTTGGGATTCAATTTAGCTCTATTCTGCGTATGAACCTAAAATACATACGCGTATATATGTTATACACTAAAAAGTCAATGTATAATGGATGTCAATGAAAAAAATATAAAATTCATTACCGCTCCAAAAGCACTCCAGTTTCTCTTGCATCCAGATGATGACGAGGTCAAACTCAGAATTCTCATTGTCATTGCTTGCAAATTAGGGGTTTCACCTCTATGTAACGACCACCAATGAGTTGTTTCATGTTCAACATTAATTAGATGTCATCAATATTAGACTATAAAATCATATTGAAAAAACTTGATAGGGATTCACCTGGATCAAAATGATTATCATTTATTGATCTTTGCTTAATTGCTAATGGCTTTCCAAATGATCCTTGACCATGTTTGTAAATCACCAACTCCTTTCTTGTAATGATGTCTTATTGATCTAAATCTGGATATAACTTCTCATTGCAGTCACGAAGACCTTTTTTCACAACAACATCATTCTCAACATGATCTTTCTAATAGAAGTAGGGGTTCAAATAATACGCTGCAAGATGGAGGGGAGAATCAAGCCGTCCTTTAGTCTTCAAATTGATGGCATCAATGAAATGCTTAGAGGACAACTCGTTTCCATTAAAGGAATCAATTATTTCTTTCTTTACATCCACTAATCCTCCATACACAAATCCCATAGATGGTTTCACATCAGAAACAACAACGGGCAGAAGATGAACCAATGGAGAAAAAACCCTCAATGCTAGAGTAACTTGATTCCAAAATGTTGGACTCAAGACAATGGATGTCGCCGCCTCTCCTTTCCTAGTCTTCGACCATCTACAATCTCTCCACTCATCTGAAGAGAACATGAGCCTCAACTTATCTTTCTTCTCTAGAACACTCTGTTATGTAAGAAATGCGGTAGGAAATCTAGTTTGCCCAGGTCTGACGATGTCTTTTTTGTGTGTAAATTTACGCATCATACTTAAAGTCTTCGTGTGGCTATAAATGAAGACCGTAAGCATCCTTACCTTGGAGATTGCATTTTTCACCTTTGATTCTTTTCCCATCTCCTCTAACACCAAATCAAGACAATGGGCAGCACATGAGCTCCAAAAAATTTTTGGATACTTTTCCTCCATCATCCTCCCTGCAACCATATTTGCAGATGCATTATCTGTAACAACTTGGACAACACTTTCAATTCCAACCTCTTGGATGCATTCATCTACCAAGCTGAAAATGTATTCAGCAGTGTGTGGCTCATTAGAAGAGTCTACAAATCTCAAAAAACTTGTACCTAGTGAACAATTCGCACACAAGTTCATAATACTTCTACCACGGATATCAGTCCACGAATCAATCATGATAGAGCATCCCATACTTATCCGCATTTCTCTATGTGGTGCTAAGGCATCATTGACATCCTTAACCGCCTTATTCAATTGTGGAACGAACATCTCATAACGAGTTAGAGGTTTGAGTCCTGGACCATATTGCCCAATTGCTTCAAATGCTTTATGACAATCTTTCATTTGAAATACATTGAATGGAATGTTTGCTTTGTAAGTCCAACAGCATACATATGCTATGGCCTTTTCCCTTTAATCCTTACAAAATGCATCATTGATTGTCGTTTGTCGTTGAGCAACTGCCTCATTCATTGACTCAAGCATGCGAGGCTCTTTTGCTGAGCCCATTGTTGGTACATCACCTCCCATGATATCGACATCATTCCTCAGATCATCGATTTCCTTCATCTTTTTAGCTTTTCTCTTTAATATTCCACCCAAATATTCCTTCATTTCTTTCTTGATTTCTTCATCAACCTTGGGACAAGAAGAGACTTGTCCACGAATATGAGCCAAATGTTGCTTGAGTCTATAAATTCCACCTTTGATGGTTTTGCTGCAAAGTTTACAAACAATTGTATTCTGATCATCCTTTGTAAGCATATAACCAAACTTCCATCCTGGATCTATAGATCCTTGTGGAATAAAACGCATGGCATCCGTCCTCATTCCACTACTTGTGACAGGATCAAAAGACTGAGTGTCCATCTACTGCACCTATTCACCAATGTTATATATTACATATCAGTATGGATAACATTATAAGAATGAAGACACCACTTAATGACAAATCTCAATGCATTTGAAGAAATCACAAATAGCATGCAGTTGTATCCAAAGCAATTGATCTTAAGATAATATATAAGCTGACATAGATATAAAAAATGAGTATTAATATTATCTTAACCTGACATCAGCAAACGAGGGTTCCAACAGCAGCAAACAGGGTTGTACGCGACGCGCGCACGGGGCTCCAAGGCAGCGGGGCTTCAACTGCGACAGGGGGTACGCGGGACGCGCGCCACGGGGCTCCAAACAACAAGAACGACAAGGTTGTGCGTGCGGCAAGAGGCGGGGAGGCTGTGCACGCGCGACTCTGAAGAGGCGGCGGGGCTATGCAGGCAGCAAGAGGCGGCGGAGGGCTGTGCGAGAGGGTAGCTGTGCGAGAGGGCTATGGAGGCAGAGGGCTGGCGAGAGGGTAGCTGTGCGAGAGGGCTATACAGGAGGAGGCTGGCGAGAGGTTAGGGTTTGCGTCGGGGGTTTGGGAATGGGGGGCGAGTTTCGAATGGCGTGGGGGGTTTCCAGGGTTAGGTTAGGACCGTCGATTTTTTTATTTTTTCGTAAGTGTTTTAAACGGCCGACTAAACGGCCTTTTAAGCGACCGTTTAACGCTGCTTAAACGCCCCCCCCATATGAGCCGATTTTTGTTAGTCGGTTCGGCCGGAGGCCGCATGCATTTAAACGGCCGTTTAAATGATCGTTTAAGCCGTTTTTTGCATCCTTGAACCCATCAACGTGGAAGCGCGGAAGAGGAGCTCTTTAGGAAAACAACTACCAAACCCTAGGGGTGGTGAGACCCTAGGGACGGCGGCTGTGGATCATGACCACCAGAGAGCGTGTTACAACCGATTACGACTGTGGCTGACGGCCGAACCCTAGGGGCGGCGGGGACCTAGGGCCAACGGGGGCGGCCGTGATGAAGGTGGGGGCGGTGCATGAAGGGCGGCGTGCGGGCGACATGCGGGTGGCGCGCCTGAAGAGCGGCTTGCGGCGAGCGTGAAGGAGCGGCGCGACAAGAGTAGCGACGCGAGGGCTTGAAGGTGGGGGGCTAGGTTTAGGGTTCGATACGAGAGCTCCGGTCTAGGACCGTCGCTCTGATACCATGTTGGGAAAAATAAGAGTTGTGTTTATTCCTTTAGCCCTAGACTCTCTTATATAGAGAGAGGCCTATGGGAAAATTACATATGGTAGACAAATGAAAAGAACAATAGATAAAATGTACACTAACATAACATAAACTTCTACAAGTAACAACTGCACACTTTAGATATTCTTTTCCTCCTAACATATACAAGAGTGGCTCCACCTCTCAGTTGACCCTTTCTATTATGAGAGGGATCTTACATGGGATATCATTTGTAACATTTCAGATGTAAATTTTTTTGAATAAAAAAGGGGAAATACACTTCAATGGTGCCCGTCTCAAAATTATATTAAACTTACAGAAGCCATGTCTCAAGAAGAAATCTGGTAAGATGAGTTATATTTTCCACAAAGTATCACTCATTTCTAAACAGAACTCCATTGCGTGAGAGCCGCATAGCTCAAAGAGTAGCAATTGGTTTCTAAAGCTCCGCAGCCGGCCTGAACTAATTCACCAAAATACCATCACCAAAATACCATCCGCAGCCGCCCTAGGCCCCTTGTTCGACTTCGATTTAGGGTGTTGAGCCTCCACAACTCTCCAAAAATGTGCAACTAAGGCGGTTCTACGAATCAACTACAACTTCATCTAGGTCACTTTTTATTGACCTAGAGATGCTATCATGACGTCCACCGAGACCAAGCCTATGTATCCTCCTCCTTCTTTAATGGTACAAGGCACATCTATCAAGTTGAAAGGCTCCGAAAACTATGTTCTATGGTCTCGATCCTTCAAGATATTTATTGGTGGCCAACGAAAGAGTGCCATCCTCACGAAGACTCCTCCTGCTACCACTGATGCAATTATGAAGCCTGGTTTGTCGACAATTGACAGGTAATTACTTGGATGACAAATATTGTAGATCCAAATATTGCTGCAAATCTCTTATATAAAGATACTGCTAAAGCCATGTGGGAAAATCTTGAGCACACATATTCTCAGAAAACAATCAAGTCTCGTCTTTCTGATATATACACAAGAATCTGGTCTACTAATCAAGAAGAGACCAGTCTAACGGAATACTACCGGACACTTACAAGCCTGTTTGAAGAACTTCTTATCTTTCAACCTGCATGCTGTGATAAACAAATAGGCGAACGTGCTAAGTGGCAGGTCTACAGGTTCCTCTCAGGGCTTCACCCGAAGTACAAAATTGCAAAAGATCAATTTCTTATGGTAGATAAATTACCTACGAGTGAAACCATATTCGATCGACTACATGAACTGGAGGCTCAAGTTCAAAATTCTCTGGTTCATTCTTCTACAGAGAAAACAGCCCACTATTCATCTGGGTACAGAGGACGACAACCTTATCATGGAGGCTGAGGATATACGGTAAGGAAACAGTGCATAAGGAAACAGAGACAAATAAAGAAACAACAATATACGATAATCTCTAACATATACGGTAATCTCTAACACTCCCCCTCAAGTTGGAGCATATTCATCAATCATGCCCAACTTGGAAGTTATCCAGGAAAGAAGCTTCTTAGTCACTGCCTTGGTAAAAATATCAGCAAGTTGAAGATCTGTTGGAATGTGCGGCGTGGTTATCTTCCCTCCTCGTACAGCATCTCTGATAAAGTGACAATCAATCTCAATATGTTTTGTTCTCTCATGGAACACAGGATTGGTAGCAATGTAGGTAGCTGACTTGTTGTCACAGTACAAGGGAATAGGAGTGGATGTAGCAGCATTAGTTCTTGTAGAAAAGTGAGCAGCCACGTGATCTCACATGTAGCCTGAGCCATTGCTTTATATTCAGCTTCAGCACTAGATCTTGAAACAACTGCTTGTTTCTTGCTCCTCAAACTAACCAGGTTTCCTCCTGCCATCATGGCATATCCAGTTGTAGATCGACGGTCTTCAGGAGAGCTTGCATAATCGGCGTCAGCATATGCAGTAAGATTTGTATGACCATTTGCCCCATGGAAGATTCCTCGTCCTGGCGAGTCTTTTAGGTAGCGAAGGATTTGAAGAACATCTTGCCAATGGTTGTAGCATGGTTTCTCCATATATTGGCTGGCTCTGCTTACAGCATAGGATATATCAGGTCTAGTAACTGTAAGATATAGAAGTTTGCCAACCAGGCTCCTATATCGTGTAGTGTCTTCAAAGAGAGGATCATTGGATGCAGAGTGTTTTCTACGCTCTGCTGGAATTCCTGAGGGTTTGCACCCAAGTAGTCTTGCCTCAGTTAGTATATCAAGGCAGTATTTCCTCTGCGACATATGTAAGCCTTTCTTAGAACGTAGTGCTTCCATGCGTAAAAAATAGCGAAGTTGTCCAAGATCCTTGGTGACGAATACTTTTTGCAAGAAAGCCTTGGTTTCTAGTATCCCTTAGTCATCATCTCCAGTAATAATCATATCATCTACATATACAGCAAGAATTACAGTACCAGTCTGTCGTCTCCTGACAAAAGCCGAATAGTCAGACGTAGTCCTCTGAAAGCCCATGGTGTCAATTTCTGTACTCAGTTTATCAAACCAAGCTCTAGGACTTTGCTTTAGTCCGTAGATGGCTTTGTGAAGTCGGCATACATACTCCCCCTTGACTTCGTAACCTGGGGGTTGTATCATGTAGACTTCTTCGTCAAGCTCTCCATATAGAAATGCATTCTTGACATCTAACTGAAACATAGGACACCCTTTGTTCACAGCCAAAGAGATGATAGTTCGTATGGATCCCATTCTAGCCACTGGGGAGAATGTTTCGAAGTAGTCTACCCCGTATGTTTGAGTAAAGCCTTTTGCTACAAGTCTTGCCTTTAAACGATCAATAGAGCTGTCAGGGGACTGCTTTGTAGTGAAGATCCAGCGACATGCAACTGGTTTACATCCAGGAGGGCATTTGACAAGGTCCCATGTTTTTCTAGACTGTAATGCTTCCATTTCTTCATTCATTGCCATTCTCCATCCCTCATCTTGTAGTGCACTATGATGATCTTTGGGAACAGAAATAGCCATTATAGCATATGCATATCTTTTGTCAGAGCAAGATAACCCATTTGTACAGGTGAAATGAGATATTGGATGAAGTGTACATTGCCTCTTTGTTCTGCGTAGAGCGATCGGAAGCTCCTGAGGACTATCCGGGGTAGTATTGGTGGGAGCACTCGAGGATGGTACAGTTTCCTACAATAGTGGAATAGGTAGAGGAACATGAACATGATTGGAGGAGGAAACTTGGTTAGTTGGAGGAGCAAGAAACAAGCAGTTGTTTCAAGATCTAGTGCTGAATCTGAATATAGAGCAATGGCTCAGGCTACATGTGAGATCACGTGGCTGCTCACTTTTCTACAAGAACTAAATGCTGCTACATCCACTCCTATTCCCTTGTACTGTGACAACAAATCAGCTACCTACATTGCTACCAATCCTGTGTTCCATGAGAGAACAAAACATATTGAGATTGATTGTCACTTTATCAGAGATGTTGTACGAGGAGGGAAGATAACCACGCCACATTCCAACAGATCTTCAACTTGCTGATATTTTTACCAAGGCAGTGACTAAGAAGCGGCTTTCCTGGATAACTTCCAAGTTGGGCATGATTGATGAATATGCTCCAACTTGAGGGGGAGTGTTAGAGATTACTGTATATGTTAGAGATTACCGTATATTGTTGTTTCTTTATTTGTCTCTGTTTCCTTATGCATTGTTTCCTTATGTAACCCCACAGGGGTATTTATGTAAGTTCTCCTCTGAGCACCCTAAGGTTTAATCCTATATAAGGACCCCTAGACCTCACAGAATAAACACACAATATTCTTCTCTCCGTTTCTCCACAAGGTGGATGTGTGGACACACGTAAATATCGGATTCGAAATAATGCAATCAGAAGGAAAGCTGGTGTAGCTCCAATCGAGGATAAGATGCAAGAAAACCATTTAAGGTGGTTTGGCCATTTGCAAAGGAGATCGGTCGATGCACTAGTTAGAAGATGCGAGTTTTGGGACGTTGAGTCGGCTAAGATAGGGTGAGGAATGCTCAAGAAATGTTAGAATGAGACTATACGACGGGATCTTAGTTTTTTGGATCTAAGCCCGAGAATGACTCAAGATAGATCTGAATGGAGGTAAAGAATCCACGTAGCCAACCCTACTTAATGTGGGAAAAAGCTTTTTGTTGTTGATTGTCACTTGGGCATGCTCGAAATATATCAAGTTTACTGGAAGAATGTGACTGTTCTGTTGACTATTATTCCAAGATAATTCAACACGATGTAAATGAGCAAGAAAATATCAAAAAATGTACACACATTCAGCAGCTGATTCGGCTCCCTTCCCATGTCCGTACGTTATCATCAATGCAATAGTAAAGATAAATTCATCGTTACTTCTCCCAACACTCCAAGTCACTGAAGGATAGAACCTCACTGCAACGAAACAAACAGACTAATTAGGAAGACCGACAAAAGGCAACTGAATACACTATATTCTTACATCATACAGTGAGAAGAAATGATCCCAATTTCATACAGTGAGAAGAAATTAATTTCTCAACTCCATATTTGCATGCAAAACATGAAATAACTTTTCTTGAGAAAACAACATGAAGTATGCCAACCAATACAATCATACAAGAGGTCTAATGTCATTATGCTTAGCCCTGAAAGGTGTAAAATTCATCTCAACCGTTATAACATATTTCCATATTAATGCTTTCTTTCAGTGATAAGTCATTATAATTTGAATATACTTCTCCGTGCCAGATATCGAATACTTTATATGGAGTGACAAGCCAAATAAAATGTACAAAGCCTTCTCCCACTATAGGTAGAGTCGGCTACATGGATTATTGCTCAAATCCATGTTGAAAGATTCGACTATTTTTTACGCTGGCCGTCGACTACCTAACGCAACCCCTGCAAGAGTGGGATTTGAACCCTGATCTTTTGTGTGGTAGACACACTGTACTACCACTAGACCATTAAGTGGATACGAGTGACAAGCCAAATACAAAGAAAATAGCTCCTCAAGCCGCTAATGTACCCAATTATTGAAATGGCCACTATGATGATATTGATGATTTTTTGAATGAAGTGATGACATTGATGTTGCAGTTTTGATACAATGGAGGAAAGAAGAAATGGATTTTTTTTACATGTCTAATATGGATAAACTAAGGTATGTTCTATACTGCCAGAATTACTTTATAAAGAAGAGATGATAGGTAACTTCCAATGGAAACTTTTTTTTTGACATGCAAAAGAGGGTGAGCTCTCGAGTCGGGAGTCACCACAGATTGTATTAATATTTGAAAATAAAGGTTAAATTACATAAATGTCCAAAAATTATACAAGTCCCTGTAGTGGGAAACCACATTCTCCCAGTAAAATGTCTGATTTTTTAATATCACATCATTCCGCCCCAACCAAATTGCCCACAACACCGCAAAAGGCTTGGAGCAATCGTCCGACGAACCCCTGCCTATAGAGCGGATCGATCTCCAAAAAGCATCAGTCGCAGTGGTCTCAACCCAAGCCAGCTCCGTGCCCCTCCAAACTTGCGTCGATGTGGCGGACCCAAAGAACAGGTGATTCACATCTTCCATAGAGTCCTCACATCTGTCGCACTTCGCGTCTTTGATGCCAAACATTCTTCCACTCCTAGCTTTATCACATATCCTATTTCTTCTGAGGCACCACAGAAAAATCTTCACCCTTAAAGGAATACATGTCGCCTAGATGATCTTCATATCCTGACACAGCTCCTCGTCTCGCCCCTCAGTCACCGCCGACCTTCTCAGAGACATGTAAACCTTCTTGACCGAGAATCTCCCCCCTTCCATATAAAATGGTTTGCCGCCTGTGACAGGTCTCTTGGCGAAGGGATCTCCGCCAGCATCCTCGTGAAGTCCTCAAAACGCTGGTCCGAGAGGCCGGCGATGAAACGCGACCCCCACGCCCTATGTTCCGCCACCTGTGCAAGAGTTCCATCTTTCTTTGCTGCCAAAGCCTCCAGCCTTGGAAATCTTCCTCCCAGAGTACCCTCTCCTGTCCAGTCATCTCTCCAAAATCTGAACATCTGGTCGTTCCCTACGTGGGGTCTCAGCATGTGCGCAATGGTCGACGGAACAGCACGAATATTGATCCATAGCACGACTCGAACCTTCTTCTTCCGGCAACCAACTCCCCGTTGACACCATAAATGGTTCTCACCAGTCTAGCAGCCAATGACGTCGACGGACCCCAATGATTATCCATTTTGCAATCAAGGATGCCAAGGCCATCATCACATTTTCCTTTGATGACATCTTCCCAGCTAACTAGATGTAACCCTGATTTCTCATGTCTGCCATCCGACCAAAAAAACCTCCTCATCAAGGCCTCCACCTTCTTCCTCATACCAATGGCATCAACCTCGTGGAGTAGTAGAAGACAGGAACGGCGGCGAGGACATGCTTAAGAAGCGTCAGTTTCCCTCCCCTAGACAACGTAATTGCTTTCCAACCAGCTAGCCTCTCCTCCATTCTGAGCACTACACTGTCCCAATCAGACCTCTTAAGCTTGTCATCCGTCAGCGATAGGCCAAGGTACGAAATAGAAAGCTCCCCCCAGAGGGCAACCCACCACATCCGCAAGCCTGTTGCGCTCCCCCGAGTCCATACCAAAACTTACAATCACCGATTTGTGCCAGTTAATCTCAAGCCCAGATAGCTTGCCAAAGATATTGACTAGGTGTGTTGCATTTCGATTCTGCTCCTCCGAACCACCAAGAAAAAGGATCGTATCATCCGTATATTGCATCACTGGGATAGACAATGACCCCATCCTAAAACCCTCACACCACCCAGTTTCCACCGCCTGCCTGCACAAAAACGCCAGAGCGTCCGCCACAAGAACGAAAAGCATGGGGACCAACGAACAGCCCTGGCGGACCCCCCGTTGTGGCTGGATGAGGCCACCCTCTGGCTTGCCGTTGACCAAGATGGAGTATGAAGATGTCATGACACATCTCTTCATCCACTGTACCCAAGTGTCAGGGAAGCCCCTTCGACGCAAAGAGATCCACAAGAAGCTCCAGTCGACGCAGTCATAAGCTTTGACGAAATCAATCTTCCATAGCGCTGCCTTTTTCTTCGATATCTTCCATTCGAGGTAAATTTCCGACGCTGCAACCAAACCATCTGCAATTTGCCGCCCTGTGATGAACGTGGATTGACCAGGAAACACAACCGAATTCATAACCACCCTCATTCTGTTCGCAAGTACCTTCGCCACGATTAAATAAATGGCATTGGAGATTGCTATCAGCCTAAAATCGTCCACACTAACCGGATTCTCCTTCTTCGGCAAGAGGAAGATCGACGCCTTGTCAATCTTGCCGAAGCCTCTGTTGCCCGCGTTGAACTCCCTGATAACGTGTAAAACATCCTCCTTTAGCACATCCCAGAACTCACGGTAGAATAACACCGGAAACCCATCCGGTCCAAAAGGCCCCTCCGCATTTAGCACCCAGACAGCTCTCCTCACTTCCACCTCCGTGAAATCTGCCACCAGAACCTCCCTTTGTTCCTCACTCAAAACTTCCGCCCCCACGCCCCTCCACCCCCAACCGCCCCTCTGCCTCCTACGTGAGAACCTGGCGAAGTGATCCCGCAGCGCACCCCCAATCCGCCCATCCCCAGACACCCTCACGCCCCCAATGGAAACTTAAAATATTTGTACTAAACGTGAAAATGGCAAAAAGGGTGGCAATGAAAAGTTATCCAATGACACGTGTTCTTTAAAATAAAAAAGAGAGACAAATAGATTAAAAAATAAGCAATCTTAGAGAAAATAACTCAGTAAGTTACCTTATGAATTAGTTCATAAGAATTCCAGCTTATGCAGCTTAAGAATGCCTGTCACAACCAAATACTAGAAATAAAGCATACTAGCTCATGAAAAATGTCATTGAAATTGTACTTGTCTCTATTGTCTTCTTGCATGTGTTATCCATCTTTGGAAACAATGATTAATAGTCTTCAAAAATCTAGAGTCTGGATAACAATGAAGCTCTTTCATCAAGAAAACTACATTGTTAACCTCGCCGAAGAGTCCCGCTCTGGAAAGGCCATAAACCATTATGTCATAGGTAGCAATATTAGGATTCAAGCCTTCTGTCTTTATTGAGTGAAAAAGTTGCTTAGCTACTGAACTCTCCCTAGCTCTAAACATCCCATGGATTGAAACATTAAAAATTTCAATACCCTGTTTAATTTTCCTCACATCAATTGTTTTGAATAAAAACATGGCTTCATCCAGAAAAAGCATCTTATAAAAGCCTTTCAACATGATGGTATATGTTACTACGTCGGGAGTGATTTCACTATCATACAGCTTACTGTACAGTTGCCGAGCATCAGCAATCTTTCCAACTTGGCAAAGGCCTGACAATAATGTGTTATAAGTAACAAGGTTGGGCACATATCCCATAATTTTCATGCATTTATGGAAACTAAATGCCTTTTCAATCTCCCATCTTTTGCAACATCCTTTAATTAATACAGAATAAGAAACAACATCTGGCAAGTGACCCTCAGAGAGCATTCGATCAAAAATTTCGACAGCTCCATCCACTTCTTCTTGTGAACAATATCCATTCATCAATGTATTATAAGTAATAACATTAGGACTACTACGGAATTGAGACATCTCTTCTAATAATTGCAATGCTTCTTCAAGATGATTTTGTTTGCAACGTGCATCAATCATTATATTGTATATGACAACATCTGGCTGAATACCTTTATCCTTCATTTCTCCATGAAATATTTTAATTTGGTCCCACTTTTTTAAATGACAGGATCCTGAAATGAGAGAATTGTACGTAAAAATATCCGGAGATATCCCCTGATTAGACATCTCGTCCAATAGCTGTTCAACTTTGTCAGTGCTGCTGATCCTGCATAATTTGTGGAGAACGGTGTTATAAGTGACTATATCAGGATGAGGACCATTGAGACGCATTTCACAAACCAGACTCATAGCCTTCTCTAGACATTCAATTCTGCAGTATCCATCAATTAAGATGTTGTAGCAGTGAAGATCGCATGCAATGCCCCTAGCCTTCATAGACTCGAACAGTTTGACAGCCTCGTCCATCTGCCCAGCTAAACAATATCCTCTCATTAACACACTGCACACGACTAAATTGACACTCTCCCTTTTCTTCATGATCATATCAAACACTCCCTGTGCCTCCCTAATCCTTCCCATTTCACACAAAGGTCCTATCAAGGTACCTAGCGTCACGTCACTCGGTGAAGGCCCACTGTGTAGCATCCTCTCGAAAATTGAAATTGCAGCTTCCCAATGTCCGAGGACAAGATATCCACGTATGATGCAAGTATAGATGTAGCAATCTGGCGAGATCCCCTTGGAGGTCATTTCTTCAAAGAGTCCAACTGCCTGGTCCAAATTCCCCTTCTTACAGAGGCAATCTATAACTACAGTATACATGATTACATCTGGACTACAATGGCTATTTTGCTCTCCAATCCGCCTCATCCACTCCACTGCCATGTTCACCTTTCCAACCCTGCAAAACCCACTGACAATAGAACCATGCGTCACGTTATTGGGAAGACATCCCAAGTCAGGCATTCTGTCGAACAACTCAAGTGCATCGCGGATCCTCCCAACCAAACACAGACCATCCACTAAGGTGCTGCAAATCACGGTATCCAGGGCGCATCCCCTCTTGATCATCCCTCCAAATGCCGCGAATCCCAAATACACGCGGCCAAGTCGACAGAGGCAACGAATCAGAATCCCATGCGTGTATCCGTCGGGCGAAACCCTTCCGTCCCTGATCATGTCACCAAAGAACGACACCACATTAAGGTAGAGCTTCGATCTTGCAACGCTGCTGAGCAGCCGGTTGATAGTGACGACCGACGGCGGCGGGCTCTTGGCGATCAAACTCGTCAAGAGCTCCAAAGGGTCTGCCTTTCCTGCAGAGATCTGATCTTTGGAATATGGTCGGGAGGCGGCGGCGAGGCGGCGGAAATTGCAAGGGGAGGCGAGGCCGCGCATTTGGAGATGGGGGCGGCATTCGTCAGGGAGTGGAAGGCGAGGTGGTGATGGTAGGAGGTGGTGGTGGTTGCCGGTGGAGCCGTGCCGCTGCGGCGGTGAGCATCTCCTGTGGGTGTACTTCGGATATAAGGTTACACCTTAGACAGACCCTCTCGACCCGTAAACTTGTCAACTTTCACTCCATGAACTTTCAGAGTAATCTTTTTCAAGCATGTGGGGATTCTTGGGGTAATTTACATGGTTGATGGGTAATTACATTGTGTAAAAGGTCGTAGAGGTAATTTAAAAAGTTTATAGGGTTTGTCAGTAAATATCCCTTATTTATTTATTTTCATGCTTGGAGTTGGGACTTGACTGGACTATCGTTTCATGGCTTTTGAATAGTGTTTATGCCGACAGTGATCAATTTAAACAAATTAGCTCAACATGCAAATCAGAGTGCATGAGGATTTATACCGGTTGACCTTTCTTTTGGACTACTTTATGTGCACTATCTTGACCCGCCTATGGTTTACAGGACTGTCACTGACAGAATTACTTTCGTTGTAGTCCAAACTATTTACAAAATACATAAATTATCATATTTATCTTGTACACAAGAAGAGTAGCTTTCATAAAAGGCGTCGGGTACGAAACCTCGCAAGAAGAGCGTATCTTCTTTTTGAGAAGAAAGTCCTTAACAAAGAATGCCTCTTAGCCAAGAAGAAAGTAGATATAATTATTTTAATAAAAGCTTTTGAAACATGCAAAATGTAAATGTAAGTCGAGATTGATAGCAGTACATAGTACTTTTGGAAGAGCAAAGCTAGATGTTGCAAAGAACATGAAGAACTGAGATTGCTTTGCAAGGTTAGACCTTCTTTTAGTAAACAAAAATATCCCACAATAGTTGATAAACTTGTAATAGTGAGCAGAGAATTTGTACTCTTGTGTATGTTGAAGGGGTTGAGTAAGGGGTCCTTTAATATGTTTATAGAGGGGATAAAGATAGAATAAAACAAATGAACTTAACTCAAAATGGTTGAAGAATTGGCTTTCTTCACTAATGTATTAGTACATCTTGATATGCAATGGTGCAACGAGACAATAACATGCTATATAAAAGACTCAGTAGGTAGTTTGTACCGGTGTATAAAAGTTTATATTGGTACAACTTCAGTTACAAAAAGAACCGCGATGAAATGACTAAATATAGATGACTGATAGTCAAAAGTGTATTACCATACATTTGTATACGATGGTGCAACGATAAGTGAAAATAGTTGGAATTAAATTTGTCAATATATGTACTTGTGTATTAAAATACTAGTGTAAGTAATGTTACTTACCAGTGCACATGGGTTTGTATTGGTGCAACAATAATAAAAATATGCGACACTTTTTATAGTCAAGAGTATATCGGTCCATAAGGACTTGTACCAGTACATCAATACTTAAAAATGTGTGTGAGTATATTTTTGTTCTAAATGCTTTGAATGAAAACTATAAATTAAATTATTACGCAATGATTTAGTGAAATAGAAAAGATGCACTTTAGGAATCGATATGTCTTAGTCATCATCAATAGCAACTTGTACAAGCCAATTGCTTCGAGTCTGATCATCAGTCCAACGCTTCTTCTTTAGTATAATATGTGCAGATGTATTATATCTACATCGTAATGTTGGTCCTTTATAAAATAATTATCACAAGTAATAGTTTAAAACTTTTATACAATAAACAATTATTATTTTTCATGAATCAAAACGCTAAGGGCTAATATTCAACAACAAGTACCACTCGTTCTCTTACATCAATGTTATGATTTCAATTATTCAATCCGTAAATATTTATGCGTATCGATGTATGCATTTTTCTTTATTTTCACTGTGGTTTTATTTTTCATGTTACATTTATTTGTGTAGTTATACTTGTATTGGGATAAATACATAACTAATTTATTTAAGATTCCATGTGCTAAAGTTGTAAATGTTTCTCGTTTCTTTTAATATGCCACAAAACTGTGGAACCTCTCATTTTAACACCTATAAAATTTCCAATGTCCAAAAGATATCAACAATCCGTTATTTATTGGAGCTCATCTAGACCTTTCCAACAAGCTCAATAATGTCAAAATTTAACCTACCAAGATTAAGATACAGTCATTTTAAGAGAAACATGTCGGCATCCATTTAAGAAAATGCATGTATAATTATGCGACCAGTTTCCATTTTACATATATATCTGTTTTCAAGAATATTAGAACATAGTTTTAATACCCGTCAATATATGTATTCGCATCCATATTCATATTTAGAAAAGAGTAAGTGTATGGTAACACTTGCATCTATATATGTATATGTTCCCCTCGAATAGGCAGTAAGCGACATTGATTAATCAGTCCATGCAAAGTAAATCACTAATAGATTAATGGTTGATTGATTTATTTGACCAAATTGATCAATCAGAGGGCATGCAGAACTTTATACATTGAATATAAAAATATGACTTTGGCCACAAAAAGATGGAATCTGTTAGATGCATAAGCATATGATAAGTCATTTTCCAATAATTGTTATTACGCTTGTATCATTTTGTATCGAAAATATGATGTTTTATGTTTGCATTATTGTTCAGGTCCCTTCGTATGAATACAGATGTGTATCATGACCATTTTGGAGATCGTACAATTGATGATCATAAGAGTTAGATCATATAAGCTGATGTATGGTTGTTGATCTAAGGAGATAAAGCATCATATAATGTAATCTAAATAGGATCTACGGTCTGAAAAGAATGTATTCTTCTTCGAAAACCGACATCTAACTAACATTCTTTGGTTATGTCCTCTACATAGGAGTATAGATTTAGAGGTATTGAACTAGTTAGGTGAAAGAGTTAACTTGACGAGATCGATATACTAAAATCAGTATAATAGATTGTTACAAGGCGAACATGCATCCTTTGATTGGAAACAAATATACATCTACATATCTTGATTTATGCATTTCAGCATTTGGTTGATGATCTGGAAAGATATATATACCGATAAGTAGGTGTGCATATGATGATAAATGAGGTATATGATTTGTGAAAGCAATTATACAAATTTTACAATCAATAAATCAAAAGACAAGATCTTAGTCATGAGATGTTGTGGCAACATCGAATTTCATTGATGGTCATCGTATGTGGGAAACATGTTACAAATTCAAGAATATCAATGTAACCTTTTAGAGAAATGCATGATGGATGTTGTCACCCTTTGATCGATTAAGAAATTTTCTACCGCTTAACCTTGGAAGAAAACATACAGATATGGGAACATGTACTTCATATTATCCATGTACTCCAACAGAAGTAATGCATGAGTTTTGTGAATACTTGAGGCTGATGTGATCATAATATATAGATTGTACATTATTACTCTTCTATTCTAAGAGAGTGAGGAAAGATAATGGATTTTAGTAACTCCACTTATAGACAAGATGGATGAGATTTACTTGAATTAAACCTCGGTTCATCAAACCAAACCAAGTAAAATGAGTTAAAGATAAAAACCAAAGAGTTGGGAATAACTATCAGCGATGTGATTCCATATCTGACACAATCAGATAACTTAGATAGTTATTATCCCTAATATTAGACTTGATCTAGTATCAAGTCAATGTACATTGTTTACATACTCCCTATTGATATCCCCAAATATCCGCTATTGTTTCAAAAATGTCCCAATTCGATTATGAGTCCCTATTAGATCGTTGACCTTAGTTTTGTAGTTCCTCTCTAAGAGCCCCAGTGGCATGATTGTTAGGTTGATTGTTGGTGGTCATGTCATAGCCATGTCGACATGAATGGTAGTTTTGGTGGCGGTAAGGTCGTTGAGCTTCCTTGTCATGTCTGCAAGGCCTTTGATGAGCTGAGCCAAGCAGTCAAGGGTTGGGTTCACAGGATTTGCCTCAGAAGGTTCAGCGGGTGGACCACGCTGATGCTGAGAGTGCTGGGGCTGAGGCAGTGACTATTGGTGGTGTTGAGGTGCTGGAGGAAGCTGATATTGATGGTAAGAGGGAGGAGGGTAGTTCTGGTATTGTGGAGGTAGGGCAGCCGCATACTGGTGGTATGGTTGTGGTTGGTGGTATTGCGATTGCTGGTACTACTAATGTTGCCACCATTGGTTCATGTACTGCAGAGGCTGGTGATACAGTGGCGGAGGTTGTGAGGATTGCCCAAAACGACCACCTTGTGGTTGGTGGTATTGCCGATTGGCTTGTTGCTGGCCTTGGGAATGTCAGGTAGGACGGGTCAGTTGTGCATCATTGCTCCATACACCACTGACTTCTTGGATCAAGGGTGGTGGTGGGAAGACTGGATCTGATGATGGAAGGAAGTCTGGCTGATTGGCAACCATCTGTTGCTGCGGCAAACCCTAATCGGGTGCATGCACGTAGTATATGTGCTGGACTGTCGATGGTTGCTGGCTCGGCTGAGGTTGACTTGGTAGTGATGGCTCATCTTTCTTCTCAGCCGGAGCTTCTGTGGATGGTGTCGCCGACTGGATAGAACTGATGGTGCCCACCAGCAACTCCAACTGCTTGGTGATCTGGTTCAGCTTGTCGAGGTTCTACGTCCTCTTTTCAATTACAGCAAGTTTCTCGAGGTCCTGTGATCGATTCTCAATGATATCAACCTTTGAGAGATGGCCCCCGATGATGCTGAGGTTGGAGCTCTCATCTCTCTCCACCTCACGAGATGCTGTTATATGGACTTGCTTATAGAGAATCTGTGGTTGTTTTAAATATGCCTTGGATGAAGATAGAGTGGTCTCTCCTTCAGCTATTTCCTCAAAAATCTGCCAAACTACGTCTTCATCTTTGTTGAAATGTAATCCCCCATAGGCTACATCAACAAGCCGTTGGCTTTCCACATTCAGGCCCCCGAAGAAGTGTTGGACCAAAGTGGTCCTTAGAATTTCATGATGGGGGCATTTCTCCTGCAGATCTGTGAATCTCTCCCAGGTTTCGTGAATGCTCTCATGTGCCCCCTGGGAGATGTTGCTAATTCTGGCTCGCATCTGGTTGAGCCGACCGAGAGGATAGAACTTATGTGGGAAAGCGGACTTCAGCTCCTCCCATGTCGTCACGACCTTTCCCAAATGATTGACCCAATATAGGGCCTTGTCTTGTAGGATAAAGGAGAATGCCATCATCTTCACTACATCCAGCGAAACATTGAGGTAGTGGGTACTACGGTAGATGCGTGAAAATTACTGGAGATGAATGTACGGTTCTTCGCTAGCGTTCCCGTGGAAAGAAGGGAGAAGAGCAAGGAACTGAGGCTTCAGCTTGAAGTGAGCATGCATCGGTGATATAAGAATCTATTCGGTCATCTGGCTGTCTCCAGGGTTATATGTCTCCTTCAGTGTGGGTTTTGGCCTCCCTTGTTCTGGCTCTTCTTCATCAGGGTTCTCACGGGATCCTCGTCCTCCTCCTCCCGGTCTGCCTCCTCCTCCTTTTCCTTGTATGTTCATGACATCATTCAACATATCTTGAAACGCAGTCTGTGCTAGGGCTTGATCTGTCAGCTGCTTCTTGATGGCTTGGATAGATGCCAACAACTGTGCATTCATCTGATTCCGATCAGGCATCTATCCTTATTCAGGCTGGGGGGTTGCTGACCCTTGCCCTTTCCTTGAGGAGCCATCTCAGGGTCTGAGTCTGAAGAGATGAATTTTGTGTTGGGATCGAGGATTGAGACTGACTTCTATCTGTAATGTGAAAAATCCCCAATCAGGCCACTTGCAATTGAATCTTCATTTGCCAAGGTCAATTCCATAATGTTGTGAATGAAAGGGATATGGGTTGTAATCGACTCTCATCCACAACGGCGAAGGTGGGACAAAGGTAATCCTGGTTTATTAGGTGGTCTAGAAGGGTAGATAGAAGATGAGGAGTCTGGAAATCGACCCGCAAGGTTTGGATTAGGTTCTCGGGAATCGCCTCAAATTATTTATGAAGTTGAGTCATTGGAATCGATGTAGGTATCGACAGGGTCCCGACTAAAACATACATGGATCGGTATCACGAAGCAAGAGGGAGATCGATGCAAGAGGAAAGACACGGTGATCAACGAGGAATAAGATGGAGTGTAAACCAGTAGAAAGGCTCAAACTGAGCGGGGGTCAAGAGAAGGACACACATCGCAAAATTTGCGCAAATGCGCGGGACTTGATCTTTGTACCTTAATCTAGATCCATACAAATACAATACAAAACTGAGTTCACCAACTCACGCCATGTGAAGCCGTAAAGGTTAGGCTACTTATTATCTTTTCAGTTTTAGAGTTGTCATTTCAGGCATATCTTATAACAAGTCCTTAGCACACTAACATTATAGGAGAGAGTACTGCCAGAAAAATATCTCGTACTTATTCTCCTCCTTTGTAACATGTAGTATGCACTTTTTGAGATCCTTGTAACCCTTCTTCGATCCCTACTCAGCCAAAGAAATAGAGAGAGGAAGCCGATAGGCGAAACCGCTACTACGACCCTCGCTCGCAACGGAATCACCCATGAGCGTGTGAGAACCTATTCAGATGTAAATCGATGAGAAATACACCCCCGTGAAGGCATGACCTATGCTCAGTACTTCAGACCATGTCGATGCTCCACACAAGGCGGGAATACCATCGTTGACAAGGCCCTACTCAGTCACGTATGATAGAAGCACCATTACTTCGAAAATCCAAGCGATACGCAAGGCAGTTACAGACTGGGTTTTGGGCTCTAATCCTTAGCGGGTCGTGCCTCGCTCATGGGAGGAGATTTGGTCCCCTCCAAAAGTACCTGAAAATAATTAGGGCTTTATGGATCCAAGACAATGATAGTCCATTACAGATTTTAATTAAGGTCAAAGTTTATTTTACAGTATCCTTGTTTTAATATTTGAGTTCTCACTTTTTTTAGATCTGTTTTCATACAAGCACCTAACGTTTTTGTAGATTTTCATTTAAGTCCTAGGTGCTCAAAATCAGAGAGAGGTAGTGAAAAAGTTGTGCAAGTTAATTCAATGATGGAAATCTTACCATTGAATCTAATGATGCATGTTGAGTTAGAGGGCTTACAGTGCTTCCCAGCTCTCTTCATACGGTACGCAAAACAGAATTTTAAAACTTGTTCTACATGGCGGTGTGCAATCGACAAAATCATCCTAAACAATAGCTGATATTAATCGTGAAGAACCAGTTGTTAGTTATTCAAAAGTGAAACCAAGGTCTGGTCTCTGATGTCGATCGGTGCCCGTCACAACGGGTCCCTGCACGCGATGTATACAACCTCTAGCGGCGCGCGGTGTCAAGTCTGAATTATTAACATTATTAATTTAACTAGATCCATATGTAAGAGTTTATAGGAACAAGCATTCCTATTAGGGTTTGGACATGGTTATCGAGTTAAGCAACCTAAATCTAGGGGCTCCATGCACACAAAACAAATAAAAAAAGGTGGAAACTCAAAACAGCGGAAAATAAAATAAAAGAAGGCGAGAAACGCGGAAAACTACGATGAGGCCCCTAGGTGAACAGACACTCAGGCACTGGACCTCGTTGTGGAGGGTAGAGTCCAAGTTAAGATATACATGCCAAAATTATCTCTCTCTCAACAATAATTACATGAATGAAATTAGTCTAAACCTTTGCTAATTTCTTCCCCTTGCTTCCTTGGTGCCCTCTCCAGCCGGACCTAGAGAGAAGACCAGCCTCCTCCAAGCTTTGGTGCATCGACTTCCTAAAAAGTCGTCCTCGTGTGGCGGACCCTCACAAGAAAGTCACAAAGAGATGTCATTAGTACAAATAATTAAATGCAATCAATAGATCAATACATATTTACAACAATAGAAAAAGAATTAATTGCATAAAATACATCAATGCATATTTACAACAAGGAATGAATAAATCAAATAAATGACTATACAAAAATGATTGATAAAATTAGGCTACGCTCATTGCTCCCTGGCAACGGCGCCATCTGATAACATGGGAAAATGGAGGGCCACACAATTTCACGAGGCGAAACCGCGGTCGATGAGTTGACCACTCAATAATTCCTAATTAGTCAGCAATTAACTCACAATATACATAAATCAATGAATAGCAAGATGTGGAATTAAAATTTATTTTTCTCTACCATAAAATGCATATCAAGCAAGCATGTAGAGGTCGAACCACAGAGAGCAAAATCGGTAGCCTAAGGTTATTTATGCACAACCAAGTCATTCATCGTGTATATACATAGATTCTTTTTGTGGGTTTTTTTATTTTTTTAATTTTTGTTTTATATTTTTATATTGGATTTTTAATTTTCTATTTTCTATTTTTATATTTTTATATTACCTTTTCTTTTATATAAATGATATAACATGTATAAGGCTTTATATATGCCATATATAATAATATATTTATAAATTCCAATAAATATAGATAAAATAAAAAAATAAATTTTTTTGGGTTTTTCATATTTTTCTAATCTTTTGTAATTTTCCAGGAATTTTCGCTAATTTCTATATATTTTTAAAGTCAAAATTATCCCAAACAAGGGATAAATAAAATACCTGAAATTGGTTTGGATATTAAAAATAGTAAATAGGTCCCAAAGTTACCCTAATTAATTTTAATATATAAATATTTATATAAAAAAGTATAAAATAGAAAAACATATTTTTGGATTTTTAAAGGATTTTTTAGTTTTTTATAAAAGATTTTGAGGTTTTTCAATTTTTAAGGTTTTTGTTTTTCCATTTTTAGAGATTTTTGGTATGTAATTAAATTATGGTAAAGTATACTATATATTTATATATTTGGAATTTTTAGATACGTTTTCTATTTTATTGTTATTTTCTAATTTAGACAAGGAATAAATAGTGCTCATTTGATTTTTATAAAATGATTAAAATATCCAAAAATGACAAACAAACACGTGGCGTGAAAGTACAAGGCATGAGGCATTTAACTCTATTTTTGTGTATTTTTAGGAGCATAATAACTATATTTAATAAATAGAACAATGGCATAAACATATGTATCCTAACAGGGGGCATATTTGCAATAAAAATAACTGACAAGGGTAGGCATGCAAATATCCCAAAAATACTCAACGTATTTAAGCTTTTATGGAACTTTTTCATAATTATAAAAACTGCCAAGGTCTCGCTACAATTTTCCCAGGTCACATGGGACGACACGTAAGTTGAGCTGGACTGGACCAAATTGAAATTTCAATAAATACATGGGCCTATTTTAAAATGTCCACTTTGTTCAACACATTATACTTTATTTACTGGATCAATTATTAAAAACAAAAAAATGTGGGTGAGATTTGCAAATTACCCCAAAGAGGTGCAATCGGATGGCGGAGCTTCGTTCACTTATCCACGTGGCGCCATCTTGATGGTGGATACCGGTTCGTGGATGCACGACAGAGATTAGATCGCCTGGAAGCGATCGACGGCTGGAATGTGGCATGATCCAACGGTTGTGACTAAATCTGGGGTGCCTCCCCAGATCGGACGGTTGTTGTTGTCACGAAAAACAGGGAAGAAAGTACCCTTCCCCGATCTTCGTCCTTTATTTCCTCCTTCTCCTGGCGGTCTCCTGCAGTGGCATTGGGTTCCACACGTCCGGGGAGGCTATTCGTAGCTGCTGGTATGCTACAAAGGGCACCTGGAGCTCCGACGTGGTCAGGCGGCGGCAAGAAAGGCAAGGAGCTCCAGGTACCTCTTCCTCTGGGAGATCGACTCCTTTTAGAGTCCTTTGGCCCGTCAAACCTGCAGGAAAGATACACACAAGCAAAACAATGGTCTGCTGACCTTATTGGTGGTGAAATGGGCGTCGGTGGTGCGGAGCGGAGGTCTCCAGCGAAATGGTAGAGGAGACCCGATCACATGCTCCAGAAGGGAGCAAGGTGTACAAAGGAGCGTGCGATGTGAAGAAACGAGAGGGGAAGAAAATGAAGGTGAAAGCGGAGTCTAAGAGCAGATTATCACGTGCAGAGGAGCTCGTTGGAGCTCGACTCCGGTGAACTACGTGGATGATTGCATACAGTAATTAAGCTAGCTAAAACCTAAACTAAAAACTGGAAATGAAAGCTACAACTAAATGCGATTTAAAGGAACGATAAAACATCTCTTATACCTTAGGAATCACCCAGGAAATAGGGTTGGCGGTGAGGGCGGCCATGGGCGCACCTCCGTCCTCCCGAAGTTGATTCTGTCCGCCGATAAGCTCCTCCTGTCACGAGGAAGTTCCCTAGATACAAGAACAGGACCCCTAGACTCGGATTAGTGGCCAAATTTGAGGAGGAAAAGGAGGTCTTTTATTCATAGAATATGGAGACACCCTTATTTGACCGGCTAAAATCAAGGATTTGGGCATATATACAAGGGATTAAAGGGTTCAGCGTGTATGTACAATGATCAATGATCATTTTTGCTGAAGGAAGCGATCGCGATGGATGGATGGAGCGACCGGGAAAAAAGGCGGAAAATGTGGGGATAGACAGGCGTGCCAACTCATGAGGCAGGGTGAGAGTTGATCGGCGGTCAACGAGCGATCTGACGTGATTGGTCCACGTCAGGTCGCTACAGGACAAAAACTGAAATTTAATACTTAAATTATTATTTAAAATTAGTAAATAATCTTAATATCTTTTGAGTATAAATAAAAAAATGTTTATTATTTAATGTAGTATTTTATTATAATTTTTATTTATTTTTTTGGCTTTATTTATTAGTAGTTAGTTTGTAAGTGTTTATTCATAGGTATATTTACCTATATTTTAACTATTTTATTTTTATTTTGTATATCTTATTTTAATATTTTATTCTTTTATTTTATATATTTATAACTTATTTTTAGGTGTATAAATATATTTTTATTTTATTTTTATGATGTTATTTGTACCCTTATAAATACATATGTATATTAGGTAGGTACACTTATAGGTATTTTACCTATGTTTTATACACATTATTTATTTTTATGTATTTTATTGAGTTTTATTTTGGTTTTACATTTATTAATAGAATATGGATAATATCCACAAGCTTATAAAAATATAAGAAAGTAAATAATGAAAGAATGAATCCGCTTTTATTTATATACAGACATAACTATAGGTATTTTGTCTATGTTTTCACCTAGACTTATTTTATTTTTATCTTTTCTTTTGGATTTTACTTTGGTTTTAATATGTATATATGTTATAAATAATAATTATAAAATTATAAAAATGTGATTTTGTAAAAATAATAAAGAATGAATATAATGAATATTTTATTCGGGTATCATGTACAATGAGGATCAAAAACCTAACTTTCACACATTAACTCCAAAAAATATGAAACTGCCTCCATTAAATAGCTTGTGAAAAGTTATATATAATTAGAGTGATTTTGATATGTTTCGAGTTTTTATTTGAAAGATATGGGTCTGTGAAGTTGGGGTTTTTGCTTTTTTTATTTTATGTGTAAAATGAACATTGTGTATTGTTTTTGCACAAACTCAATTTTGTGTTTTTATTTACATTATTATCTACAACTTTCATGTATAAAGTTTCTTTATTTGATGGATAAATAATAAAGAATAATATAGGTGTCAAAATGCATAAATAATGAATAAAAGAATTGGGTTTTATTATATTCTTGGCCCTTATCTCCCCTACTTTATTTCTTGTCGACCAACTCAATTCTTGACTTAGTCTCGAGGTTCATGGTTATAAAATATCTTCGATATTTTATTCTTTTTCTTTTCTTATCTTTATTTTATAATTTTTCATTAAAAGTCGTATTATTTGCACAATAAATGCAGTAGGTCATGAATGCTATTTTGTACAAATTAATATTATTTACATGCATTAGTTAGGGTTTTTAAGGCCAAAATGATAGAATAAAGCTGATGAAATGGAGATTCATCACTTTGTCGATCTGAAAATGGTGATGGGTCAGTAGTGGCGCTGCTTAAACTACTACTACTGTGACATCGGATGAGATTGCTATCAACACCGAAAAACTAGTCTTCGGTACCTACCATGGTGCACAACTATAGCTAGATATCCATGAGATATGTACCCTGTAGACTCTATGGGAGGGAGAAGACAGATAGAGAAGACCATCCTCTAATCATTATTTTATATATTTCTTTAAGCTTCCCCACGTCGCATCCTCACTATCTAATTGGTGATCGAAACCCATGACATGAGTGGTGATAAAAGAGAATATTTATTGACAAATAATGATATAGGTAGAACCATTCAATTGTTCAAGCATATTATTTAGCAATGATAGAAAAACAAATTCAATGGATAAACTGAAAGCTGTGGACAATGCAAAAATGGAAAAGAATACTTTCATAATAGGATTATTTAGAAAGTCTAGAAAATGCATATGCAACATAATATAATAATAAGACATATTTCTAATTTTAACTTATTTTCAGTCCAACCATCTTAATCAATCGACAATACTAACCTAGTTGATCAACAACCAATAGTCGTTTACTTACGATGATATGATCAATTAATTTTTATCATCGACTCAATTGAGTGAGCGATCACTTTAAATGATCTCATCGATCACAGTTTGAATTGACCCTATAAAGATCAATTGAGTGATTGACCGGTTCTACTTAATTGATTGATCATCTAATTAATCTAATTGATGACACTAACTTAGTTGGTCAATCAATCAACGATCAAATTGATCAGTACGAGGTTTCTACTCTGTTGAATACTTGATAAATATCTTTTCAAAGTCTCCTTTCAATAAACTAGTCACTTTGTTCTCCTAAAGAGGAGATGCCATTTGATTTCTCGTTGTTGTAATTTAAGAGTTACATACCTTGTTGAACTTTATGTCTCGCCTGTAAATAAAAGGTAACATCTTGAACAATAGACACAACCTATAAACATTATATACACAAGAGGAAACAATTGTAATCCTTTCTCAATGTTCTATTTAAGGCCATTTCTCTTATTCTCCATTTCAAGCATCAATAGTAAGAGTCATTCATCTATACTCGATTTGCATTTCAATTAAATTATAGCATGCATATATTTGTATCATTTTTCTCATTGCATATTTATACTTAAGGATCTATATATTGTTGTAATATTTGCTTTCATGTTACTATTGTACTGTAACACTTGTTATGATCCAAGACGTGCAAAGAGTTTAGTGAATCATCTAAGTTGTGGAAAGACTTTGGTATGTGATTAAAAGCACATGTAGCTGGTTGAGTTATCTATGAGAAAACAACTCATTTTGATTAGTTGGTCGACTTGGTAAATCAAAATTCTAATTTAGGGTATGTTCGTCGTGGTTTTTACCTAGTAAGGTTTCCATGTTAAAATCATTGTCTCATGTCATTGTTTTTTACTCTTTGGATTGATTATTATTATCTGTCATGATGTTACATGCATATTTCTTATTAGCCATAACATTTGCTTTACCGATCCACATGTTACTCACATATAGTCTATGTTCACGATTTCATTCAAAATGCATATTTATCTTCATCAATTTATTTAAGCAATTCAACTTGAGCATACTAATTTTTAGAAAATTACTTTGTAATGCAAGTAATTTTAGGATAAATTTTATTGAGAATTTTACATTTGTGCCATTTGAGTTTTATAGTTATGCTAACAATAACCCTACATTTTTGAAATTTACATTATTAACACATGTACCCTTTCCTTAGTTTATCGTCTATGAGGTAAACCAGATCATGTTTTTTTTTCAAACGAAAGTCCAATTAAAAAATCAAGCTAGCATAAGCATTTTATTTGTTCTCATGTGTCTTCTTCTTAAGACTCGACAATCGAACTCCAATGTATCAAGAACTCATTGTTAGGAAGGGGCGAACATTGTTGCACTCCAGGACAAGCTTCCTTGCCATCAACCCATTGCAGCTGCTCCTTTTTTAGTTCCTCACTCATCACCACCACCACCATATAATTATCTCTACCATTTTTTCTCTTCATCATCGAGCTTTTGGCGAGGTTTGGGGTGGGATGGTAAGGGTTGGAGGTGGCACTATAGAAGAGGTAGAGGTGGTGGGGTGGGAGGAGGTCGAGGGGCCAAGGGATGAGATGCAAAGGAGGTGAGGTAGCATGAGGTCCAAAGGTCGAGGAGGTTGGGAATAGGTTGGAGATGAAGAGGATGGGGAAGCAAGATAGAGGAGGTCAAGGTGGGGGCAGAGGACAGAGGGTAGGGGTTTTCAGAAGGAGGATGATGGTTCTATTGCACACATACTCCTACTTTTGATGTTTGTTTGGGAGGGAAGAGATGTCAACTAACTAGATGGCCATAAGTACTGTTACTCAGTTGTTTCGTTTTAGGCACAAATGTTTTTGCAAAAGAGGTAGAGTATATCTGCAAAGATTTAGAAGGGTAGGAGTGGAAATTTACCGAGTCTTTATCGAGGATTACTGACCCACAAAACTTGTTGGGTTTGAGTACAGTTGGATTTCTTGACGACAATCTAAAATGTTTAAGCCTAAGTTGTCTAGTAGTAGTCCACATTGTTTACAACCCACTCTCATACTTTGAGATTATTAGATGTGCGGCTATGCTTGGGGGTGTTATAATCACCCCTACTTTCATCCGCAATGTCTTCGTCAATGATCTATCACTTATCCTAGTATTAGTGATGGTTTCATGTTCTTTAGATAGCCCTTTCCTCTTATCTCTTTGGTAGAGGCGGTTTCACCTCTTGGGCAGTCTTTTTCCACTATTAGATGAAATTTGCTCCGATGTCATTTGTAATGTCGCAGGCCTAGACCCAAGTCGTTATCGATGGTTATTGACCCACACAACTTGTAAGGTTTGGGCCCAACTAGAATCCTCGATCCCAAACTAAAATGCTAAATTCCAAATTGTTCGCTAGTAGATCCCACTATTTATAACTCACTCTCATACTTTGATATTATTGAGGGAGCGATTATGATTGGAGTATTACAATATTTTTTATTTTCATCATGTTTGTGCATTTTAAATTTTTAGAAATATAAAAATTACAAAAATCTTGAAAAACAAATATAAAAATGTAAGATATTGAATAGATTATTTGTCTTCCATCTTATAACCCCTCCTTGTGAAATGACCTGAGCAAATATGTTTAGATGCGAGATAAACTTGAGATAAGGGCATCTTATCTTGGGATAAGCTATCCAAGGATGAAGTCGTCGGGTCATCTATTATGTCTCTTTCTACAATATTCATATCTTCCTTATCTTTCAAATCAATCAAAAGAATGGGGGATAAAGCCATTTATCTTGTGTTTCTAATGTGAATTGTGCACTCACGTTTCAACACTACCTTTGTAAGCTTAAACATTGGAGTGTTATCATGGAAAATTAGCTCTTACAATTTATCATATTCGAGTCCATTAGAACCGTTGACAACCATCTAAAATACTTAAACTCAATATGTCAAACATTAATCGTCACTCTAATAATCCATTGACATACTTTTTGGGTTCTAAATGTGATACTATATTCGAGTGTATTACATTGTTTTCAAGTTCCGTCGGTAGACTTTGGTAGCGAATGCCTCTTCAAAAACTTCTGTCCACTATTTGAGGATAAGAATCTTTCCACTGGTGTTGGACAGCAGTGCCGATGCAATACACGAGAGGAGCCACGAGGAGAGGGAGAAGAGGTGCTAGGGTGGTCGATAGAGTGGCAAGGCATCGAAGAGGGAATCGTAGATATAAGGACAAAGCTCGACGAGAGACAAGGAGGGGCGACGTGAGCTTGAGATTTTCAAAACGGACCTGGGGAAGATGGAACAACTGGATGGGCCAAAACCACGATAAAAGTAGCAAATCATTGATTGAACAATCTTACCTTCGTTTATGTTTATTAATAGTTTAATTTAAACATTCTAAACATTTAGCATGATTTTTTTTAATAAATTAAGCCTACTACTAATATATCATTTTGTTCACCATGACATGATTTTTTTAATTATATATTTATTCCAAGATCATTCGTATTTATACAACTGATGTTGACTCATTGACTCGGTGTGTAAATTCTCATCCTTTGGCTCTTCTTCGTGGTTTGACAATTTCGACAAAGCTAGAATATTGCTTAGTTTGAAAGAAAGGGAAAAGATTGTCTAAAGCAAAGAAAAAGTGGATGTGGTCTGCCGTATTTAATGGTAAGATTATTCCTCAGTTCCTTCCTCCCCAATCCACAAAGATAGAAGGGGCATATGACTAGGATAGCTTACCATGAAATAAATCCACTTATCTTAAGATAAGGAGGAGTTGTCCCTCGTCTTAAGCTATTTTTTTGGGTGTGCAGTGCTGACTTTGCAAAATGGTATTTACATTTCAGAATGTTGCCTCCACACAAAGGATTTATTCTAGGTTAGTGTCTATATTAGGGATGCGAACAGATACACATACATATGTATATATTTATATCCGATCCGTTAGTTTATCTGTATAATACAGATTTTAGCATTCATATATGTGTCTATTTTAAAATAGATAGGGATATGATTATCATTTCGATATATTCGTAATTATCCTTCTGCATATTTGTTTTTTTTTCTTTGTACATATAGTTGTATATTTTTTCTATAATTACATGTAGCATATTCATATACTTTCTTTCACCATAATTGTATAATTATTATGAATTAATACATTTAGTATATTTATATCATGTATATGCCATCTAATAATACATATATAAGGATTTTTACACCACGAACCCTAAAACTTTGTAAATTGCATTCTCGACCCTGTATACTTCATAATTATCACCTTAACCCCACAAACTTGTTAACTCTTAGACTACGGATCATGCGGTTAACTCTAATCCAATTGTCCATTACAGTAAATAGATTTAATAAAAAAAGATATCCACCCTAATCTGACATCTTATTTACCAACTATTGATATGACTCGAATCCTAACCATTTGTTGGGTTGCATTGATGATATGGTTGATCTCCATCCTGCCTCTTGATTGGCTGAGAGATGTTGGGTTGGATTGCTGAGCTACTTAATCCACCTCCTGAATCTTGATTAGCTGAGAGATGTTGGGCTAGATTGTTGAATACAATTGGTATTCTTCTATTGCCGTATAAAAAGATGCTTGGGGCCACCGCATATTGTATCCTCATCTCATCTCCGTATCTTCTCAGTATCCTCTGTACTCACTCTTCTTTCTCCACATAGTGAAAACCAATCGTAGCCGCCCAAGGATGTAGCCCAGTTATGGGTGAATCTTATAAATCCGTGTATTTGCATTTTGATTGTTTGATTGTGTTCATGCCAGTCGCTCAACTATTAAAGCCATCCATTTGCTGAGGAGAACAATGGAGATTTCTAGAGCTAAAAGGAAGAACATCTATATGATCTTTATTGATTTGGAGAAGGCTTAGGATTTATCCTACGAGAGATATTGTGGAGAATTTTGGAGAAGAAACAAGTACATGTCCTATACATTAACCTCATAAAGGATATGTATGATAGGACTTTATCTTTTGTGAGAACCCCATCTGAGAAAACTGACTATTTTGACATCAACATTGGTTTACATCAAGGTTCATCTTTGAGTCTATCTCTTTTTACTTTGATTATGGACGAGTTGACAAGTCACATTCAGGATGATTTACCTTTGTGTATGTTATTTGATGATGATATTGTGTTGATTGACGAGACTAGAGATGGAGTAAATGAGAAGCTTGAGGTCTGGAGACATGCATTGGAGACTTAAGTATTTCGTATAAGTAGGGCTAAGACGAAGTATATGGAGTGCACCTTTGATGGATGCAATGGTGAAGGAATCGAGGTGAAGATTGGTGATGATAACATTCAGAAGAGAGATTCTTTTAGATATCTGGGATCTATTTTGCATCATGATGGGGAAATTGATGGAGATGTTACTAATAGAATAAATGCAGGCTGGCTAAAGTGGAGAGGAGCTTATATTGTGCTCTGTGATAAGAAAAGTCCTTTAAAAATTAAAGGAAAGATTTACAAAGCAGCCGTGAGACCTGCTATGCTCTATGGATCTGAATGTTGGCCTGTGAACCATATACATGTGCAGAGAATGGTTGTAGCAGAGATGAAAATGCTAAGGTGGATGTATGGACACACACATAAAAATCATATTCGGAATGAGGCAATCAGAAAGAAGGTTGGTGTAGCTTCGATCGAGGATAGGATGAGAGAAAACCACTTAAGATGGTTTGGTCTTTTGCAAAGAAGATCTCGGTTAGGAGATGCGAGTGTTGGGATATTGAGTTGGCTAAGAGAGGGCGAAGAGGGCCTAAGAAGTGTTGGAAAGAGACTATACGAAGGGATCTTAGTTTTTTGGATATAAGCCCGAGATTCACCCATGATAGATCTGAATGGAGGCGAAGAATCCATGTAACCGACCCTACTTAATTGTGGGAAAAGTCTTTATTGTTGTTGTTGTTGTTGATTGTGTTCGTGTTTACTTCCGGGATTCGCAACAAACTAGCATCATAGCATCGGGTTCCGTCTGGAATATCAAGCAAGATGACGTCACATAAATTGAAGATCAAGAAGTTCAACGGAAAGAACGGATTTAGCCTATGGCAGATCAAGATGTGCATCCTTTTGAAGCAACATGATTGTGGGTGCCAATAGATCAGGAGCGATGAATCTCCATTTCATCACCTTTATTCTTTCATTTTGGCCTTAAATCCTTAGCTAAATGCATGTATATATCATTAATTTATACAAAATAATATTAATTTACTAATAATAAATATTATATAATAACATGTACTTAATTCTAATATAAAAGAATAAAGAAAATAAAAGAGAAAATGAAGTGTAAAAGACATTAAGTGGCCCTAGGCCCAGAGATCCAGTCATCATGATGACTTGATCGATAAGGAATAAAGTAAGGGGTGATAGGACATAGAAATTGTACAGAGAACACCAAAGACCCTAATTTTAATTCATCTTTAAATGCCTTTTGGACCCTATTTTATTCTTCATTTTTTATACCTCAAATAATAAAACCCTCAATATGAAAGCGATACATAAAAATATAGAGAAAAAATCCAAAATTGATTTCACATAAAAATAACACACGGTGCATCCGGATACACAGAACAAAAAGATTGCAAACAAAACTTCCTAGACCTATATCTCCTCCATACAAAATCAAAATTGATAAACTCACTTTTATTTTTCATAAAATAAAATTATCTATTTAATGAAGATGATTTCACTTAATTTGGAGTTGAAATGCAAAAGTTGACTTTTGGGTCCCTATTGCACTATATACATGTATATAATATTCAATATATTCATTCTTTATATTTTTAGCTTCCTTATATTTTTAAATACTTGTAAATATTATTTGAAATATATTTTAATAATAAACATAAAATAAAAATATGAAAATTCATTAAAATAAATAATGCATTAAAATATATAGGTAAACTATACCTATGTAATACATATACATATTTATTTAAGTAAATAAATAAAATCATAAAAATACAATAAAAATATTTAAATAAGTAATGAAATAAGTTATAAATATATAAAATATGTAATACAATAATAAATCACAAAATAAAAATAAAAGGGATTTTATCACTTGTGCCCCTTCGAGATATCACAATATCAGTTATACCCCTATCTTTTTGGTAATATCATTTGTGCCCCTCACTTCTTGTTATTTTTTCACTTGTGCCCCTCGGGTTAGTTACCGTCCATCCACAGTGCAAACGGACATTAACTGTGAGGACATAGGCGGAATTAAATTTAAAAAAAAGTTATGAGGTCATTTTACACCCACCTCATCTTTTCTTCTTCCTCCTCCTCCTCCCCATCCTCTTCTTCCTCCTCCTCCACCTCTTCCTCCTCCCTCTCTGCCCCCGCCCCAGCCCCGCGCCGCCCAGCTCCGCCTCGAGCTCTCCGCACCGCAGCCCCCGCCCCTGCCCCGCGCCGCCCAACCCCGCACCCCCCTCCGCCCCGACCTCTCTCCCAGCACCGACCTCCCGCACCCCCGCCCCCTGCAGCCCCGACCTCCCACCGCCCCTGCGCCTCAGGCCCCGTGCCCCTGCACCCTCGCCCTGCCTCCCCCCGCCCCTGCGCCCCATGCCCCTGCGACCCCCGTGCCGCCGCGACCTCTGCGCCCCCTCCCTCCTCCCCCCGCGCCCCTCCCGCGCCCCCGCGACCCCGCACCCTCCCTCCTCCCCCGAGCCCCTGCGACCCAGGCGCCACGCCCCTGCGCCCTCGCCCTGCCTCCCCCCGCCCCTGCGCTCCACGCCCCCGCGACCCCCGTGGCGTCGCGACCCCTGCGCCCCCTCCCTCCTCCCCCTGCGCCCCTCCCGCACCGCCGCGACCCCGCTCCCTCCCTCTTCCCCCGAGCCCCAGCGACCCAGGCCCTGCACCCCTGCCCCCTCGCCCTACCTCCCCCCGTTGCTGCGCCCCGCGCCCCCGCGATGCCGCGACCCATGCGCCCCCTCCCTCCTCCCCCATCCCTGCGCCCCGCGCCGCCGCGACCTAGTCGGTCGCATCTTTTGAGTCTGTTGCCGGCCTAAAAAATGTGGCACCTTACACTTCCCTTGCATTGAATTCGATGAACGAGACACTTCCGATCACTGAAGAATGCCATATCCGATCAGCTCCACTTCACAGAAAGAGCATCGGGCAAGGAGTGCCACTCCAAAGATGAATTGCCTGGATTTGGCATCTTGAATGGGGGGCTTTGCTACCCAGGCACTTCGGCTCGTGCTCCCGGGACTATGTTCTTCTCTGGTCACCCCCAAGATTCATAAAAAGTTGAGTTTTTTTTGTTAAATTTTGATAAATTTTTGACTAATTGATTCAAAAAAAGTCATCCAAAAATTCAATAAAATTCATCGTTTGATCCGTAACGAGTGATATATCCATGGAAATGTAAAAATTTTAGAGATTCGATGGATGCATGCAGGTTTTAGTAAGATAGAGAAATTATGAGTAGAAGGAAGAAGAGCAAATGGAGGAGGAAGAAGATGAAGAAGGGTATGGACCATAATACCCTTCTTAACCACACCATGGTTTGAATAAACCATGATTATTTTAATTTTTTGACGGTCAATCTGACGGAAGGGCACAACTGGTGACGGAGCAAGAAGTTAGGGGCACAACTGATATCGCCAAAAAGATAGGGGTATAACTGATATTGCGATATCTCGGAGGGGCACAAGTGATAAAATCCCAAAATAAAATATACCAAATACATGTATATATACATATGTATATGCATGTAAATATGAGCACTTGATAAAAATTAACTTATAAAAATAAATAAATATCATAATAAAATACTACATAAAATAACCAATATTTTTTATATTTTGACTAAAAATTAATAAAATTGTTTATTAATTTAATCCATTTAATAAGGGATTTTATCCCCTAATTTTTGTGGTTGGTCCACGTGGACCAACCAGCATCCTCCGTGCGTTGCCCCCTCGGCCAAGTGCACGGTCTCCACCTCCACCCGTGTCAGAACCTCTGACGTCTCTTCCTTCTCCATTTTTTCTGCCATGGTCTGTTGCTCGAGGAACTTTGGTTCCTTCACCAAAGTTGTTCGTATAAAGCCTTGAACTTGGCATCTCTCGTATCCAATATCAAAAGATTCGGCTCGTCAAAAGGAAACCAACGTAATTTGTTTCGTGTGAATTGGACTTTGTTTCGAATTGTTATGATTTTCGGAAGAAAGAGAAGTAAGGAGAATTAAGATGTCATTAACCCATAATGATTGTCACTAAGACTAATTAAGCATGATTATAGAAACTAATGACAGATTGAATGTCGTTAATGATCATTAGCAAATACTAATTAATAGTTAGCAAAAGATAAGCGTAAGCCGCAAAAGCTAAATCGCGATTAGTGAAAGTTAATCATGATTAGTGTTAATTAAGCATCATTAGCGAATCTAGAATCCTCTAGAATGTTCTAACTTAAGCCCTAAGTTTCGGATAGGTTTTGGCCAAAACCATGGGTCAAGAGCATGGGCCACTAACCGCGGTTAAGGTCTAAACCATGGTTTTCTAACCATGGTCAGCGGTTTTCTGGAGCCTATAAATAACCCCCTACCCATTCGTTCTCTATGATTTCCACTACCACCACCCCAAGGGCTAGGGTCGAGAGGTCGGGAGGAGGAGTGGGAGGCGAGGAAGGAGCGCTAGCGAAGCGCTGCTGGGAGAATGAGGAGGAGGAAGGTACAATCCTCTCTTAGTTGCTTCGTGTGCTAGGTTTTTGATTCATCTTCTTTCTGATTCGCTTTCTGTTATGGTTTGAGGAGAAATCTGAGCAACATCCTACTTAAGGTGTGGGCGGCTATGCACGTCAGTGAACCCTGTGATTCGTCACACTTTCACTCACCTAAGACACGTGGTGTCTACCGATTCTCCATTGCTTATTGTTCTTTCTTTTCTGCTTTTATAGTTATTTTGATGGAGAAATATGTGTAATACCCTACTTAGGTGCGGGCGGCTGTGCACGTCAGTGAACCCTGTGATTCATCACACATTCACTCACCTAAGACACATGGTGTCTACTGATTCTCCATCGCGTGCAGTTTAATTATATTCTTTCAGTTTTTTTGTTGTTTTCCTCTTGATTGATTTTATAGAGGAAATTCTTTTCGTTTTATTTTGAAATATACCCCGATATAAGGGGAAATTCTGCCGAATTTTTCAAGAGAAAATATGTTCCTGGCATTTTTCGTGTTCTTCGTTCATTCTTCACGTTCTTGACACGTTCTTAGCATTCTTGATACGAAAATGAAATTCGATCGTTTCAAGAGCCTTAAATCATCCTTTCTGAAAACGAAACACGATAAAGCACTGCATACGCGAGAGAGAACTCGATTAGGTAACTAAATCCTTCCTTTTGCTGTTGGGTTTTCATATGAGATCATTAAAATTTCTGATTTTATGTTCTTTTCTATGAAGAACACTAATTTGGTTATTTTGGAGAAAATATGAAAAGTTGCTTTGTGATTTCAACTAAAACAAGGTCTAAGCATCGAATTGATGCAGTGGCTTGGAAAGTTAGGGTTTGAAAGTTAAAATGAGCATAATTTATGAGTATATAAATATATGAATCAATATATGTGTAAGTCTATACTCAGTATTTTATGGTTATGCAAATATAAGGCTGAATTGAGGAATTACATCATGGGAATTGATGTGTTTTGAGTCGGATCCTGAAAAGGGTCATGAGTCACGTTAAGGATGACTAGGAGTAGAACTACAGGTCGGGCATGCAACCTGTTGGTTTATCGGAAGGAACCCGTATTGGCGTTTCCCTACCTAGGTGGTACATGATTGCCCTGTTGTGATAAGTGCGCACGAAATG
The DNA here is from genome assembly GCA_037367405.1 of Ottelia alismoides. Lineage (NCBI taxonomy): Eukaryota > Viridiplantae > Streptophyta > Magnoliopsida > Alismatales > Hydrocharitaceae > Ottelia > Ottelia alismoides. Next base: position 436,291 of record JAZKJV010001982.1, read on the forward strand.
AATGATTTGCAATGTGTGGTACTAGGAGCCAATATATTCAGGTTGAACGACAGAATATGTGGTCGTGTCATGTGGAGGCACGGGTGGTTCAATAGCGGCTGGGTCATGACAACATGTATTTAAGCCGCTAGGTTATAATGTTAGCTTGAGGTTTTAAACAACGAGTCCTCGAGGACGGTGTGCTCATTTGTTTTCCAGGCTGAGGGTTGAGACCCTGGTTAATAAAAGAAAAGGAAATTATCAGGGTAGTATTGGAGGATTGGTTGAGGCGACGTGCGGCGGCATAAGCTTATCAAGATCAATGCAATCTCCAATTTTGAAGTATCCACAGCTTCGGAGTCCAAGAATGGTGGGGTTCCCCTGGACTAATCCCTGACGTGGAATAGAAAAGGAATAGGACTTAAATTAATGAGAAGGAATGAAAACTTTTGTGATAACAAATTTTGCAAAATTACACAATTTGTTTGATTTTCTCTTCTTCGTTGCTTAGCATTCGCTAATTTGTATCCTATGATTTATGGAAAACCCAACAGGTGTCGGTGAGCCATTGCAAGGACTTTAAAAATCCATCCAGCTTACATACTAGACATCCAACTAGTCATACTAGCTTTTCTTTGTAAGGTAGTTAGTAATATTTCTGTGTATTTCCTTCAAGCTGATGTACATGTAAACGGTTGTAGTAGGACAATGGATCATGTAAAATTTATTTTGTGAATGATAAAGTGTTGAAATACTTCCGTCTGAGTATTTTTATTTGTAGTCTGTTTCTGAATGTTAGTTGTGATTGCTGAATAAATTATTGCTGAGTAACCAGATCCGGATATGGGAGGATCCGACAGCCTGAGATTCAGGGTCGTGGCAGATTGGTATAAGAGCCTGGTTACTCTAGTAATTTATTTAGTAATTAACAACTATGAGCATTATTCAAAAAACTAAGGTTGTATTAAGATCCTTTGATCTTAATAATTGACTGAAATACCATTCACAAGTCATTATCCCTTATGTACATCAAGTTAAGATATATAGGATCTGACCTTCAACCATGATTCATCCCATGATCATGGCAGATCAAGAGGTGTCTAGGCAATTAGCGTCTATGATAGTGATAACCTATGAGATGGGTCAAAGTTTATAAGCATTAGAGCGAAGACTTAATTCCACAATGAGAAATCAAAGTCATCCAGACCCGTGGATTATAGGGTTGAGGGTTCTATTCACCATCATAAAAAAAGAGTCTATATACCATCCGTCCATAGAATTTGTTTGCCCCAACTCCATTTGGAGGAGTAGTGGAGGAGGCACTTCGTAGGCATTTAAAAAAAGAATAATATTTTATTTCTATTTTAAGGATAAGATTCCGATAAAATCACAAAACCATTATCTAAGTAAGGAACCGGGAGGTCAATTATAATTCAAAAAGATCTTAGAAGATTGTGTAGGATAGATTGCAGGGCATCAGTCATCTGCTTATTTGCTACTTATCGAAATGAATTATTTTTATCTCATCATGTTGATGGATTGGCTAGAAAGGCATCATGCATGTCTTGACTGTTTTCAGATGACAGTAATATTTCATCTTCCTAACTCGATAGAGTTCCAGTTCATTGGAAAGACATCCAATGATAATATCGAATATATCTCTACATTGAAGGCACAACAGTTGTTAGAGCAAGGGTGCCAAGGTTATTTAGCCTATGTAATCACTACATCAGGGCCAGGCAGAATGATGGAAGATATACCTATAGTGTGCGAGTTTCCTGATGTATTTCTAGAGGAACTACCTGGATTACCACCTGAGCGAGAGATTGAATTTGAAATCTCTCTCATACCTGATACTCAACCTATCTCTATCCCTCTGTATAGGATGGCACCAGTTGAGTTACGAGAGTTAAAGGTACAGTTGAAGAGCTGTTAGATAAAGGATTCATTCGTCCTAGTACTTCACCATGGGGTGCGCATGTCTTATTTGTCAGGAAAAAAGATGGGTCAATGCGGTTGTGCATTGACTATAGACAACTAAACAAGAAGACCGTAAAGAACAAGTATCCTCTGCCAAGAATAGATGATCTCTTTGATCAGTTACATGGTTCAACTGTGTATTCCAAGATTGATTTAAGATATGGATATCATCAGTTGAAAATTAAAGATACAGATATTCCCAAGACAGCTTTTTGAACTAGATACGAGGATTATGAATTCTTAGTTATGCCTTTTGGACTGATAAATGCCCCAGTATCCTTCATGGATCTCATGAATATAGTATTCAAGGAGTTCTTAGATCCTTAGTAGTAGTCTTTATTGATGATGTGCTTATTTACTCCAAGGATAAGTATCTGCATGAACACCATCTCAGGCAGGCACTTGAAACTCTAAGGAAGAACAATCTGTATGCTAAATATAACAAATGTGACTTTTGGTTGTCTGAAGTATCTTTCTTAGGTCATGTTATTTCTGGGGATGGTATATCAGTTGATCCTACAAAGGTTAGTGCGGTGATAAGTTGGGAACGCCTGAAGACTATCACAAAAATATGATCTTTTCTGGGTCTAGTTGGGTATTATAGAAGATTTGTGAAGGACTTTTCACAAATAACATCGCCAATGACTAGGTTAACCCAGAAGGAAGTTCCACTCATATGATCAGATGCATGCGAAACTAGTTTCCAAACACTGAAAGAAAGCCTAACGTCTGCACCCATCCTTAGTCTACCCTCCGGGAGTGAAGGGTTTACAGTATACACTGACGTGTCTAAAGAAGGACTTGGGGCGGTTCTTATGCAACATGGTAAGGTAATTGCGTATGCATCACGACAGTTCATGACACATGAGAAGAACTACCCAACAAATGACCTTGAATTATCTGCCGTAGTTTTTGCTTTAAAGATATGGAGACACTACCTGTATGGTATTACTTTTGAAATCTTCACCGATCATAAAAGCTTGAAATATCTGTTTGATCAAAAGGAGCTCAATATGAGATAAAGACAGTGGCTAGAGTTGTTGAAAGATTATGATTGCACTATCTCCTACCACCCTGGTAAGAAGAACGCTGTAACAGATGCCCTTAGCAGAAGAACTTATTCACTTGAGTTAGTGAGTGTTATCCACTTCTGGGGTTTACTATCAACGTTAAGTGAATGGAAACCATTTGATAGTAGTGCTGATAGTATAACTATTCCTCACTGATACAAACTAGAGATCTGGGATAAAATAAAGAAAGGACAGGAGGATGATCCAGTCCTTAAAGAATTGAGACAACAACTTGAGCAGAATAAGATAGAGAGATTCCGTATACAAGCTGGGATATTGTATAACCATCATAGAGATTGTGTACCAAATACACCTGAACTGAGGAAAGATATCTTACGCGAAGCGCACTGCTCAAGATTATACATTCATCCAGGAATTAAGAAGATGTATAAGGATCTTCGTTTAAACTTTTGGTGGCCAGGAATGAAGAAGGATGTTGCTGAGTTCGTGAATTCATGTTTTACTTGCCAGCATGTAAAGGCTTCATACCAAAAGCCATCAAGATTATTGCAACCTCTCCCTATACCTGAGTGGAAATGGGAAAGCATTTCCATGGTCTTCGTTACTGATTTACCTCAGACGACTGGTGGTAAAGATAGTATATGGGTAACAATAGATCATCTGACCAAGGTAGCACACTTCATTCCAATAAGCTTATCTTTCACTCCAGACCAGCTTGTTGAGTTATATATTATACATGTGATCTGCCTCCATAGTATCCCAAAGGAAGTAGTATCCGATCGAGATTTACGATTCACCTCACACTATTGGGAGAAGTTCATAAAAGCCTTGGGCACACAACTATTCTTGAGCACAACATATCATCCACAAACAGATGGTCAATCAGAACGTACTATTCATACTTTAGAGGATATGTTATGAGCATGTGCCTTAGAATGGAAAGGATCATGGTTGAAACATTTGCCTCTTGCAGAATTCACCTACAACAATAGTTACCATACAAGTATTGGCATGGTAACATTTGAAGCACTATATGGACGAAGGTGTACTACTCCTTTGTGTTGGCAAGAGGTTGGGATAAAGAATCTTTATGATTCAGATAGACTCTAGGAGACACGGGAAGCTGTAGAGCTTGCTCGAAAAAGACTATTAATTGCCCAGAGTCACCAGAAAAGCTATAGTGATACCAGGAAAAGAGACGCGAGTTTGAAGTAGGCGACTTTGATTCCTCAAAGTATCGCCTATGAAGGGAGTTCAGAGGTTTGGCTTGCGTGGAAAGTTGGCACCCAGGTTCGTGGGTCCCTTTGAAACCATTCAGTGGATTAGAAAAGTGGCATATAGACTTGCGCTTCCTCCACATTTTTTTGGCAATATATGATGTTTTTCATGTATCAAATATGAGAAAATACATTAGGGATCCGGAGTATAAGATAAGTTATGATGATTTACATGTTGAGCCAGACTTGACATACCAAGAAATACCAGATAGAGATATCAAGAAGTTGAGGAATAAAGAGGTGCCTCTAGTTAAATTATTGTGGCGAACCCAAGTGTTTGAAGAAGCCACTGGGAACCCGAGGCAGAAATGAGAGAGAAATACCCCTATTTATTTGAGTGATAACACTGTGTATTGTATATCTTCTTTATAAATGAAATGGCATTCATTATCTTTAAGGTTGTTATGGTTTCAATCCTTTTTAAGGTTGGTGTGCCATCATTATAAGTCTCGAGGATGAGACTTCCTTTAAGGTTGTTATAATTATAAAGCCTTGAAGTTGGCATCTCTCGGATCCAATATCATAAGATTCGGCTCGTCAAAAGGAAACCAACTGAATTTGTTACGTGTGAGTCAAACTTCGTTTCGAATTGTTATGATTTTTGGAAGAAAGAGAAGTAAGGAGGATTAAGATGTCATTAACCCATAATGACTGCCATTAAGACTAATTAAGCATGATTACATAAACTAATGATAGATTGAATGCCGCTAATGATCATTAACAAACACTAATTATTAGTTAGCAAAAGATAAGCGTAAGTCACGAAAGCTAAATCGTGATTAGTGAAAATTAATCATGATTAGTGTTAATTAAGCGTCATTAGCGAATCTAGAATCCTCTAGAATGTTCTAACTTAAGCCCTAAGTTTCGGATAGGTTTTGACCAAAATCATGGGCCAAAATCATGGGCTGCTAACCGTAGTTAAGGTCTAAACCATGATTTTCTAACCATGATTAGCGATTTTCTGGAGCCTATAAATAGCCCCCTACCCATTCATTCTCTATGATTTCCACTACTACCACCACCCCAAGGGCTAGGGTCAGGAGGGAGGAGGAGTGGGAGGCGAGGAAGGAGTGCTAGCGAAGCGCTGCTGGGAGAACGAGGAGGAGGAAGGTACGATCCTCTCTTAGTTGCTTCGTGTGCTAGGTTTTCGATTCATCTTCTTTCCGATTCGCTTTTTGTTATGGTTTGAGGAGAAATCTGTGGAACACCCTACTTAAGGTGTATGCGGCTATGCACGTCAGGGAACCCTGTGATTCGTCACACTTTCACTCACCTAAGACGCGTGGTGTCTACCGATTCTCCATTTCTTATTGTTCTTTCTTTTCCGCTTTTATAGTTATTTTGATGGAGAAATCCATGTAATACCCTACTTAGGTGTGGGCGGCTGTGCACGTCAGTGGACCCTGTGATTCGTTACACATTCACTCAACTAAGACACATGGTGTCTGCCGATTATCCATTGCTTGCAGTTTAATTGTATTCTTTCAGTTTCGCTATTGTTTTCCTCTTAATTGATTTTATAGAGGAATTTCTTTTCGTTTTATTTTGAAATATATCGGATATAAGGGGAAACTTTGCCGAATTTTTCAAGAGAAAATATGTTCCTGGCGTTCTTCGTGTTCTTCGTTCGTTTTTTGCGTTCTTGACACGTTCTTAGCGTTTTTGATACGAAAATAAAATTTGATCGTTTCAGGAGCCTGAAATCATTCTTTTTGAAAATGAAACACGATAAAGCATTGCATACGCGAGAGAGCTCGATTAGGTAACAAAATCATTCCTTTTGTTGTTGGGTTTTCATATGAGATCGTTGGAATTTCTGATTTTATGTTCTTTTCTACAAAAAAACCCTAATTTGGTTATTTTTGAGAAAATGTGAAAAGTTGCTTTGTGATTTCAACTAAAATAAGGTTTAAGCATCGAATTGATGCAGTGGCTTGGAAAGTTAGGGTTTGAAAGTTAGAATGAGCATAATTATGAGTATATAAATATATGAATTAATATATGTGTAAGTCTATATTAAGTATTTTACGATTATGCAAATATAAGGCTGAATTGAGGAATTACATCATAGGAATTGATGTGTTTTGAGTTGGATCCTAAAAAGGGTCGTGAGTCACGTTAAGGATGACTGGGAGTTGAGCTACATGTTGGGCATGCAACCTGTAGGTTTGTCGGAAGGAACCCGTATTGGCGTTTCCCTACCTAGGTGGTACACGGTTGCCCTGTTATGATAAGTGTGTACAAAATGAATGATTTGCAATACGTGGTACCGGGAGCCAATATATTCAGGTTGAACGACGAAAGATGTGGCCGTGCCATGTGGAGGTACGGGTGGTTCAATAGCGGCTGGGTCACGACAATATGTATTTAAGCCGCTAGGTTATAATGTTAGCCTGAGGTTTTAAGCAACCAAGTCCTTGAGGACGGTGTGCTCATTTGTTTTCCAGGCTGAGGGTTGAGACCCTAGTTAATAAAAGAAAAGGAAATTGTCAGGTTAGTATTGGAGGATTGGTTGAGGCGACGTGCGGCGACATTAGCTTACCAAAATCAACGCAATCTCCAATCTTGAAGTGTCCACAGCTTTGGAGTCCAAGAATGATGGGGTTCCCCTGGACTAATCCCTGACGTGAAATAGAAAAGGAATATGACTTAAATTAACGTGAAGGAATGAAACCTTTTGTGACAACAAGTTTTGCAAAATTACACAATATGTTTGCTTTTCTCTTATTCGTTGCTTAGCATTCACTAATTTTCATCTTATGATTTATGGAAAACCCAACAGGTGTCGGCGAGCCATCGCAAGGACTTTAAAAATCCATCCAGCTTACATACTAGACATCAAGCCAACCACAATAGCTTTTCTTTGTAAGGTAGTTAGTAATATTTATGTGTATTTCCTTTAAGCTGATGTACATGTAAAGGGTTGTAGTGGGACAATGGATCATGTAAACTTTATTTTGTGAATGGCAAAGTGTTGAAATACTTCCTTCTGAGTATTTTTATTTGCAGTCTGTTTCTGAATGTTAGTTGTGATTGCTGAATAAATTATTGCTGGGTAACCAGATCCGGATATGGGAGGATCCGACGGCCCAAGATCCGGGGTCGCGACAGTTCGCAACACTACCACCCATCTCGCCCATGCCCGAGATCATCTGTACATCCGCACAATCTCAAGCAATCCCGTGATCTTCACCTACCCATATCTTGTCTATAAATAATTTCACCAATTTGCTTTTTGAGAATTTTGATCCCCATTTCTGTCTGGTAACCCCTATAGGACCTCAGGGTCGAGCGAGCTTGGTGACAGCGACTTCCTCCCCTCCTTGTCGGCATGGAGGAGGGTCAAATTTGGGTGGTCCATGTCCACCGAGCTTCGCTCTGGTGTGCCTCCCTGCTCCTTGGCGCCTACTAGGTATGAGTTGATTATCTTAGGTTTTTTCTTAGCATTTTAATTCATCGTAAGAGAAACCATTAATTCGTGCATTTAGTAAGTAGCTTAATTTAATTTTAGAATTTAGATATGTTGGAACCTTAAGTTTTGGCTTGAAATCACCGTCATCCCCTCACCGTTCCAGCGCATTCCCACCCCATCTTTGTTCCTCTTTGCATTCTCCGCATAAGCCCCTCGTTTCCACCCTTGATTATGCAAGAATCAAGGTTCGACGAGCTCCCTCAGTTGCCTATCACGGGAGCTCCTCCATCTCGCTCCTTCTTCGCCATGCTTTCAGCTTCAAGAAGTAGTTGAGGACCTTCACCTTGAGCCGACGATATGCAGGAGTTGCGCCTTGATGAGCCACCTGAAGATGAATCGGAGTTCAAGTCAGGGCTCTAGGTACCTTTGAGCTCCAGACTCCTTTTGATGGAGCCCGGACCCTGTTAGACCCTCCTACAGAAGCGGTCAAACCTCATCGACCTTCTAGGCTGATCATCGACGATGGAAGGGTTCAGAGGAAGGAGGAACACTGTATTGAAGCTCTCCTAGGAGCCGTTCTTGGGGTGTTCTTATGGACACCCCAAGAGCCATTGGATCAAGAATAGCGATCCATATCTAATCTAGGTCGTCCACTCACCAGGCAAACTGTTGTGCCTCTATATCATTAATCGAGCCACGCAGAAGCTGCTCTACCATCTGATCACACACCCCTAGGGTAAATTAATAAGTAACACCAGTGACTTTTGTATTTCTATTTTAGCATTGTAAATATATCAAATAGTTTAAAAACTTTAATATAAATTGTAGTTGACATGCCGTACTTCCTGAATATTGCAAGTAGGACCAGTGCCATGTTACCTCACGTGTCCTCATCAAGTGAGGCACCTATGGTATTTACAAGGAAGCCTCTCTAGCTTCTTTTAGTTATCTTTTGTCCTAAAAACTGTAATATACATGTAATATTGATATTTTGTACAGAACACCTCAAACTATATTTTTATTGTAAAAATACCCCTGACAGACTGCTTATTTTAATTTATGCATGTTTTTTCTTAATTAAAAATACAATAGGAGCTATTTATTCCCTATTTACATAAAAATCCAAAAAAAATAAAACTAAATTTTAAAATTCCAAAAAAGTATATAGTATATATTACTATATAATATACATCCAAACCAAAAATCACAAAAAATATGAAAGAAAAATACAAAAAATTACAAAACCCTAAAAATCCTATTAAAATAGTAAAAAAATTAAAAAATCTAAAAAACTAGTTTTTTGTGGTATATTTTTATTTATATTATATAATATATATTAGAATTAGTTTTGGAAATTTTCGGACTTATTATGTTTTTAATACCTAAAACAATTTATCTTGTTTATATAACTTACTATTTTTATATATTTAATATTGTTAAAATGCATCAAAATAGAAAAAATCTTATAAAAAAACAAAAAAATAAAGAAAAATATTAAAAATACAAAAATATTATCTTTTCTGAATTTTGGGCAATTTTTATATATTCATAATTATAGAACCATATATATACTAAATATACTTAATAATACTTATAACCAAAAAATAAAAAGGATCATTCATATATGTATTTACCTATATATTTATTATATATCTTATATAGTATTATAATATCTATTATAATTACTCTGTATAGATATTTATTACATCTTTAGAATCAAATAGAAACTAAATTTTGCAAAATTAAAAAGAAAATAAAAATTAAAATTTAAAAACATAATATATATAACATTAAGCTAGAAAAAAATTGAATATAATTAAAAACCCATAAAAAATAAAAAATGGCTAAAATCTACAAAAATAATTATTTTGGATTTTTTTATTAATTAATAATAATAATAATTATACATATCCTTGTTTGCTTCTAGCGGTCCGATCCCTACACTTGCTTACTATACACATTTATTTGTAGGGTATAATAAATTTCACCCTGCATCTTTTTCATTAATTATTCATTATTGTGGGTTGATTGTTGTCTTAGTTGATTGTGTGTATACTGAGAGCCGCGAGAGGCGTCGATATAACGATTTCCAGATTTGACTTGTCAGACACCGCATGCCCTTCAAAATCAGATGCTAGGTACCTCATGCAATCTAGCTAAACAAATGACATCGTTGCTGGGAGAAACACTTATAATAGGATTAATGTATATATTTATCTGTTTTTATTTCTTTAAATAATTGATTATTTGTTTTGACCACTCTCTTGTTTGACTTTCTGCAAAGGGATATGGAACGAGGGCAGCTTTCTCAGGAGGGGCGATGCACTCGAATCACATGGAGATCAACTCCTTCTTCACGAGCTGATTGGAGAGAGCATCAAAACCAACTTGAGAGAGAGAGAGAGAAACATCATAGCATTAGTGTAGCTTTTATTTTATTTTTTAAGAGAGAAACTCAAATAAATTGTAATAATATTGGCACAAGGACATTTGGACGGTTAGACTCTCGCGGACCTATTTTACCAAGTGTATGTTCACTTGGGGGCCCGCCAATTTTTATCATATTTTATCTGTATTCTGACTTTTGTCCTCCCTATTTTTTCCGCTTGTTTTTACTTGATTCTCGTATTTAAAGTTTTCCACATTTATTTTTATTTGTTTTATGTGAATGAGCCATTAGATTTTTAGGATTGCTTGACTCGGTAACTTAGGTCCACAACTCTGATATATGCATCCCTATAGATTCTATGCTTGGACAATAGTTCAAAATAAAATTGTGCTTCACACTAATAACAATTCATGCTTAGCGTGATTTCACCGGCTTGCATCTCATATAATGTAGATTTAAATCCCTTGTCTTGCATCCCGCATGGAGAGAGTTGTGAAGCACTGTAAGTCTCTTATGAGTTCTCCATCATAGTGTCACTTGCACGGCTTTTCCGCCTTCTCTCTCAATTTTGTATCACTTAGGTTTTTTAAAAAAAATCAAAAAATAGTTAGACAAATTATTTTTAAAAATACTCAAAAAGAAAATATTTAAAAATTAAAATAAGGTGAATGTTTGATAAACTTCGACCTAAAATAAAATTCATAATAGACATTCATTGTATTGGGTTCAAGAAGCCCACACTGTTTTTAGGTACACCCCAGGCAGAGTGAGGTACGACCCTAGGAAAATAGAGTCAAAATCCCTGCCTGAGTACTGCCATGTTCTTGACTGGATTCATAAAGTATTGGTGCTTCTATTGTATGTAGACAAGTAGGGATTCATCTGCTTGCAGACTTAGTCTGAAGTATTGAGCTTAGACCTCCCCTCATGGGAGTATCTGTCTCATTGTTCCACGTTCGAGTATCCCACCAGGGGAAGTATTGGTTTCACCTATTATTAAGATGGGAAAATCATGTATTTTTATTTTTTTCAATTAAGTGAATGAAATGTCGATGCAACCCTAATCTCCCTCAAACAAAAATTATTTTTAATTATTCAATCTCAAACCAACAACACAAATGAGTGTAAGCAAGAGATAAATATTACTATTTATTTAGATGTATAGCGTACATGATAAAACTTAATGAGGCTACAAAATCTCGAGGTTATTTAAATCAAAGAAAAATCAATGAAATAAAAATGAGTTCTCTTTATGCAAATTCTTGGTGTTTTATGAGTTTTTGTCATTTTTAATTTTTTGTGAAATTTTAAGTTTTTATATTTTTTATGCTCTCCTGATTTCATATTTTTTTAATGATTTTTATTTTTCCAAGTGTTTTTGTATTTCTAATTTTAAAACAACACAAAATAAGGAATATAAACAAAGAAAAGAAAACGATATTTCTGTATTTTTACAATATAGGAAAATGTATAGAAAATTCAAATAAAAATATTTTTAGGTTTTTGACAATTTTTTACTATTTTTATTATTTTTGGAGATTTTTTAGGATTTTTAAAACTATTAAAAATCTGAAAAAAATAATAAATAAAAAACAATGCAAATTTTTTTGAGTTTCTAAAATAGCAAATAAAATAAAAAATATGTAAAATTTAAAAAGAAATAAAGATGAATTTTCAGGTTTTCCATAAAGGTATTTTATGACTTTTTGTTTTTAGTGAATTTATAAGATTTTTAGTATTTTTAGTTTAGTATTTTATTGGTTTTATAAAGATTTAAATATGAAAATTATACATATTTTAAAACAAATAAAAATAAATAACCACAATTTTTTTAGAATTTTTAAAAAGTTTTTATATTTTATTTGAATTAATACATAAAATAGGAGAAAATTAAGACGTTTTTTATTGAAATAAATAAAACAAAATAAAATTCAAAACAAAAATTATGGTTAATAAAGATGATTAGCAATAATTAACAATGAGTGATTAACCATTTATTAAACTAGATTAACAAACAAATTAATAAACTGCATAAAGGACCTAAATGCAAGTATTTTTATCTAGAAGACTAAAGCAATAAGAAATAAAGAACAAATAGGGGAGAAATTGCAGTTTTCCCAAATAAGGCACATGCCGGCGCACATGATAGGCGCTTGCATGGACCTCGAGGGGAATATTTTATTCTAAGGGTCCACACAGTAACAAATAAGCACATGATCTATAATGTATATTCACCAGTAGTCACGTGCAATGTACGTTTATACAGTTTAAACCGAACTTAAACGCAAATAATAAAAATAAAGAGAACTCAAATGCAAATTTCCAAGCAAAAAATAAAATGACAAGTATCCAACCGAGATTTATTTACAAATCAAATGAAAGACATGGGCTAATGAGCAAAATATTCACTTATCCACATGATAAAATAGAGGGCTGAGATGCGCCTCCTTATCCGATCTGACGATTGAGCTTTAGGTGCCAAGGGTTGATGTAGATCTGATCTGAAATTGTGATCAACAACTAACAATTGGGGTTTTATCTACGACCGCAATGCGATCTGGAAGACATATTCCTGATCCGACGTCTCTGGGAGCTGCTGGAAGAACACGTATGAAGGTCATCGTCGATGAATTTCAACCGACCAAATCTCAGCCGATCTCCACCTGATGCGACTCATAAAGGTCGATTCATGTTCCTACAACGCTACTCTATCTATTGGATATGCTTTGAGGGCTTGATGACATCCGATCTCCAATCTGGAGCTATGGTGGCTGCAGTTGTTCAATACCCTCAAGATCTCGATCTCCCACTCTTTTGTAGCTCTAAGCACTTGCAGTTGGTTATTCATGCTAGAAGAAGAACTCCGGTTGACTTATTAGGCTAGAAAACATATGAAATAAAGGAGTGAATGGGGATTCCGATGAAGGTGATCGAAACGGAGTGGGCTGGATAGATATGGAAGAAGATGAAGATGGGTGTGGCGGATGTAATGCACGAATCAGATATTTGAAATGGAAGATCAGGGTGATTCGATCGAGCATATCAGAGCTCAGGTGGCGATGATATGATCTATACTAGTATGAAAATTAAAAATCAGAATAAAAAGCGAAATGAAAATCAGAATTACCTAATTAGACCTACTGTAGTGTGAGAAGATGATAGCCTCGATTCACGACGTCAGGAGAAAAAGCGTGGACGGTCGTCGGTGAACTCCAACGATCGTGATGGATCATGAATTCCAACGCTCCAAACACTCTCCCAATAGTGGACGTGATGCTTTATCACCATCTAACACTCCAAGGTTCGATTTCGGGCGAAAACTAGGGGAAATGGATCAGGGTATGAGGTTGATCTAGGAGGGTTTTTTTTATACAAGTTGGATGCAGAAAAATTCAAATGCTGAATGAACGTGAACTGAGGTGAGTTATTCGAAAAGGATGATCGGGCGAGTGAATCGATAAACCGGCAACAAATTCTGTGAAGGAATCGGATGCCAAAGATAAAGGGATCGGCCTTTGTGAGAAGCATATCTGACGAGGGGGTTATTCGGGCGGAGCAGAAGATAGAAAGCTGATTCGGGCCAACGGGACCCGGGTCTGGCCAATGAGGACGACTCTGGAATAAGACAAAGTCCGAATAAAGACAAAATAACAATAAAAGTTAAATAAATTAAAATAAAAATTGAAATGATTTTTAAATAAATAATAATTTTAATAGAAAATGTTAATAAATAAATAATATTAATTTTAGTGATTTTTAATAAATTAAATAATTAAATAGGTTAAAATAAATAACGACCTTTGTTCATAGGTATTTTTACCTATATATAACACCTTGATTTTTAATAACTTATTTTTATAAATAAATATATAATTAATTTTATTTAATTACAACATTTTTCAATGATTTTATTTTTATTTTTATTTTATTTTTATGGAATAATTTATTAGGTTAATAAATGAGTACATTTACCATATATACATAGTGGTACATGTACAATATATACATTAATTTGTTTTTTGTCATTTTGACTTTGTAAGTTTTATTTGCATTTTTCTTAGATAAAATACAATATCTACAATCATTTAAAAATCAATATGCACAAATATATACATAAAATACATAAAAATAATGTATTCACACAATATATAGTGCTTGTACAATATAAAATGTACTCCAAAAAGCTACTTTTTGCATCTTAACTCCAATTTTAACAAAATACTGGCAGTTTTTAGCTTATTTTATTTAGAGTACAATGAAAGTGAGTTTTCTTTATTTTGAGTTTTTATGGAGAAGATATAAGTCTGACAAGTTTGATTTTGTGGCCTTTTCAAAGTGTCATTTTTTACACAATGTACAACGATTCTCCTTGCAATTGTTTTTAATATTTCATATCTTATTTTTATGTACAAGTTCTAAGAATAAAATATTTTTATTTGAGATGAATTAAGTGATAAATAAAATAGAGTAAGAATATATATACAAAATAATGGCATATGTGCATTTTGTACACGATGGATGGAATTTAATTTTCTTTATTTTTCTACATCTGGCCTTATCTCCCCCTACTTTATTCCTTGTCGATCAGTTCAAGTCTTGACCTTCTCTCGGACCAGAGTTAGCATGTACTTATTGCATATATACAATCTTCATTTTCTTTATTTATCCTTTATTGCTTTATTTATTTATTTTAGGTTAAAAATAATGATATTTGTACATATATACAAAAGAATCAAGAATTATAAAACAAGGATTTATTATATTTACATGTGCTTAAGAAGAGATTTTAAGCTAAAAAATGAATAAAGATGATGAAAGACAGATTCTTCACCTATTGGCTTCCTCCTCTATTCTTTGGTTGAGTAGTGGATCCAAACCTAATAGTAAGGATTCTCTTAAAAAGTACATGCTACATGTTATAAAGGAAATGGGAAGTACGTGATACTCTTATGATAGTACTCACTCTTCAGTAGGTCTATCCTCTAAGAACTTGTTAAAAGATTGCTTGAAAATAATTTAAAATTGAAAAGATAAAACCACCCGAACTCTTATAGCTTCACGTGACGTGAGTTGATGAATCCATTACTTTGGTGTTTGTTTGAATTAGATTTTATGTCAAAGACCAGTCACGCACACTTACGCCCTTTTTTCTTTTATCTATTTTCATTCCTTCTTACTTTGCTCACTTTGAGCCTTCTTTTATTCTCCTCTTCATTTCATCTTATTATATCGTTGGGTTCCATTCATCATTTACTATGCTTCTCTCTTGAGATGTCTATTCATGGATGATTTAGTCGATACCCTGTCGACACCTACATCTATTCCGTGAATTCGACATCTTCAATAATTCTAGGCGATTCACGAGAATACGATCTGGACTTTGCGAGCCAATCTACAAACTCCATGTCTTCTTCTCCAATAAATCAGAATCACTCTTGTCCCAACATTCGCTCTTCATGGATGGAGATCGATTTATCTTCATATCAAATACTCCATTAACATTTATCTAGAATTGACAATAATTCCAGATCCATCCTTTCATCTAATGCATCACATCGAGCTGATCAGGGTACCTTTGAATGTGCAGAACAAGAGCTGAATTTGGACCCCGTGCAGATCAATTCCTCAGAGTATGATTCATAGATGGATCCACAAGGGAAAGAGAAGGGACCACAACAGTCGAATCTGGGTTTGCATCCAGATCAAAATGCCATCAATGCATCGTTGCTCGCATCTATGTAGTCTATCTAGTAGCAACTGACAGATCAGGCTCTCACCCAGGTCACCTTCACCGACATGCTCAATGACGTGAGGAGAGATAGAAGGAACCAAGGAGGAGGAGGAAATGATGATGAACAAGGAGATGGACCCCATGGAGAACCAACAAACGAACCAAGAAGATAGATCATAAGCCTATGCTTAAGGAGATATACAACCATGGCTCTATCCAGATGACTGAGTGGATACAGACTCCTGTAGTCCACGGACACTTTGAGCTTAAGCCTCAATTTTGGCTCTTCTTCCCTTCTTCCATAGGAACACCAATGAAGAATCGTATATCCATCTCCAACAATTTTCCCACATATGACACACAACTCACTACCCTAACATCTTGTTAGCTTTAGTCAAAATGATTGCATCCCCCTTTATCCTTCATGACAAGGCTTTGTATTGGATAAATCACTTGGGGATGGTCATGATGACATGGCGGTCCTCCATAAATTCTATCCACTAGGTTGTTTGAATCAGATGCGTGCCAAGATTTCCATCTTCTCCTAAGGACCACACGAGTCCATTCATGAAGCCTGAGAAAGGTTTAAAGATTACAAGAGAAGTTCCCCCATCATGATATTCTTAGGACCAACCTGGTCTAACATTTCTTTGGGGGCCTCACACAAGAGAGCTAGAGGCTAATCGATGCCGCATGTGGCAAATCTCACTTCAACAAGGATAAGAACATTGTCTGGCAGATTTTCAAAGAAATGGTCGAAGGAGAGGCTGCATTGTCCTCATTCCGTGCATACCATCAACAACCCCATATCCACCACAAGCCCATCAATACAGTGACATCACATGAATCAGACATGGATGAGAGCTCCAACCTTAGCATCATTGGGTCACCTGTCCAAAGTTGATATTATTAAGAAGCGATCACAAGACCTTGAAAAATTATCTATGATCGAACAGAGAACCCATCGCCTAGACAAGTTGGATCAAATCACCAAGCATTTGGAGATGTTGTTCAACAATATTAATGTCGTCCGGTTTACAAGCCCGACAACACAATTCATGCTGAGTCGAAAGAGCCGTCATCACCACAACAACCTCAACCGAGTTCAGGGTAGCCTCAGGTCTAGCATGTGCACTATGTGTAGGCACCTGATCAGGAACCTCCATAGTTGTCACAACAACTTGTTGTATACATGCCTGAGCCCCAGCCTCCATCATTTGTGGATTCGTTTTCCCACCACCACTCCAAATCCAGGAAGTGAACAACATATAGAATAACGATGCATAATGGACCAGTCCAGGCAGACAACAACATGGCTAGTCCTCTGCAATTCGGTTGTATCATCCGCCTTCTGGTGGGAGGTTTGTCCAGAACAAGCCTTTGCAGTAGCAATATCCACCATATCATAATACTTGCAGACAAAATCATTCACACCAGCAGTCGTCGTACCGATAGTACCAGTCGCATCATAATTACGTGACTACTTAGAATCGGTATCCTCCTCCTCCTCAGCATTACCATCAACATCCTCCTCCTCGATACAATTCACAATTTTCCATTTACAACCTCAACATTATCACTCCTAGCTGGTCAACATGTTGGACCCGAGACCACCCTAGTGAACCCATTTCTTGACAGTTTGGCTCAACTAGTGAACAACCTAGCAGAGGTGAGTCAGAAACTCGATGATCTCACTGCAACCAAAACTCCTATCACAATGCAGGTCGAAGCCAACCCCAATAACTTCAAACGGAAAGAGCAGGAGTGATAGGACGTCGCAACCGTCTGTCGCACAGAAAAGGAAGAATAAAGTAGCATCTGACGAGTTATCGCATTCTTCATCAGTCGGACTAACAACAGAGCCAGGTGAGGAAGAAGATGATGGAGGAGCAGCACCAACCCACCAGCACTAAGAACAAAAAGACAAAAAAATCAGTAAAATGAAAAAAAATAAAAAAAGACAATAAGAGCCAAAGACAAACAGACTCAGTCCATGAAAAGCAAGCACTAATCGAAACTCTAGAGTCGACCGGCGAAGCCGAATTCTCATGTGGATACTTTTTTGCATGTTTTGAATGACTTCACTTCTTTTGGTCAGTCATTTGTAAATAATGATGAAATTAAGAATATTGCATTTCCTTCTGTGAATATTCCTTTTACTTAAGCAATGAAAAAAATCCAAAAAATGGAAAAAATAAAAAATGCATTGTCAGATCCAATTGTCACGGAAATTATTAAAAATCTTGTTTTAAATATGTTATTGATGAAGGTCATGGAATACATGCCAGCATTGAAGAAAGGTTTGAAAGATGCATGTATCAGGGAGTATCAACCTTGCAAGAACAGACGCAGCCGAGGAGAACAACATATCTTGACCATGGCCATAGTGAATGCTATCAGTGATCTCCCATAGAAAAAGAAAGACAAGGAGCACCCTTAATAAGATGTAAGATTTTTTTATCATACTTTTGAGCGGACCTTGGTTGATAGCAGTTCTTCTATATACCTCATGCCCTCCTCATTACTTGAAGAATTCAAGCTGGGTCCGCTTAAACCCACTCGTTATGATAACTATAGTTTATGAATCGATCCATTAAGCGGTTCATGGTTTACAAGAGGACGTTATTGTGACTATACAGGACATGCGTTTCCCAGTAGACTTTGTTGTCTTGGATATGGATTCTCCTACACCGTTGCTCTAGACCCTGACTATTCTTGGTTGGCCATTCCTTCGAGCTGTCAAAGAGGTCATTGAATATGGGTCTAGGAAGATTACATTTTGCTCCTGCAATGACAAGGTCACCATAGACATGATCAACGAGCCGAAAGCCACATCTAATGAAGGCAAGCAAGAACCGACTAATGTCTGTGACATTGTTGACATAAGTAATCAACAAATTTCTCTTAATGATATTTTACCACAGTAAGTCCTCTCTTCAGAGGAAGATATGGAAAGCATAATCGATCCTTACTCCCTTATCACTTGGGAGACTGAATCGGAATCAATGATTAGCTTGTTGAAGAAGATTCATGCTAATCTGAACATGAAATATTCATTGCATATGTGTTCTGTACATTTTTATCAGAGTCACAAGTTTACATGGGTGGATAACACCTCAATGATTTCAGTAGACCATTCATCTGCCAATAATGTTTCTGAAGTATCTACAGAGCATACTCAACAATCACCTGATCTAAAAAAGCTCCCGACAGGTCTGAAGTATGGTTTCCTTATGGGTGGAGAAAGCATGTATCCGATCATCATTAGCAACAGTCTGACTCTGGATCAGGAATATTTGTTGCTTGAAGTTCTAGAGAAAAATAGTAAGGCACTTGTTTAGAAAGTTTCGAATCTCTGAGGGATAAATCCAACATTGTATTCACACCATATTTATCATGAATATGACTGCAAGTCGTCCCATAAATTTTAAAGCAGGTTAAATCCTAACCTTCGGGATGTAGTGATGAAGGAAATCATGAAATGGTGTGAAGCAGACTTCATTTATTCCATCTCTGATTCAAAATGGGTGAGTGATAATCGAGAGAAATGGAGGATCGCACGATCTCACAAGGCGAGCCGCAGTCAATGAGTTGACCACTCAACCTTTCCCGGTTAGCCAGCAATTAACCCACAACATACATAATTCAATCAATAGAAAAAAATGTGGAATTAAAATTTATTTTCTCTACCATAACATGCATAGCAAGCAAGCATGTAGAGTTCGAACCACAGAAAGCAATATGGGTAGGCTAATGTTATTTTCTTTTTGTGTAACCAAGTCAATCATCATGCATGTGCATTGATATTTTTGTGGGTTTTTAAATTTTATATTATTTTATTTTTTTCATTTTATTTTTGGTTTTATAATTTTGTATTTTCTTTTTATATTTTTCAATTTTTATATTTTTTCATTTAAATACAATATATATATGTCGAGATATATTTACATATATGTATATGTGTGGATACAATATAAGCATATATGGATAATATATATGTAAAAATAGTCAACATACAATAGAAATAATATTTTATGGTTTTTATATTTTTCTAATTTTTTGTTATTTTTCTAGAATTTTTGCTAATTTTTATGTATTTTTAAAGTAAAAAATATTCCAAATAATGGATTAGTTAAATACCTAAAATTGAATTGGATTTTAAAAATAGTAAATAAACTCCAAAACTATCCAAATCAATTTTAATATATAAATATATATATAAATAAAATTATAAAATAGGAACATATATTTTTGGATTTTTTAAGAATTTTTAAGATTTTTATAAGAGATTTTGGAATTTTTAGAGTTTTAGACTTTTTATTTTTCCATTTTTTAGTGATTTTTGGTCTGTAAATAAAATAGGTCAAAATATACTATATATATTAGAATTTTTAGAGACGTTTTAATGTTTTTTTTGGTATTTTCTAAGTTAAACATGGAATATATAGGCTCCTTTCAATTTTTAATAAATAATAAAATACCCAAAAATGCCAAGTAGACTTGTGGCACGAAAGCATGATGCATGAGGTATCTTTCCCTATTTTCATGGATTTTTAGAAGCTCAATAAGTATTTTTAATAATTAGATAAAACATACAAAAATCAAAGTCCTGACAGGGGCATTTTTGCAAATAAAATATACTATAGGGGCTACAGTGCAAGAGTGCCAATGCAATAAAATATTTATTTAATTTTTAAAGTCCACTTTACAATTACAAAACCCGTAGGGTATTCTTGCAATTAGACTATCTCGTAAGACGGCACGTGACGTAGCCTGGAAAGGACCAAAATGCAAATATAGTAAAGTCCAAGGGCCTTTCAGCAAATTTCATAGAAATATACAACATTCATTTAATTTTATTAGTCTTATTATAAATACAAAAAGTAACAGGGGTGTCCCTGCAATTTCGTCACCTCACATGGGACGTCACGTGAGGTGACGTGGACTGGTCCCAAACATAATTTACAGAAATACATGGGCCTATTTACAAAATGTCTATTTATTTTTAAACACCAACTTTTATTTACAGAGCTAAATAATAAAATACAAAAAGGTGGGGGTAAGTTTGCAATTTACCCCAAACGTGTGTGCTGATGGACGGTTGGGATCTCTTCACTTGGACATGTGGCGCGTCCACGTTCTACGATGACGCTTCGCCCTTGGACGGTATTGATTAGATCAGTTGGGTTGATCCTACGGTGCTGGCGTGGCGACATCCAACGGCTAGGGATCCAACTGGCAGCTGCTGTTGATCGAACGACGGGGAGCAAGGGAGGAGGAACATGGAAGAACGTCGGGGGAGACGAACTTTGATCCCCCCTCCCGTGCATCTTCGACGGTCTTTGAAGCTCCTGAATGGCCAGATAGATCCACTGCATAGTCCTCTGTAAGATGGAGGTCTCAGTAAGGTCAGAGGGTACCCGGAGTAACCCCACGAGGTCGGGGAAGGTGAGGTACTCCAGGTACCTCCGGTGAAGCTTCGACTCCCCTCCACGGGTCACTTTGGCGCTTGGGACCTGCACAAGTGAACTCACGGGTCGAGGGCAAAGTGCCTCGACACAGTTGAGCGCGGAATGCGACGAAGTATGAGCGATGGCGAAGAGGTCCGGCGAGGGCAACGGAGTTGGACCTCCAAATCCAGATCCAAGGAGGATCTGATTGAATGAAGGCGCGTGGGATGATCATAAGGTGAAGGGAAACAAGAGAAGGCGGAAGGCATGGTGGAGAAGGGATGAACACGCACGGAGGAGCTCACCGGAGCTTGACTCCGACGAACTACAGGATGATCAATTTACACTACTCTAATTAACTAAATCATAAACTAATAGCAAGAAATTAAACCTACGACTGAAAGAAGCAAAATGAACGAGAAAGGAACAACTCAAACCTGGAGTAACCCGGGGCGCAGGGTCGCCAGCGACGGGCGACCGTGGGTGCACCCCTCGCTCCTGAAGCTCGGGCTGGGCTTGGAGACACTCCCCTTGTCACGAGGATTCCTCCTAGACTCTAAACCAAGGCTAATAGACGCTCAACAGTGACCAAAATTGCAAGGAGACTCGGGAAGGTTTATTTATAGAACATAGCATCACCCGTATTTGACTGGCTAATTGTGGCGATTCGAGCATATATACAAGAGATTAAAGGGTATGGAGAGTATGTGTAATGATCAATGATCATTTCGTATGAAGGGGACAAAGGCGATTGAGTGATGAGACGCCCAGGAAAAATGTACGAAATCGTGGGATTGGACAGGTTTGACAGAATTGGAGGCGCAGGGGGAAGTTGACCGGAGGTCAACTCAGGAAGCGCCCTTATTGGTCCACGCATGAGCACAAGAAGACAAAACATCAATTTTATTAAAGAATAAATAATTTAAAATAGTAAATGATTTTATTAATTTTCAAATATAAAATAAAAAATGTTTATTATTTAATGTAGTATTTTATTATTCTTTTTATTTATTTTTTAAGATTTATTTATTAGTAGTTAATTTTTAATAGTGTATTTATAAGTATATTCATCTATGTTTTATACATTTTTATTTTATTTTGTATATTTCATTTTATTATTTTATCCTTTTATTTTATATATTTATAACTTATTTTGGTGAGTATAAATATATTTTTATTTTATTTTTATGATGTTATTTGTATACTTAAATAAATAGATATGTATCTTTTATAGGTATATTTCTAGGTACTTTACTTATGTATTATATACATCTTTTTATTTTAATGTATTTTCTTGAGTTTTATTTTGGTTTTGCATTTTTAATAGAATATTAATATTGTATACAAGATTATAAAAATATAAATGAATAAGGAAATAAAAGAATAAAGTCCACTTTATTTATATACATATATAGCATATGTATTTTGTTTATGTATGTATATAGACTTATTTTATTTTATATTTTCCTTTTGGTGTTATTTTGGTTTTAATATGTACATGTGTTATAAATAATAATTACAAAATTAAAAAAAACATGAATTTGTAAAAATAATGAAGGGTGAATAAAATTAATATTTTAATCGGTATAATATACAATGAGGGTCAAAAACCTAACTTTCACTCAATAACTCCAAAAAATATGAAACCACCACCATTAAATAGCTTGTGAAAGGTTTATATACAATTAAAGTGATTTTGCTATGTTATGAGTTTTATTTGAAAGATATGGGTATGGGAAGTTGGGTTTTTGGCCTTTTATTTTGTGTATAAAAATAACATTGTATATTATTTTAGTACAAACTCATTTTTGTATTTTTATTTCCATTAATATCTACAACTTTCATGTACAAAGTTCCTTCATTTGATGAATAAATAATAAAGAATAAAATAGGTGTACATAAATAATGAATAAGAGTTGGGTTTTTTTATTCTACTTTTGGCCCTTATCTCCCCCTACTTTATTCCTTGTTGACCAACTCAATTCTTGACTTGGTCTCACGATTTAGGGTCATAAATATCTTCAATATTTTATCCTTTTCTTCTTTTTATTCTATAATGTAGGCATTAAAAACCATGTTTTATATACAAATAATGCAATAAATAATGAATGCTATTATGTACAAATTAATGATATTTGCATGCATTAGCTAGGATTTTTAAGGCCAAAATGATAGAATAACGGTGATGAAATGAAGATTCATCACCCCACTATACTTGTCTTTGCTAGTCCCTAGCAAACACTTATGCAATACATATGAAAAGAATAAAGAAGAAAAGAAAAAGAAAGAGTAAATAAAATTGCTTTCAGTTGTCGAACTTGCCTTTACAAAATCAAAGTTTAGAGCTTAAGTCAGACCTTGATGTGAAAGTGTGTGTGGAACCTGGTAGAGAACCAAATTGAAAACACAATAGCCTTCGAGAGTCACAGAACTCGGTTCAAACCACCTCAATAGCCAGGTCTGAACTAGCCTACATCATACGCAAACCCTTATGACTATGAAGCTGACTTGTATGGTGTAAGTGGTAGTGGCTCTCCCCAACTGAAATGAAAAAGGAACTGATTTCTCCAGAATGACAACCCAATGATTCCACATTCCAGCACTTTGTCCTCGAGGAGCGGGGTATTCCCTTCTAAGTTCAAGTGGCATCCAACTCAAGAGGAGGAGTTGAAGAAAAGAATGAATGGTAGCCAGTGTACCTACCTATCCTGGGATGCATGACTAGTGTAGTCAAGTCATCCAGCTGCAGGCTCACATGGTATAACTTTAGTGCTCAAGCTTGCTTATTGACTATACAACATATATACATACTCCGGTAGGCATTTTATTTTTATTTGCTGGCCTGTCCACTTTTTTTGGAGTTTTTTTTCAACATAATATTTACAACAGTATTTACATAAGGAGTTTCTCCTCTTGATCCAGAAGACTATCCCTCTTTTGAAGCTTTATTGCAACACACACTCTCTTGTCTTTAGACTTCATGGTAACTGGACTAGGTTGGGGTGCACTTCCCCCCTAGATTAGGACGAACGTTTCCACTCTTATGCGTCTCAGACCGACAAATCCAACCCCCTCACCACTCGAACTGAGTTGAGCCCATGTGAAAGGTACAAGTGTCCAAGTTAGGTCACGACCGACAAGAGCCATGCATGCATCTCGAAAAGTTCTAGTTAGTCAGTTGAGGGACTTGAACCCAGCCCTGAGTCTCAAAGAATTAAGTCCTAATGGACCTGGAGTACCTTAAACCTAGTTCTCATAAGGTTCCAATGCAATTAGGTACAGTGGGGTCCAACCAAGCTCCGATCTTCGATTTTATTGGACAAGTTCAATCATCAAGCTCAATTGAAAAGAATAATATGAATGCTATGTTCAATGATGCAAAGAATGATGCAATTTTTCAAAGATTTTTGAGATCAAAGAAAATTTTTACACAAAGAATTTAGCAAATAAAAAGAATTTTGGCACACGAAATATAAAATATATTCAACTATTTACGTGGGTGTGCTTCTTTTTATTTATTTACAAGGGTAAGAATTTAAAGAATTTACAGTTTTTTACCAGGTTATTTATTTAGGAATATATATATATATACAATTGGTAAAGAATTTGATTTATTTAGATATATGTTTTATTCCTATTTAATGATGCATTTATTCCTCAAATTTAATTGAAAACAATTTTGAAAACTATAGTACACGATAATTTTTGCAAAAAATTACAAACATTTGAAAGCCATTTTGCAAAGATTTTTCAAACAATATATAAAATTTTCGAAATAATTACAACACATTTTCAAAATCATTTGCAAATAGGTTTTCAGAACTTTTATTTCACCCAAAGAAAAGAATTTTTGCAAATCAAAGTATTTTTCCTAAGGTTGAAAACATTTCATAAAAAGTTTTCCATGCGGGTCACACCATTTTTCAAATCATTTTGTAGAAGTAGTTTTAACCTGATACAAAAAGGATGTGTACACACAAAATATTTTTGGTATTTTTGGTTTTGCAGATGTTTTTGTGATTTTTGAAAATAGGTACATATCTTTACATGGGGATATATCTTATATATACAAGAGTTTTGGTTCTTAAAGGGTTTATAAGGGATGATTGATCACTTTTATACATTTATACAGATTTTTGAGTATGGTGTATATACTCCTCAAACTTGTTTGAAAATCATTTTTCCAAAACAACTTTGAAAAACTATAGTCCAACATAATTTTTACAAGCGGTTTTTACAAATATTTACTCATATTTAGAAATCATTTTTGCAAAAGTTTTTCAAACAGTATATATTGATTTTTCAAAATATTTTTGCAACCATTTTTCCAACCATTTGCAAATCATTTTTCAAACATTTATATTTCACGTAATCAAAATAAATTTTTGCAAACACAAATTTTTTCAAAGGTTGAACATATTTTACAAAATATTTTCCAAATAGTTTTTAAATAGACTTTCAAACTATTTTTCAAACATTTTGCAAAAGTATTTTTACCTGACTTATTAATCAGTATGTACAAAGGATGTTTGAGGAGCTATAACCATCTTTTTATTATAACATTATAATGAATTTGGCAGTGTTTTTAGCCCAAAGTACTATACAAAAGTACGAGTTATGGCTTTAAAGTATATACATAGTATATACGACCCCCCTATACTTAGCTCGAGCTATGTCCTCATAGATAAAGGAGGAAAAGAAAATATATAACTCGGACTGAGTATAGAAGAGTCTAAGAAATAAAGAAACGAGGGTATGAATAAATGAATGGGAAGTTGACTGTCCTCCCTTAGGATCAAATACTCCTAAGTATATCAGACTATATACAAAGCATGGAGGGTCAAGGGTGAGGATGAACAGATCGTACTCATACTGTCTCCCCCCTATACTTAGGGTAAGAGAGCCCTAAGTATAGGCGAGAAGAGGAGACAATGGAGAGAATCAACAAATGAAAATAATCGGGATGTATGTCCCCCTATACTTAGGGCAAGGTGTGCCCTAAGTATAGAAGACTGACAAATAGGGTGAGGCACCTCATAAATATATATGTATACATTTTTTTCTGTTGTGAATGAAAGCGGGAAATGAAAAGAAGAAAATATCAAAGATCAAAGAAAAAGTTTTTGAGTAACATTATCTAAATCTTTGATGATGCTAGAGTTGTGGATGTATCATCTGAGTGCAGTACTTGGATTGAGCCGACAACGACCAAGAAGGTATCGTGCTCAAGGTAACGCCTCAATAACTGACCCTTAATGACAAATGGTTGTGCGTCAGAAGACAACTCTGATATTGCAATACTACCATTGTCATGCATTTCTCGTACTTGAAACAACCTTGACATTTGCTTTTCAATTTGCCCAGGAAGATCTTCAACTTTGCATCAAATAGCCACACTTTCTGTCCAATGTCGAAGGTCTTTCGTCTGATGTATCGGTCATGCTAACATTTCGGCTTCTCTTTGTACATCAATGTGTTATTGTATGCATAGTCTCAAAACTTCAGGAACATGTTCAGATCATCTTTTCTTTTCTGACCACTTTTCTGTGAGTCCAAATTACACATATTGATTGTCCATAAGGATTTGTGGATTAGTACCACAGGAAGATGACATGGTTTTCCATACACAAGACAATAGGGCGACATGCCCAAAGGAGACTTGTAAGTTGTTCTGTAGGCCCATAGGACGATGTCCAAGAGTTGGGACCAATTCTTTCTATCCGGCTTCACAAGCTTCTGAAGGATTGTCTTGATTTCTCTGTTTGATAGTTCTGCCATGCCATTGGTCTGGGGATGGTAAGGAGATGCAACTCGACGCTCGATGCCGTACTCCTTCGTTAATTTTGTGACCTCTTTATTAGTAAACTGGCTACCCCCGTCTGATATGAGAATCTTCGGCATCCCGAACTGTGAATTGATGTTTTCTTTAAGAAAGCGACATACTATGCGGTTGTCAGTGGCTCGAGCGGGGATAGCTTCAACCTAGTGACTCACGGTAAGAAGGATGTGCTCATATCCCTGATTGTTGGGGAAAGGTCCCATGAAATCGATGCTCCAAGCATCGAAAATGTCTGCTATCTGAATGATCTTTAAGGGCATTGAGTCTTTCGTTGAAAGGGTGCCTTTCAATCTCTGACAGTCAGTGCATCGTTTGATGAAGACTGCTACATCCTTGAATAGTGTGGGCCGCCAGAAGCCACAATGAACTATTTTTTGTTGTCGTTCGATCTCCAGAGTGGTGTCCACCAGATTCGAGCGAGTGACAATGCTCAAGGACACTATGATACTCCTACTGAGGGATACAGCTGCGCCAAATGCAATCTGCTCCTTCCCTGAATAAGAGAGGATCCTCCCATTGGTAGAAATGGATCGTCGATAAGAATTTTTCTTTTCGAATCTTCGTCCAATCCTGCGATACTACCCCTGAGATGAGGTAGTTAACAATATCAGCATACCAAGGAAGCCAATCCACTGCCAGAATTGACTCGTTAGGAAAGGTGTCTATGATGGGTGTACTGCTCAATGGGGGCTCTTGCTGCTCTATCTTGGAGAGGTGATCTGCTACCACATTCTGGACTCCAGGTTTGTCCTCGATTTCCAAATCGAATTCCTGGAGGAGAAGGATTCATCCGATCGTCTAGGTTTGGCGTCCTTCTTCTGCTGCAAATATTGGATAGCAGAGCAATCGGTAAAGATGGTGACTTTTGATCCAAGCAGATATGATCTAAACTTCTTGAGGGTGAATACCAAAACCAGCAACTCTTTCTCTATCACCGTATAATTTTTCTGAGCTTCATCTAATGTTTTGCTAGCGTAATGAATGGCATAGGGTGCCTTGTCTTTTCTTTGTCCTAGAACATCCCCAACTGCAAAGTATGACACGTCTGTCATGATCTCAAAGGGGATAGACCAATCCGATGGTTGTAGGACTGGAGCTTGAGTGACGAGCTCCTTCAACTGATTGAATGAAAGGAGAACCTGTTGATCTACATTAAACTCGATCTATGTGCATAGAAGTTCTGTAAGAGGTCGGGCAATGCGATTGAAATCTCGGATGAACCTTCTGTAGAAACCCACATGCCTCAAGAATGACCTCACGTTCTTAACTGTCTGAGGTGGCTCAAGATTGGCAATCACATCCACCTTTACCAGGTCTACTTCCATGCTACGTTTAGAAATGACATGACCCAGCACAATCCCTTTGGTGACCATGAAGTGGCTTTTTTCCCATGATAGCACTAGATTGACTTCACGATATTTCTGAAGTACTCTATCTAAGTGCTTAAGACACGAATCAAAGTTGTCACCATAGACGGAGAAGTCGTCCATAAACACCTCAAGAAAATGGTCTACCATCTCAGCAAAGACAGCAAGCATGCATCTCTATAATGTCGCTGGTGTATTGCACAATCCAAAGGGCATTCTCCTGAAAGCACATGTGCCGAACGGGCAAGTGAAGGTTGTCTTATCTTGATCTTCAGGGGTGATTGCCACTTGATTATATCGGAGTACCCATCCAAAAAGCAGAAGAACTTCTTACCAGCTAGTCTTTCCAGAACTTGGTCAATGAATGGCAAAGGGAAGTGGTCCTTCTTCGTTGATGCATTAAGATGGTGGTAGTCAACACATACATGCAAGGATGTTGGTACCCAAGTAGATATCTCCTCTCCTCTGTCATTTGTGACTACAGTAAGCCCCAACTTCTTTGGAACTACGTGCAAGGGGCTTACCCATTTTGAATCGGAGATGGGATAAATAAAACCTGCATCATACCATTTCATGATTTCTTTCATTACGACGTCCCTCAGATTAGGATTCAATCTTCTTTGAAACTCGCGGGACAGCTTGCCATCTTCTTACAGGTATATATAGAATGCATGATTTATCCTGCGGAGATCTGATACATGCCAACCAAGTACCTTGCATTTTTTCTCTAGAACCTCGAGAAGTTGAGATTCTTGATCCAGGGTCAGTCTGCCGCTAATGATGACCGGATACATGTTTTCTGCACCCGCAAGGAAAGCATACTTCAGATCTGCTGGAAGTGGCTTGAGTTCCGATTCTGCTCTGGCCAACTTATCAGTCACTTCGGAAACTGTATTGGTGGTGGGATGTGTTGCTTGAACTTTGGCAGTGCTGCTGACCTCAGTGCTCTGCTGAGATTTCTAATAATGTGCTGAACAGTTCTGCACTAGGCTCATTGTGTTCATATTAGAATGAATCACGGGAATCAAAAAGATGCATCAGTAAGTTTGATTTTGTCTCCCAAATGTCATCGAAGCCTGCATCGACTGTGCTTTCCTGGTCCTCTTCGAGAAAGAGGATTTCCTGTGTCCAAGGATCATTCAAAGAGTTGGGAATCTCTGATTTCCGCAGTAAAGTCACAATCTGTAGCTACATGTCCCTTATCAGTTACAACTCTGGGCTTACTGGTCATGTCTATGGTGAGTCTTTGATTGCCCGAGCTGAATGTAATCTTGCCAGACCCATAGTCAACCATGGCTTCTGAGGTACGCAGGAATGGCCGACCAAGGATGATAGGAGTCTGGAGCAAGGGTGCGAGACAGTCCATATGAAGGACTACAAAGTCATCAGGGAACTATATTTCCTGTACCTTTACTACAACGTCTTCCAAAAGGCCTCTAGGTCGCTTGATGGATCGATCAGCGAACTAAAGTGTCATACGTGTTTGCTTGAGAGGACCTGGTCCAAATTCTTGCAATAAGGACGAGGGCAGAAGGTTAATGGAAGAACCGCTGTCAAGTAGGGTACGCTCGAAGACTTGATCACGAATTTCGCAACTGATAAGCAGTTCTCCTTTGTCTCGCTTCTTCTATGGGAGGTTGCTGATAACTCCTACAGTGGCCATGGTGAGAAAGTGCTTCTCAACCTGTCGTCGTCTGTTATTTTGTGCTGAGTGACGCTTGCTTGTACATGCCTCTTTCAAACCTTTCGTCACAACTAGCATGTATTCCATGACCTTCATAAGAGGAATCTCAACAGTCAAGTTGTTAATAATATCTATAACTCTAGGATCATACAATGCACTTTTTCGTTTTGTATTTTTTTGGATTTTCTATTGCATCCAGAAAAGGAATATGTGCAGTGCTGAAATCAGAAACAGAGTTCTTATTTACAACAGAATTCTTGTCCACAATATCATGTACATCTGAATTATAAAAAGGTGTACAATCTGAAAATGAAGATTCTGCTGCAGGTGGACAAGCAAAAAATGGTGCCTCTACTTCATCGACTGGCATAGGATTGGCTGCTGCTGGCGGCTCCTCCATGGCTGGCACGTCTTCGCTTTGGCAACGATCTTCTTTTTGTCCTTTTTGTTTTTTTGCTTTTTTTGTTCTTTTTGGTGTTGGTGATGGTGGTTAGTGGCAGCTGGAATGGCTCCTCCTCCTCCTTCTTCCTCACTCGCCCTTGTGGCTGGCACGGTTGATGCAGAAGATGACGATTCATCTGAAGCTTTATTCTTCCCCCGGCTGGTGGCAGGAGGAGGCAAAACCCTACCGCTCATGAGAGTGACATCATTAGAGAAAACAATAATATGACCATCTGACTCTACAAGAATGGATGGGACATCACATTCTACCTTCTCCTTTCTCTTGAAGCTGTTGGGGTTGGCTTCAACCTGCGCCGGGATGGTGGTTTTCATGGCGATCAGGTCATCTAACTTCTTCGTCATGTCTGCAAGGCCTTTGACGAGCTGGGCCAGGCAGTCAAGGGTGGGGTTCACGGGACTTGCATCTAAAGGTTTAGCATGCAGACCACATTGTTGATGCATGTTTGGGAATGGAGGCGACGAATGTTGGTGGCACTGATGTGGCGGAGGAGGCTGATACTGATTATAGAAGGGAGGAGGCTACTGCTGATACTGTGGAGGTGGGGTACCCGTGTACTGGTTATAGGGATACTGATGACGGTACTGAGGCTGCTGGTAGTGTTGATTCTGCCTCCATTGGTTGCTATATTGCGGAAGCTGACGATACAGAAACGGTGGCTGGGAGGACTGTCCAAAGCGACCACCATGTGGTTGGTGGAATGCCCTAATGGCTTGTGGTTGGACTGGGGTGTCCAGTAGGACGGACCAGTTGTGCATCGTTGCTCCACACACCATTAACTTCCTGGATCAAGGGTGGTGGTGGGAATGCTGGATCTGACGTCTCGGCTGGTAGACAACCATCTGTTGCTGTAGCTGGCCTTGATCGGGTGTATGCACGTAGTATACGTGCCGTACGGGTGGCTGCTGGCTTGGCTGAGGCTGTTGTGGCGGTGATGGCTCATCCTTCTTCTCAGCTGGAGCTTCTGCGGATGGTGTTGTCGACTGGACAGAAATGATTATGCCCACTAGCAATTCCAACTGCTTGGTGATCTGGTCCAGCTTGTCGAGGTTCTGTGTCCTCTTCTCGATCACATCAAGTTTCTCGAGGTCTTGTGATCGCTTCTCAATAATATCGACCTTCGAGAGATGCCCCCAATGATGCTATGGTTGGATCTCTCATCTCTCTCAGCCTCACAGGACACTACCATGTGCACTTGCTTCAGGAGGATCTGAGGCTACTTCTGGTATTCCTTGGATGAAGAGAGGGCGGCCTCTCCTTCGGCCATTTCCTCAAAAATACGCCATACGACATCTTCATCCTTGTTAAAGTGTGAGCCCCTACAGGATGCGTCAACGAGCCTTTGACTCTCTACATTCATGCCCCCGAAGAAGTATTGGACGAAGTTGGTCCTTGGGATTTCATGATGCAGGCATTTCTCCTACAGATCTGTAAATCTCTTCCAGGCTTCATGAATGGATTTGTGGGCTCTCTGAGAGAAATTGCTAATTCTGGCTTGTATTTGGTTGAGCCGACCGAGAGGATAGAATTTGCAAGAAGGCGGACTTTAGCTCCTCCCATGTCGTCACGACCTTCCCCAGATGGTTAACCCAATATAGGGCCTTATCTTGTAAACTGAAGGGGAACGTCATCATCTTCACTACGTCCAAGGGTACATTGGGGTAGTGGGTCGTATGACAGATGCGTGAAATTTACTGGAGATGAATGTAAGGTTCTTCATTGGTGTTCCCGTGGAAAGAGGGAAGAAGAGCAAGGAACTGAGGCTTTAGCTCAAAATGAGCATGCACTGGTGGGATGCGGATCCACTCGGTCATCTGGCTATCTCCAGGGTTGTATGTTTCTTTCAATGTGGGTTTTGGCCTTCCTTGTTCCGGCTCGTCCTCATGTGGATCATCACGGGGTCCACCACCTCCTCCTACTTGTCTGCCTTTTCCTCCTTTTGGTCTGTTCATAACATCATTCAACATTTCCTAGAATGCAGTCTGTGCCAGGGCTGGCTCTGTTAGCTGTTGCCGGATGGCTTGGATAGATGCCAGTAACTGTGCATTCACCTAATTCTGATCAGGCATCTGTAAAGCCTTGAACTTGGCATATCACAGATCCTATATAATAAGATCCGGCTCGTCAAGAGAAAACCAACAGAATTTGTTTCGTGTGAATCGGACTCCGTTTCGATTTGTTATGAATTTCGAAAGAAAGAGAAGTAAGGAAGGCTAAGATGTCATTAACCCATAATGAATGTCATTAAGATTAATTAAACATGATTAAAGAAACTAATGATCGATTAAAAACCGCTAATGATCATTAGAAAACACTAATCAATAGTTAGCAAAAGATAAGCGTAAGCCGCGAAAGTTAAATCACGACTAGTGAAAGTTAATTACGATTAGTGTTAATTAAACGTCATTAGTGAATCTAGAATCCTCTAGAATGCTCTAACTTAAGCCCCAAGTTCGGGATAAGTTTTGGCTAAAACTATGGGCCAAAATCATGGGCCACTAAACCATGGTTAAGGTCTAAACCATGGTTTTCTAACCATGGTTAGTGGTTTTCTGGGGCCTATAAATAGACCCTCCTACCCATTCATTCTCTACGACTTCCACTACCACCACCACCCCAAGGGCCAGGTTCGAGAGGTCGGGAGGAGGAGTGGGAGGCGAGGGAGGAGCGCTAGCGAAGCGCTGCCGGGAGAACGAGGAGGAGAAAGGTATGATCCTCTCTTAGTTTGCTTCGTAAGCTAGGCTTTCAATTCATACTCTTTTTCTTCCAAGTTTTGTTCTTGATTCATCTTTCTTTCCGATTCGTTTTCCTGTTGTGGTTCGAGGAGCAATCTGTGTAACACCCTACTTAGGTGCGGGCGGCTATGCACGTTAGTGACCCTGTGATTCGTCACACGTTCACTCATCTAAGACGCGTGGTGTCTACCGATTCTCCATCGTTTATGTTTCTATTCTTCGTATTATGCTTTTATAGTTATTTTTGATGGAGAAATCTGTGTAATACCCTACTTAGGTGCGGGCGGCTATGCACGTCAGTGACCTTGTGATTCGTCACACGTTCACTCACCTAAGATGTGTGGTGTCTACCGGTTCTTCATCTCTTGTTGTATATTCTTTCAGTTTCGTTGTTATTTTCCTCTCGATTGATTTTATAGAGGAAACTCTTTTCGCTTTTATTTTGAAATATGTCCCGATATAAGGGGAAACTCTACCGAAATTTTCCGAGAAATATGTCCTGATATAAGGGGAAACTCTGCCGAAATTTTCCAATAAATATGTCCCGATATAAGGGGAAACTCTGCCGAAATTTTAAGAGAAAATATGTTCTTGACGTTCTTCGTGTTCTTCGCGTTCTTCATGTTCTTGGTTCGTTCTTCGCGTTCTTGACGTGTTCTTAGCATTTTGATACGAAAATGAAATTCCATTTTTAGGAGCCTTAAAATAGCCTTTCTAAAAACGAAACACGATAAAGCCTTGCATACACGAGAGAGAGCTCGATTAGGTAACGAAATCCTTCGTTTTGCTGTTGGGTTTTCAAATGAGATTAATGAAATTCTTGATTTTATGTTCTGTGCTATGAAGAACCCTAATTTTGGCTATTTTTGAAAAGTCTGAAAAGTTGCTTTGTGATTCCCACTAAAATAAGGTTTAAGCATCAAATCGATGCGGTGGCTTTGAAAGTTAGGGTTTGAGAGTTAAAATAGGCATAAATACGAGTATATATGCATATGAATAATATATATGTGAGTCTATACTAAGTATTGTTGATTATGCAAATCGAAGACTTAACGAAAGAAATACATCATGGGAATTGATGTGATTTGAGTTGGATCCTGTGAAGGATCATGTGTCACGTTAAGGATGATTGGGAGTAGAACTACAGGTGGGCATGCAACCTGTAGGTTTGTCGGAAGGAAGCCGTATTGGCATTTCCCTACCTAGGTGGTACACGGTTGCCCTGTTATGATAAGTGCGCACGAAATGACTGTTTTGCAACGCGTGGTACCGGGAGCCATTATATTCGGGTTGGAACGGCGAAAGATGTGGTCGTGCCATGTGGAGGCATGGGTGGTTCAATAGCATTTGGGTCACGATAATATGTATTTAAAGCCGCTAGGTTATATGATTAAATGTTAGCCTGAGGTTTTAAGCAACCGAGTCCTCGAGGACGGTGTGCTCATTTGATTTTCCAGGCTGAGGGTTGAGACCCTATTTAATAAAAGAAAAGGAAATTGTCAGAATAGTATTGGAGGATTGGTTGAGGCGACGTGCGGCGGCATAAGCTTACCAAGATCAACACAATCTCCAATCCCGAAGTGTCCACAGCTTCGGAGTCCAAGAATGGTGGAGTTCCCCTGGACTAATCCCTGATGTGGAATAGAAAGGAATAGGACTTAAATTAATGAGAAGGAATAAAATTTTTGTGATATCAAGTTTTGAAAAATTACACAATTTGTTTGCTTTTCTCTTCTTCGTTACTTATCATTCGCTAATTTTTATCCTATGATTTATGGAAAACCCAACAGGTATCGGTGAGCCACCGCAAGGACTTTAAAAAAATTCATCCAGCTTACATACTAGACATCCAACCAGCCACAATAGCTTTACTTTTTAAGGTAGTTAGTAATCTTTTGTATATTTTCCTTTCAAGCCGATGTACATGTAAATGGTTATAGTGGGACAGTGTATCATCTGAACTTTATTTTGTGAATGGAAAAGTGTTGAAATACTTTCTTCTGAGTATTTTTATTTGCAGTCTATTTCTGAATGTTAGTTGTGATTGCTGAATAAATTATTGCTGAGTAACCAGATCCGGATATGGGAGGATCCGACGGCCCGGGAAACAGGGTCGCGGCAGATTGGTATCAGAGCAAGATTACTACAGTAATTTATTTAGTAAATAACAACTATGAGCAGTATTCAGAAACTAAGGGTGTATTAAGATCCTTTGGTCTTAATAATTGACTGCAATACCATTCACAAGTCATTGTCCCTTATGTACATAATGCTAAGATGTGTAGGGTGTAACCTTTGGTCTTTACTGGTCCCAATGGAAGACCAAGATTTGTCTAGGCAATTAGCGACTTTAATAGTGATGACCTATGAGATGGGTCAAAGGTTATAAGCATTAGATCCACCACTGTAGATGAAGTCATGGTCATCGCATCTCGTATTGAGATAGAGAGGGATGAAAATTGCCAAAGAAGAAGCTTTCACTTTACTGGTGGACCATCCAAACGTAAGGTGAATTATAACCGAAGAGACAGTCGTTATCATCTAGTCGGGTCTAATATAAGCTCACCACAGACTTTGAGCCAGGAAATATCTAGAAGAAGGGGTTTCTCTAGACCTCCACTATATCCTCGCGACTCAGTAGCAGGAGCTAGCACCTCTGTGGCTGGTTCTTCAGCTCAAACAAGAGCACGTGTGTGTTTTTACTGTCATCAGGAAGGCCACATCAAGAAAGATTGTCGGAAGTTGAGAGGATCAGGGTTTAAATCAACCCCAATTAACAGTATAACATCTACCTCGAGCAATGGAGCAACACACGGAGGAAGACATGGTAGAGGTCAGGGCTCACAAGGAGCGTCTCCTACACAACAACCACCACAAAGTGTTGCAGGTTCTAGCTTGTCTATTCCTAATGGCCAGCTCAATGCAACTACTGAAGAACACGCCTACAATTCAGGAACAGTTGGACGAGGTACCGTTACTATTCATGACTTTTCAATACATGCCTTATTTGATTCTGGTGCTTCACATTCATTTATTGCTCGATGGTTAGTACCCACTTTGGGTAAGATACAGAAGTAAAACAGTCCTATCTGATCAAGGGACCAGGAGGACAAGTATTTATAATCCGAGAAATCCTGGATAATTGCATAGTAGTGATAGCGGGACATCAGTTACCTGTTTCACTACTACTGATAGAAATGAAGGACTTTGATCTTATTCTAGGAATGGATTGGTTAGAGAGGCATCATGCATGTCTTTACTGTTTCCAGAAGACAGTAATGTTTCACCTTCCTAACTCGATAGAGTTCCAGTTCATTGGAAAGACAACCAATGATAATATCAAATATATCTCTACATTGAAGGCATAACAGTTGTTAGAGCAAGGGTGCCAAGGTTATTTAGCTTATGTATCCGCTACATCAGGGTCAGAAAGAATGATAGAAGATGTGCCTATACTGTGCAAATTTCCTGATGTATTTCCAGAGGAACTACCTGGATTACCACCTGAGCGAGAGATTGAATTTGAAATCTCTCTCATACCTGATACTCAGCCTATCTCTATCCCTCCGTATAGGATGGCACCATCTGAGTTACGAGAGTTAAAGGTACAGTTGCAAGAACTGTTAGATAAAGGATTCATTCGTCCTAGTACTTCACCATGGGGTGCGCATGTCTTATTTGTCAGGAAAAAGGATGGGTCGATGCGGTTGTGCATTGACTATAGACAACTAAACAAGAGGACAATAAAGAATAAGTATCCTCTACCAAGAATAGGTGATCTCTTTGATCAATTACAGGGTTCAACTGTGTATTCCAAGATTGATTTAAGATCTGGATACCATCAGTCGAAAATTAAAGATACAGATATTCCCAAGACATCTTTTCGAACTAGATACGAGCATTGTGAATTTTTAGTTTTGCCTTTTGGACTAACAAATGCCCCAGTAGCCTTCATGGATCTCATGAATAGAGTATGCAAGGAGTTCTTAGATCACTTTGTAGTAGTCTTTATTGATGATGTGCTTATTTACTCCAAGGATAAGTATCTGCATGAACATCATCTCAGGAAGGCACTTGAAACTCTAAGGAAGAACAAACTGTATGCTAAATATAGTAAATGTGACTTTTGGCTATCTGAAGTATCTTTCTTAGGCCATGTTATTTCTGGAGAATATATATCAGTTGATCCTACAAAGGTTAGTGTGGTGATGAGTTGGGAACGTCCGAAGACTGTCACAGAAATACGATCTTTTTTGAGATTAGCTGGATATTATAGAAGATTCGTGAAGGACTTTTCACGAATAGCATTTCAATGACTAGACTAACTCAGAAGGAGGTCCCATTCTTATGGTCTAATACATGTGAAGCTAGTTTTCAGACACTGAAAGAATGCCTAACATCTGCACCAATCCTTACTCTACCTTCCGGGAGTGAAGGGTTTACAGTGTACACTGACGCATCTAAAGAAGGACTTGGGGCGGTTCTTATGCAACATGGTAAGGTAGTTGCGTATGCATCACGACAGCTCAGGACACATGAAAAGAACTACCCAACACATGACCTTGAATTAGCTGCTGTAGTTTTTGTTTAAAGATATGGAGACATTACCTCTATGGTATTACTTTTGAAATCTTCACCGATCATAAAAGCTTGAAATATCTATTTGATCAAAAGGAGCTCAATATGAGACAGAGACGGTGGCTAGAGTTGTTGAAA
The DNA here is from genome assembly GCA_037367405.1 of Ottelia alismoides. Lineage (NCBI taxonomy): Eukaryota > Viridiplantae > Streptophyta > Magnoliopsida > Alismatales > Hydrocharitaceae > Ottelia > Ottelia alismoides. The sequence continues at coordinate 474,344 of JAZKJV010001982.1, forward strand.
AAAATTATGATTGCACTATCTCCTACCACCCAGGTAAGGGGAATGTCGTAGCAGATGCCCTTAGCCGAAGAACTTATTCACCTGGGTTAGTGAGTGCTATCCACTTCTGGGGTTTACTATCAACGTTGAGTGAATGGAAATCATTTGATAGTAGTGTTGATACTATAACTATTCCTCATCGATACAAACCAGAGATCTGGGATAAAATAAAGAAAGGACAGGTGGGTGATCCGGTCCTTAAAGACTTGAGACAACAACTTGAGAAGAATGAGATAGAGGGATTCCAGATACAAGATGGGTTATTGTATAACCATCACAGAGTTTGTGTACCAAACACACCTGAACTAAGGAAAGACATCTTACGAGAAGCGCACTGCTCAAGATTATCTATTCATCCAGGAATTACAAAGATGTATAAGGATCTTCATTCATACTTTTGGTGGCCAGGAATGAAGAAAGATGTTGCTGAGTTTGTGAATTCATGTTTCACTTGCCAGCAGGTAAAGGCTTCACACCAAAAGCCACCGGGATTATTGCAACCCCTCCCTATACCTGAATGGAAATGGGAAAGCATTTCCATGGATTTCATTACTGGCTTACCTCAGACGACTGGTAGTAAAGATAGTATCTGGGTTATAATAGATCGTCTGACAAAGGTAGAACACTTCATTCCGATAAGCTCATCTTTCACTCCAGACCAGCTTGCTGAGTTATATATTACACATGTGATTCGCCTCCATGGTATCCCGAAGGAAGTAGTTTCTGATCGAGATTCACGATTCACCTCACAATATTGGGAGAACTTCATGAAAGCCTTAGGTACACAACTATGCTTGAGTACAACATATCATCCACAAACAGATGGTCAGTCAGAACATACGATTCAAACATTAGAGGATATGCTACGAGCATGTGCCTTAGAATGGAAGGGATCGTGGATTAAACATTTTCCTCTTGCAGAATTCACCTACAATAATAGTTACCATACAAGTATTGGCATGGCACCATTTGAAGCACTATATGGACGAAGGTGTACAACTCCTTTGTGTTGGGAAGAGGTCGGAATAAAGAACCTTTATGATTCAGATAGACTTCAAGAAACACGGGAATCTGTAGAGCTTGCTAGAAAAAGACTATTAACTGCCCGGAGTCGCCAGAAAAGTTATATAGTGATACCAGGCGAAGAGACCTTGAATTTGAGGTAGGTGACTTTGTATTTCTCAAAGTATCACCTATGAAGGGTGTTCAGAGGTTTGGCTTGTGTGGGAAGTTAGCACCCAGGTTCGTGGGTCCCTTTGAAATTATTCAGCGCATTGGAAAAGTGGCATATAGACTTGCACTTCCTCCACTTCTTTCGGCAATACATGATGTATTTCATGTATCAAATCTGGGAAAGTACATTAGGGATCTAGAGCATAAGATAAGTTATGATGATTTACATGTTGAGCCAGACTTGACATACCAAGAGATACCTGTGCAAATACTTGAAAGGGATATCAAGAAGTTGAGAAACAAAGAGGTGCTTCTAGTTAAAATATTATGGTGGAACCAAGAGTTTGAAGAAGCCACATGGGAACCTGAGGCAGAAATGAGAGAGAAATACCCCTACTTATTTGAATAATAACACTGTGAATTGTATATCTTCTTTATAAATGAAAGGACGCCCATTCTCTTTAACATTGTTATGTTTTCAATCCGCTTTAAGGTGGTTATGCCTGCATTTCTAGTCTCGAGGACGAGACTTTCTTTAAGGTTGTTATAATTGTAAAGACTTGAACTTGGCATATCTTGGATCCTATATAATAAGATCTGGCTCGTCAAGAGAAAACCAACAGAATTTGTTTCGTATGAATCGGACTCCGTTTCGATTTGTTATGAATTTCGGAAGAAAGAGAAGTAAGGAAGGCGAAGATGTCATTAACCCATAATGACTGTCATTAAGATTAATTAAACATGAATAAAGAAACTAATGATCGATTAAAAACCGCTAATGATCATTAGAAAACACTAATCAATAGTTAGCAAAAGATAAGCGTAAGCCGTGAAAGTTAAATCACGATTAGTGAAAGTTAATTACGATTAGTGTTAATTAAACGTCATTAGTGAATCTAGAATCCTTTAGAATGTTCTAACTTAAGCCCCAAGTTTGGGATAAGTTTTGGCTAAAACTATGGGCCAAAACCATAGGCCACTAAACCATGGTTAAGGTCTAAACCATGGTTTTCTAACCATGGTTAGTGGTTTTTTGGGGCCTATAAATAGACCTCCCTACCCATTCATTCTCTACGACTTCCACTACCACCACCACCCCAAGGGCTAGGTTCGAGAGGTCAGGAGGAGGAGTGGGAGGCGAGGGAGGAGCGCTAGCGAAGCGCTGCTGGGAGAACGAGGAGGAGAAAGGTATGATCCTCTCTTAGTTTGCTTCGTAAGATAGGCTTTCAATTCATACTCTTGTTCTTCCAAGTTTTGTTCTTTATTCATCTTTCTTTCCGATTCGTTTTTCTGTTGTGGTTCGAGGAGAAATCTGTGTAACACCCTACTTAGGTGCGGGCGGCTATGCATGTCAGTGACCCTGTGATTCGTCACATGTTCACTCATCTAAGACACGTGGTGTCTACCGATTCTCCATCATTTATGTTTCTATTCTTCGTATTATGCTTTTATAATTATTTTTGATGGAGAAATCTGTGTAATACCCTACTTAGGTGCGTGCGGCTATGCACGTCAGTGACCCTGTGATTCGTCACACGTTCACTCACCTAAGATGTGTGGTGTCTACCGGTTCTTCATCTCTTGTTGTTGAGTATATTCTTTCAGTTTCGTTGTTATTTTCCTCTCGATTGATTTTATAGAGGAAACTTCTTTCGCCTTTATTTTGAAATATGTCCCGATATAAGGGGAAACTCTGCCGAAATTTTCCGAGAAATATGTCCCGATATAAGGGGAATGCCGAAATTTTCCGAGAAATATGTCCCGATATAAGGGGAAACTCTGCCGAAATTTTAAGAGAAAATATGTTCTTGACGTTCTTCGTGTTCTTCGCATTCTTCATGTTCTTCGTTCGTTCTTCGCGTTCTTGACATATTCTTAGCATTTTGATACGAAAATGAAATTCGATCTTTTCAGGAGCCTTAAAATAGCCTTTCTAAAAACAAAACACGATAAAGCCTTGCATACATGAGAGGGAGCTCGATTAGGTAACGAAATCCTTCCTTTTGCTGTTGGGTTTTCAAATGAGATTATTGAAATTCTTGATTTTATGTTTTGTGCTATGAAGAACCCTAATTTTGGCTATTTTTTAAAAAGTCTGAAAAGTTGCTTTGTGATTCCCACTAAAATAAGGTTTAAGCATCAAATCGATGCGGTGGCTTTGAAAGTTAGGGTTTGGGAGTTAAAATAGACATAAATACGAGTATATATGCATATGAATAATATATATGTGAGTCTATACTAAGTATTGTTGATTATGCAAATCGAAGACTTAACGAAAGAATTACATCATGGGAATTGATGTGATTTGAGTTGGATCCTGAGAAGGATCGTGTGTCACGTTAAGGATGACTGGGAGTAGAACTATAGGTCGGGCATGCAACCTGTAGGTTTGTCGGAAGGAACCCGTATTGGCGTTTCCCTACCTAGGTGGTACACGGTTGCCCTGTTATGATAAGTGCGCATGAAATGAATGTTTTGCAACACGTGGTACCGGGAGCCAATATATTCAGGTTGGAACGACGGAAGATGTGGTCGTGTCATGTGGAGGCATGGGTGGTTCAATAGCGTCTGGGTCACGATAACATGTATTTAAAGCTGCTAGGTTATATGATTAAATGTTAGCATGAGGTTTTAAGCAACCGAGTCCTCGAGGATGGTGTGCTCATTTGATTTTCGAGGCTGAGGGTTGAGACCATGTTTAATAAAAGAAAAGGAAATTGTCAGGGTAGTATTGGAGGATTGGTTGAGGCGAGGTGCGGCGGCATAAGCTTACCAAGATCAACACAATCTCCAATCCCGAAGTATCCACAGCTTCGGAGTCCAAGAATGGTGGGGTTCCCCTGGACTAATCCCTGATGTGGAATAGAAAGGAATAGGACTTAAATTAATGAGAAGGAATAAAATTTTTGTGATATCAAGTTTTGAAAAATTACACAATTTGTTTGCTTTTCTCTTCTTTATTACTTAGCATTCGCTAATTTTTATCCTATGATTTATGGAAAACCCAACAGGTATCGGTGAGCTACCGCAAGGACTTTAAAAAAATTCATCCAGCTTACATACTAGACATTCAGCCAGCCACAATAGCTTTACTTTTTAAGGTAGTTAGTAATCTTTTGTATATTTTCCTTTCAAGCTGATGTACATGTAAATGGTTATAGTGGGACAGTGTATCATCTGAACTTTATTTTGTGAATGGAAAAGTGTTGAAATACTTTCTTCTGAGTATTTTTATTTGCAGTCTATTTCTGAATGTTAGTTGTGATTGCTGAATAAATTATTGCTGAGTAACCAGATCTGGATATGGAAGGATCCGACAGCCCGGGAAACAGGGTCGCGACAACATCTCTCCTTGCTTAGGTTGGGGAGGCTGTTGACCCTTTCCTCTTCCTTGAGGTGCCATTTTTGGGTCTGAATCTGAGGAGATGAATTCTGGATTGGGATTCAAGACTGGGATTGGCTTCTATCTGCAAGATGAGAGAATCCCATCAGACCATTTGCAATTGAATCTTAGCTGCCATGATGAATATGGAATTAGGGTCAATTCCAGAGTGTTGTGAATGAAAAAGGATGTGGATTGTAATCGACTTTCATTCACAACGGTAAAAGTAGGACAAGAGTGGTCCCGATTTATTGGGTGATCGAAAGGGTGGATAGAAGAGGAGGAGTCTGGAGATCGACTCGCAAGGTATGGATCGGGTTCTTGAGAATCTCCTCGAATTATTGGCGAGGTCAAGCCCATAGAATCGATGTAGGATTCGGCGGGATCTCGATTAAACCATCCACGGATCGTCATCGTGAATCAACAGGAGGGTAGATGTAGGAAGAAAGATACGGTGATAAACGAGGAATAAATTAAAATGTAAAACAATAGAAAGGCCCAAAAATGAGCGTGGGTCAAAGGGAGAAACACATGACAAAACTTGCGCAAGTACACAGGACTTGATCTTTGCACCTTAATCTAGATTCATACAAATGCAATAAAAAAATGGGTTCACCAACTCACGTCATGTGAAGCCATGAAAGTTCAGCTACTTATTATCTTTTCAGTTTTAGATTTGTTATTTCATGCATATCTTATAATAAGTCCTTAACACGCTAACCCTATAGGAGAGAGAAAACTGCCAGAAAAGTATCCCATACTTGTCCTCATCCCTTGTAACATGTAGTTGATAGAGCCCCATGGACCGACCGGTCTTGTGTTCCACACAAGGCGGGAACACAGTCGTAGTGTCGACCAACCAAATCCTGGAGTCAATCAACAATTAACCCACAAAGCAAGAATGTATCAATTAAGTCCAAAAAAATAAATGTGAATTAATTTTTTATTACTCTACAACAAAATGTATAGTGACAAGCATGTAGAGGTCGAACCACAGAGAGCAATACAAAATGCGTAGCCTAGATGTATCACCAAGTCATCCATGTGTGAAGCTTGTTTTTATGTGGGTTTTGGGTTTTTGTAATTTTTTTTATATTTTTGTTTTTATAATTTTTATTTTGATTTTATTTTTTTTATCCTTTTTTTTATTTTTTTTATTTTCTTTTCTTTTCATATTATTAATTATATAAATCTATATACTATATATATATATATAAAGAGATTTATATATATATAAGAAGAGAGAGAGAAGTAATATAGAATATATATATATTTATAAGCACAAAAACTTAATATATAGACTTAAATTTTTAACCCCTTTTTTTTATTTTTTTTTATATTTCTAATTTTTATGTATTTTTCAATTCAAAAATGTCCACAATATAGGACTAAATAAATAGCCGTATATAATTTGGGTTTTAAAAATATTAAATAAATCCCAAAATTACCCAAATTAATTTTTACACCTTAATAATAATATATAGATAATTATAAAAGAGAGAAATGTATTTTTAGGGTTTTTAAAGAGTTTTTCTAATTTTTATGTTGCTTTTGGGGTTTTATGATTTTTTTAATTTTCTTTTTCATATTTTTAGGGTTTTTCATTTTCTGGACTCAATATATATAAATATATCATATATAATTTTTTTGGAATTTTTCAAAAACATTTGCTAATTTTTTTGTATTTTCTAATTTAGACAGTACAAAAATGGCTTCTTTTTCATTTTTAATAATTAGGGAAAATGCAAAAAATGTGAAATAAAATATGTGCGTGAACAAGCATGGCATGGAGCATCTACCCTAATTTTTGTGAATTTTTAGAAGCCATGTAGGTATTTTTAATAAATAGATAAAGAGACAAAGATAAAATAGCCTGGCAGGGGTATTTTTGCAAATAAAATAAATTCCAGGGGCACATGTGCAAAAAATACCAGAACATTATAACGTGTTTTGTGATTTTAGGGACTAAGAACAAATAAAGAAACCCGCCAGGGCCCCCTTGCAATTTAACCACCACGTGGGACTACACGTGATCCGCACCCACAGGGACCAAAATGCAATATCAGAAAGTTCAGGGTCCTGGTTGCAATTTTTCATAAAAATAATATACTGAACATTTTATTTACTGGACTAAATTCAAATTTACAAACATACAGGGGGTCTTATGCAAAAAGCCCACCTCACGTGGGACGACACGTGAGGTGACGTGGACTGGACCCAAAAGTAATATCAAAACAGTACAGGGGGTCTCATGCAAAATATCCACATTAATTATAACGTGCTTATTTATTTACAGGACTAAAAATAAAATACAAAAAAGGCGGGGGTCGAATGTGAAAATTACCCCCAAAAGGCGCGCTGATGGACGGCTGATCTTCGTTCACTTGACACGTGGCGCCTCCACGTACGCCGATGACGGTTCGTCGATGGAGCGCTAGGATTAGATCATCCGAGATGATCCGACGGTCGAGGCGGTGCTCCATCGGACGGCTGGTCTTCAATCTGGGCCTTCGTCTTCATCCAACGGCGGAGGAGCTGCGAGGAAGAACAGGGAAGAAGCCTCGCCGAGGCGAGCTTCCTCCGCTCGGATATCGCTCTCCCGCCGGTCTTCTTCGCTCCTGAAGGTCCAAGAAGCTTCCTGGAGGTATCCTCTAACGTCTGGAGGTCTCGGATCGGCCAGAGGTACACCGGAGCGCTGCAACGAGCTCGAAGTAGGGTTACGGCTCCAGGTACCTCCGCCGGCTTGTAAATCGACTCCAGGTGCTCTATTTCGCACCTAACCTGCACAGGAAGAAAGAGTGGCTCGAGGGCGTCTTCCTCGACCAGGGGTTTGAAGCTGTGAGCAAGCGGATGGTGGTGGGCGACGAAGCTCCGGTGAAGGGTGGAGGAGGAGCTCCGATTCGCCAAGACCTGGGGTCCTGGGTTGAACAAGTGTGTGCATTTGATGGAGAACTCGAAGGGGATGGAGATGAGGCGATTTAGGCGGTCGAAGACAGAGAGGATCACAGTGGGGAAGTCGCCGGAGCTCAGCTCCGGCGAACTTCGAATTTCTGATTTTGGCCTAAGCTAATCATCTAAAAGCTAACCTAAGGACTGGAATTAAAAGCTAATACTAAAACCTAACTACTAAGCAAGAAAGAACAGCTCTTATACCTGGGGGCCGCCAGGGAGCAGGGTGGTTGCCGGAGCACCACCGCGACAAAACTTCTCCGACCTCCGGCCAAGTCGAGGTGCTGGGCGACTCCTCCTGTCACGAGGAACACACCAGGAGCAAGAACAAGGCTTTTTGGTGGAGTGAAAATGGCCAACTTTGGCCGGGAAGTCGGAGGTTTTTATTTATAGACATTCCGAGGGACCCCCAATGACCGGCGTTTATTGATTAAACCAATGAGTATCAGATTGATCTAGGATCTTGGCGGGCATCATGGATGATCAGAGGACAAATCTTGTGAAGGAAGCGAGTGCGATGGTTCACTGAGCCAGGCGGGAAAAATGGCGGAAATCGGGGAAAAGACAGGTCGCGTGAAGTCAGACGCCTGGAGGTCCAGTTGACCTGCGGTCAACAGGCGCGACGCGCCCATTGGTCCACCTCAGCCGCTACACGCCAAAATAGGGATCCTTATTACAAAATGAATTATTTAACCTAGTAAATGATTTTATTAGATTTTACTTATAAAATAGAAAATGTTTATAAATTAATGTAGTATTTATTTATGATTTTTATTTATTTTTTTGAAGTATTTTATTACGGTTTTATTAAAATAATGTGTATATGTATGTATTTTATATGTATTTTTGTATATTTTATTTTTAATTTATTTATTTTATTTTATTATTTTAGTTTCTTATTTTATAATTTTATAACTTATTTTTGTGAGTATAAAGGTATTTTTGTTTGATTTTTATAAGTTTATTTGTATTTTTAAATAAATAGGTCTATGTATTTGTAAGTATATATATAGGTACTTTACCTGTATTTTATACACATTGTATTTATTTAAATAATTTTATGTGTTTTTATTAAGGAGTTGTATTTTTAATAGGACACATATACTATATACAAAAATATAAGAGATTTGGATAATTAAAGAATGTTTTTCCCTTTTTATTTGTGTATATACTCCATATAGGTATCTTGCCTATATATATTACATAGTTTTATTTTATTTTCCAAATTATTTTTGGTTTTATTCTAATGTCAATATGTACCTGGATTATATACATTATCTACAAAATTCTAAAAATATGAATTTGTAAAAATAATGAATATTGAATAAAATGAATATTTTAATCAGGTATTGTGTACAAGAAGGGCCAAAAACCTAACTTCTACAGATGGACTCCAAAAATTATGAAACCAATTTTATAAAATAGTTTATGAAATGCTATGTACAATTAAAGGTGATTTTGGGTGATTTGGAGTTTTTATTTGCAAGATATGGGTCTGGGAAGTTGAGATTTTTGCTTTTTATTCTGGGTATAAAATGTACACTGAGTATTATTTTTGTACAAACTCAATTTTGTATTTTTATTTACATTATTATCTACAACTCTCATGAACAAAGTTTCTTTATTTGAGGAATAAATAGTTATGTACGAAATAGGTGTCAAAAATGCATAAATGGATGAATGAATAACTGAGATATTTATTGTATATCAGCCCTTATCTCCCCCTACTTTATTCCTTGTCGACCAATACCATGCTGGCCTTGGTCTCGGGGTTAGGGTCATAAAATATTTACAATATTTTATTCCTTTTTCTTTTCTCTCTTTATTCTATAATTTTGGCATTAAAAACTTTATTTACTGTACAATAAATACAAATGAATAATGAATGCTATTATGTCCAAATTGATGCTATTTACATGCATTTGCCGGGGTTTTTGAGGCCAAAATGATAGAATAAAGGTGATGAAATGGAGATTCATCAGTAGTCTGCACTTTTTGAGGTCCTTGCAACCCTTCCTGGATCTCTATCAACCAAAGAAATAGAGAGAGGAAGCCAATAGGCGAAACCAATACTTCAGTTCTCGCTCGGAACGGAATCACCCATGAGCATGCAAGAACCTACTCAGACACAAACCGATGACACATACACCCCTGTGAAGGCATGGCCTATGCTCAATACTTCATACCTTGTTGATGTTCCACACAAGGTGGGAACACCATCGTTGATAAGGTCCTACTCGATCACGTACAATAGAAGCGTCATTACTTCGGAAATACATGCTATACACAAGGTAGTTACAAACTGGGATTTAGGCTCTAATCCTTAGCGGATCGTGCCTCGCTCATGGGAGGGGTTTTGGTCCCCTCCTAAGGTACCTGAAAATAATGATGGCTTTATGAACCCAAGATAATGATAGTCCATTATGAATTTTAGTTAAGGTCAAAGTCTATTTAGCAGTCCTCTTGTTTTATTTTTATTTTTTTTGAGTTTGTTTTCATACAAGCGCCTAACATTTTTGTGGATTTTCATTTAAGTACTAGGCGCTCAAAATCAGAGGGAGATAGCGAAAAAGCCGTTCAAGTCGGTTTAATGATGGAAATCTCATCATTGAATCTAATGATGCATGATGAGTTAGAGGACTTACAATGCTTCCCAGCTCTCTCCATGCGGTATGCAAAACATAATTTTTAAACCTATCTAGATGGCAGTGTGCAATCAACAAAATCATCCTAAATAGTAGCTGTTATTAATCGTGAAGAATCAGTTGTTAGTTATTCAGAAATGAGACTAAGGTCCGGTCTCTGATGTCGATCGATGCCTGCCACAACGTGTCCTGCACGCGTTGTATACGACCTCTAGCAGCACGCGGTCTCAGATCTGAATTACTAACATTATTAATTTGAGTAGATCTATATGTAAGAGACTATAGGAACCTGCATTCTTATTAATGTTTGGACCTACTTACCGAGTCAAGTAACCTAAGTCTAGGGGCTCCATGCACACAAAACAATAAAGGTGGAAAACTCAAAACAACGGAAAACAAAATTAAAAAATAAAAAGAAGGCGAGAAAATGCGGAAAACTGCGACGAGGTCCCCAGGTGAACAGACACCCGGGCACTGGACCTCGTTGTGAAGAGTAAAGTCCGAATATATACATGCCAAAAATGTCTCTCCCTCACCATAAATTACATAAATGCATTTGAAATTAAATCTAAGCTAATTTCTTATCCTTGCTTCCTTGGTGCCCTCTCCAGCTGGTCGGAGAGAGAAGACTAGCCTCCTCCAAGCTTAGCTGCATTGACCTCCTAAAAAGTCGTCCTTGCATGGTGGGCCCTCACATCAAAGTCGCAAAAAGATTGCATTAGCATATAATCAAATTAGCTCAACAGATTAATAAATATTTACAACAGTAAATAAAGAATTAATGGAATAAATAAATACACATCACTTAATATTTACAATAAGAAATCAATTAATCAAATAAATAACTATACAAAGAGTGACAGAAAAATTAGGCTACGCTCATTGCTCCCCGGTAATGGTTCCATCTGATAATCGAGAGAAACGGAGGGTCGTACAGTCTCACAAGGCGAGACCGCGGTCGATGAGTTGACCACTCAACCTTTCCCGATTAGCCAGCAATTAACCCACAACATACATAATTCAATCAAAAGCAAAAATATGGAATTAAAATTTATTTTCTCTACCATAAAATGCATAACAAGCAAGCATATAGAGGTCGAACCACAGAGAACAATACAAGTAGCCTAAGGTTATTTTCCTTTTGTGTAACCAAGTCAATCATCATACACGTGCATAGATATTTTTATGGGTTTTTAAATTTTATATTATTTTATTTTTTTCATTTTATTTTTGGTTTTATAATTTTGTATATTCTTTTTAAAGTAAAAAAATATTCCAAATAATGGATTAATTAAAAACCCAAAATTGAATTGGATTGTAAAATAGTAAATAAACTCTAAAATTATCTAAATTAATTTTAATATATAAATATTTATATAAATAAAATTATGAAATCGGAACATATATTTTTGGATTTTTAAGAATTTTTTAGATTTTTATAAAAGATTTTGAAGTTTTAGTTTTTTAGGCCTTTTATTTTTCTATTTTTAGTGATTTTTGGTTTGTAAATAAAATAGGTAAAAATATACTTTATGTATTTTTTGGAATTTTTAGAGACATTTTTATATATTTTTGTATTTTCTAAGTTAAACAGGTAATATATAGGCTCCTTTTAATTTTTAATAAATAATAAAAATACCCAAAATGCCAAGTAGAGCACGCGGCGTAAAAGCATGAAGCATGAGGTGTCTTTCCCTATTTTCATGGATTTTTAGGAGCTCAATAAGTATTTTTAATAATTAGATAAAACATATAAAAATCAAAGTCCTAGTAGGGCATTTTTGCAAATAAAATATACTACAGGGGCTACAGTGCAAGAGTGCCAACGTAATAAAATATTTATTTAATGTTTAAAGACCACTTTACAATTACAAAACCCTCCAGCGTATTCCTGCAATTAGACCATCACGTGAGATGGCACACGACGCATTAATTTTATTGGAGTTATTATAAATACAAAAAGTAACATGGGTGTCCTTGTAATTTCGCCACCTTACGTGGGATGCCACGTGAGGTGATGTGGATTGGACCCAAACACAATTTACATAAATACAAGGGCCAATTTGCAAAATATCCATTTATTTTTAAACGCTAATTTTTATTTACAAGGTTAAATAATAAAATACAAAAAGGCGGGGGTAAGTTTGCAATTTACCCCAAATGTGTGCACTGATGGACGGTTGGGATCTCTTCTCTTAGATGTGTGGTGCGTCCACGTTGTGCGATGATGCTTCGCCCCTGGACGACCTTGATTAGATCAGCTAGCCTGATCCTACGGTGGTGGCGTGGCTGCATCCAACGGCTGGGGATCTAACTGACAGCTGCTCCTGATCCAACGGTGGGGAGCAAGGGAGGAGGAACCGGGAAGAATGTCGGGGGAGACAAACTTCGATCCCCTCTCCCGAGCATCTCCGATGGTCTTTGAAGCTCTTGAATGGACAGATAGATCCACTGCATAGTCCTCTGTAAGCTGGAGGTCTCAAGAAGATTGGAGGGTACCCGGAGCAACCCCACGAGGTGGGGAAGGTGAGGTACTCCAGGTATCTCTGGCGAAGCTTCGACTCCCCTCCAGGAGCCACTTTGGTGCTTGTAACCTGCACAATTGAACTCACGGGTCGAGGGCAAAGTTCCTCGACCCAGTTGAGCACGGAATGGGGCGAAGTATGGGCGGTGGCGGAGAGGTCCGACGAGGGCGATAGAGTTGGACCTCCAAATCCAGATCCAAGGAGGATATGATTAAACGAAGGCACATGGGATGATCAGAAGGTGAAGGGAAATGAGATGAAGGCGGAAGGCACACCGGAGAAGGGATGGACACACACGGAGGAGCTCGTCAGAGCTCGACTCCGGCGAACTACGGGATAATCGATAAACACTACTCTAATTAACTAAATCCTACAGTAGGAAATTAAACCTATGACTAAAAGAAGAAAAATGAATGACAAAGGAACAACTCTTATACATAGAGTAACCCAGGGAGCAGGGTCGCCGGCGACGGGCGAGCATGGGTGCACCCCTCGCTCCTGAAGCTCGGGCTGGGCTTGGAGACACTCCCCCTGTCATGAGGATTCCTCCTGTACTCTAAACCAAGGCTTCTAGATGCTCAATGGTGACCAAAATTGCAAGGAGACCGGGGGGGGTTATTTATAGAACATAGCATCACCCTTATTTGACCGGCTAATTGCGGCGATTCGAGAGTATATACAAGATATTGATGGGTATGGCGAGTATGCACAATGACTAGGGATGAGCATCGGGCTGGGTCGGGTCGGGCCCAACCTAGCCCAACCCGAGCCCGATTTCAATTTACGGGCTTACGAGCCGGGCCTAGGCCCGTTGAATTTCAAAAATTACAGCCCAAGCCTGCGCCCGACCTGCAAGTACATGGGTCAGGCTCGGGTCGGGCTGGCCCGCTATAGTAAAAAAATATTTAAAACGTGAGTATAATACACATTTAATATGTAAATATACAAATTGAATATGTATTTCTTCAAAACATGAACATAGTTGATGTCTAAATAGCATATAGTAATGGCAATTTAAGAAGGAAGAGCAAATGTGATATTAGAAATCATAAATTACATATGGAAAAAACATCGGGCTTATATATGGGCCTACACCCGGGCCTATATTCGGGCCAGCCCACGGGCTTTGGGCTCAGGCCCAAGCTTGCCGCGAACCCGGCCCGAAAATTGGATCGGGCCAAAAATCAAGCCCAAGCCCGCCCATTTATCGTTCGGGCTCGGGCCGGGCTGGGTCGGGTCGGCCCTACCCAATGCTCATCCCTAACAATGACCAATGATCATTTCGTATGAAGGGGACAAAGGCGATTGAGCGACGAGATGCCCAGGAAAAATGCGTGAAATTACGGGATTGGACATGTTTGACATAGTCAGAGGTGCAGGGGGAAGTTGACCGGAGGTCAACTCAGGAAGCGCCCTTATTGGTCTACGTAGGTGCATAAGAAGATAAGACAGTAATTTTATTAAATAATAAATAATTTAAAATAGTAAATAATTTTATTAATTTTTGAATATAAAATAAAAAATATTTATTATTTAATGTAGTATTTTATTATGATTTTTATTTAATTTTTAGCTTTTTTATTAGTAGTTAATTTATTATAGTGTATTTATAAGTATATTCATCTATGTTTTATACATTTTTATTTTTATTTTGTATATTTTATTTTATTATTTTATCCTTTTATTTTATATATTTATAACTTATTTTGGTGAGTATAAATATATTTTTATTTTATTTTTATGGTGTTATTTGCATACTTAAATAAATAGATATGTATCTTTTATAGGTATATTTCTAAGGACTTTACTTATGTATTATATCCATCTTTTTATTTTAATGTATTTTATTGAGTTTTATTTTGGTTTTTTTATTTCTAGTAGAATATTAATACTATATACAATATTATAAAAAAATAAATGAAGAAGGAAATAAAAGAATAAAATCCACTTTATTTATATACATATATAGCATAGGTATTTTGTCTATGTATGTATATAGACTTATTTTATTTTACATTTTCCTTTTGGTGTTATTTTGGTTTTAATGTGTACATGTATTATAAATAATAATTACAAAATTCCAAAAACCTGAATTTGTAAAAATAATGAAGGGTGAATAAAATGAATATTTTAATCGATATAATATACAATGAGGGTAAAAAACCTAACTTTCACATAGTAACTCCAAAAAATATTAAACCACTACCATTAAATAGCTTGTGAAAAGTAATATACAATTAAAGATGATTTTGCTATGTTTTGAGTTTTATTTGAAAGATATGGGTATGGGAAGCTGGGTTTTTGGCTTTTTATTTTGTGTATAAAATGAACATTGTATATTATTTTAGTACAAACTCAATTTTGTATTTTTATTTCCATTAAAATCTACAACTTTCATGTACAAAGTCCCTTCATTTGATGAATAAATAATAAAGAATAAAATAGGTGTCAAAATGCATAAATAATGAATAAAAGAATTGGGTTTTTTATTCTACTTTTGGCCCTTATCTCCCCTACTTTATTCCTTGTCGACCAACTCAATTCTTGACTGGGTCTCGGGGTTTAGGGTCATAAAATATCTTCAAATATTTATTTCCTTTTCTTTTCTTCCCTTTATTCTATAATGTTGGCATTAAAAACCATGTTTTATATGCAAATAATACAATAAATAATGAATGCTATTATGTACAAATTAATACTATTTACATGCATTAGTTAGGGTTTTTAAGGCCAAAATGATAGAATAAAGGTGATGAAATAGATATTCATTAGTGAGCCCCTTGCATGTAGTTCCAAAGAAATCAAGGATCACCGTAGTTACTAATGACCAAGGTGAGGATATTTTTACTCGAGTACCAACATCGTGATGTGTGTGTTGAATACCATTGCTTGAATGCATCAACGAAGAAGGAACACTTTACTCTATCGTTCATTAACCAAATAATTGAAAGACTGGCTAGAAAGAAATTCTTTTGTTTCTTAGATGGGTACTTCGGGTACAACCAGGTGGTGATCACCCTTGATGGTGAAGAGAAAACTACATTCACCTGCCCATTCGGCACATATGCTTTCAGAAGAATGCCCTTTGGATTGTGCAATGCTCTTACCACATTCCAAAGGTGCATTCTACTTGTCTTTGCTGATATGGTCGGTAGTTTTCTTGAGGTTTCTTGGATGATTTCTACGTCTATGATGATAGCTTTTATTCTTGTCTCATGCATCTAGACCGAGTGCTGCAGAAATTTCGTGAAGTTAGTCTATTTCTATTCCGAGAAAAGAGCCACTACATGGTTACTGAAGGGATTGTGCACGACCATGTCATTTCCAAGCAAGGCATGGAAGTTGACCCGACAAAGGTGGATGTCTTTGGCAAACTCGAGCCACCTCGGAACATGAAGAACGTGAGGCCATTCCTTCGGCATGTTGGTTTTTATTGAAGATTCATCAAAGACTCCAACAAAATTGCCTGACTTCTTACTGCACTTTTATGCAAGGAGACCGATTTCATGTTGATCAACAGATTCTACAATCTTTTTGTTAGTTGAAAGATTTAGTCACTTAGGTTCCAGTCCTACAGCCATTCGATTGGTCTCTTCCATTCGAGATCATTACGGATGCACCAGACTTTGTAGTTGGGGTTGTATTAGGACAAAGAATTGAAAAATTGCCCTACACCATTCACTATGCCAGTAAAACACCGGATGATGCATAGAGAAAGAATTGTTGGTAGTAGTATCTACCTTAGAGAAGTCCAGATCCTACTTCTTGGATATCTACCTTAGAGAAGTCCAGATCCTACTTCTTGGATCTAAAGTTATTGTTTTCACTGACCACTCTGCTATCAGATATTTACAGCAGAAGAAGAATGCCGAATCATTTTTACTCATATGGATCCGTCTCCTCCTGGAATTTGACTTGGAAATCATAGACAAGTCTGGAGTTCAGAATATGGTACCAGATCATTTGTCCAGAATAGAATGCCAAGATACTCAGATGAGTAGTGCACCGATCACAAAGACCTTCCTTGATGAATCCATTCTCAACGTGACATCTCTTCCTTGGTATGCCGACATTGTGAACTGCCTCGTATCTGGGGTATTTCCACAAGATTGGACATGAATCAAGAAGGATGAATTCCTTTCTGACATCGATTTTTACCAATGGGAAGATCCGTGCTTGTTCATGGAAGGATCAGATTGCACATGGCATTGATGTATTCCTCAAGAGGAGTACATAAATGTCCTCGAGCATTGTCATAAGCTCAAATCAGGTGGACACCAATATGGAAGTCGAACAACATCAAAGATATTGCAGTGTGGCCTATGGTGGCCCATAATATTCAAGGATGCCACAACGTACGTCAAAGCTTGTACTGATTGTCAGAAGATGGGAAAATCCCTCAGCTCAAAAAACTCCATGCCTCTCAAATTCATTCAGATTTCTGATATGTTTGATGCATTGGGGATTGATTTCATGGGCCCATTTCCTAACATTCAGGGCTTTGAGTACATCTTGCATGCCATAGATTATGTGAGTCGATGGGTAGAAGCTATCCCTGCTCGAGCCGCCAATAGCCGTACAGTGTGCAGGTTTATGAAAGATAACATCATTTTGCGGTTTGGGATACCGAAGATTTTGATTTCAGATGAGGGTAGTCACTTCATCAATAAAGATGTAAAGAAACTAGTGAAGAAGTACGATATCGATCATCGAGTCACTTCTCCTTATCATCCTCAATCAAATGGCCTGGTTGAATTATCAAACAGAGAAATCAAGACGATCTTGTAGAAACTTGTGAGGTCGGACAGATGAACTAGTAACACCTTCTGGATTCAGTTCTCTGGGATTACAGAACCGCCTACAAGTCTCCCTTGGGCATGTCACCCTATCAACTTGTATATGGGAAGCCATGGCATCTGCCTGTGAAACTCATTCATAAATCTCTTTGGGAAGTGAACATCTGTAACCTCGAATCACAGAAAGGTGGTCAGAAATGAAAAGTAGATCTGAACAAGCTCCTGAACTATTGAGACTACACGTACGAAAATATCTTAATGTACAAAGAAAAGGTCAAATTCTGGTACGACCGACACATCAGACGAAAGACCAAAAGGCCTTCAAACCTGGACATAAAGCATGGTTGTTTGACATGAAGTTGAAGATATTCCCAAGAAATTTGAAGAGTAAATGGACAGGGCCCTATATAGTCAGAATTGTGCATGACAATGGAAGTATTTTGATATCAGAATTGCCATCTGACACACAACCACTCATCATCAATGGGCAGTTGCTGAAGCCATTCTAGAGCACAATACATTCTCGGTTATTGTTGATTCAGTTCAGATGGTATTTAATGAAGATCCCACAATTGCAGCATCAACAGAGCCAGACAATGCATCCCAAAATATCTTTGATTGTTTTTCTTCTTTTCATTTCTATTTTTCAATTCTTTCATTCTTCCATATTCCGCTCATCCCATTAATCTATGATATATTTAGGATATGCTTCATTCTAAGTGGGGGGGAAGGGGTAAGTGTATTCAGGTTATTCATTATCCATTCCCTCACTTGTCTATCGACTTCTCATTCTTTTAGTCATTGCAGTATAGACTTTCCTATACTTAGCATGAGTTATTTCTTCCTTTTTCTCTTTGATCACTACGTGGACATAGCTCAAGCTAAGTATAAGGGGGGGGGGGGGGTGTATACCCTATATATACTTTAGTCGTACCTCGTACTTATATTTTTGGATAATATGGCTAAAATACTATATGGGTTAGGGTATATACTCAATCAACTATAAAGAATACACTCCTATAATTGTGTTTAATTTTTTTCAAAATTCTTTGTAAATATGATTAATAAATCGATTTAAAAATATTTTGTAAAATAATCTGAAAAATGGTTATAAAATATCTTGAAAAATCCTTTGAAAGATATTTGGAAAACATTTCCAAAATGTTTTCAAACCTTTGTAATTTTTTTGCAAATTCTTTATAAAAATTTATTTCATTTATTTAAATGAAAATTTTGAAATTTCAATTTGCAAATGATTTGGAAAATGATTGTAAAAATATTTTCAAAAATCTATTTATACCTTTGAAAATTTTTTACTAAATGATTTTCAAATTTTGTAAATGTTTATATAGTATTTGTAAAATTATTTACAAAATAACGTTTTCAAAATATTAATAAAAATATTTTCAAATTATTTTGAGAATCTTGTACATAATTATGTTGAATAACATCCCTAGTATAATTCTTTATAAATTGCATATATAACCTACGTATATCAAGTAACACTTAACCTATGTAAATCCCAAAATAAATTCTTGCAAATTGCACACACTCCCATGTATATATACTTCTTTCACTAACCTTTATTAAAACTCCCTAAAAATAAAAAAATTTCAAAAAACAAAAAAAATTACAAAATGTTTTAAAAAATCTACATAAAAATTTTCAAAATTCAAAAATCCATAGAAAGTTCAAAATCACAGAATTGCATCAAAAGATTTTTTCCTTGCAACGCATAGCATTTGCATTTTTTAGAATGATTTAGACAATCAAACAAGTCTGAATAAAGTCTGAAGATTGGAGCTTAGTCTAGACCTTAATCCACTTAATTTCAGAGGAATCTATTAAGGACTGGAATTGAGACACTTTATGTCACCTTGACTTAATTCTTAGATTCCATGAGACTATGATCATGAGTCATATCAATGTGTCTAACTAGAACCCTTTATGTCATCCGTACTACTCTTGAGATAGTTGCTTGACTAGAGACGCCAAACTTAACAATTAACTCAACCCAGGTGGATTATTGAAAAATCTTGGAGTCTAAGTCGAGATGATACTATGCCGCTTCGTCAAGGGTGGTTCAAGAACCATTCTTGAGGACTGTAGAAACCAGTACTTCAACCCACTTCCTCTGGTAGCACAAACATCTAATGACTAGAGTCTAGATTGAAATAAAGCTTCAGACGAGGAATGGTCTGCTAGCACCACTTTTCCCAAGACCCCAAAACATGGGCGGGCCATAAGATTCTATATTCGTCGGGGCAAAATAAGAATGCAGAGCAATGCCAACTAAGAAAATATCAAAAAAAAACCTATATCAAAAATTCCAAAAATATTGAACTTCAAGAAAAGACATGTTTCTTGGTGAAGATTCAGTTACACTGGCTGAGCTTCACAAGGGAATGCGACTACAATAGTCTTTTTCCACTTCTATTTTCATTCTTCTAGCTCCTCCTCATTTTTCGATTATGGACTAGCATGTACCTCAACTTAGAAGGAAATATCCATCTCCTTGAGAACGTGTTACCGGAGAAGGAGACTCTTTGATTGTTCAACAATTTGTCTGGGAAGAGTTAACACAATCCACACACATGGTACTTGTCATTTCAAGGTTGCAAGAGTATGCGACTGAAAGGATGGTTCTGACCAGGCTATGAGTTGAACTGAATAAAGTATTATGGAACCTAAGGAATGTGTCACACTTCCTAACCTTAATGTGGTTCCAAACACACTAAGAATCCAAATGTCTTAACTGACCTCCAGACTTTGATTTTATCAGGACAAGTTTAAGAGTCAAAAAATATACCAAGTACTTTCTTTTTCTTTTCTTTATTTTCTTTTTTCTGCACACATTAGCATAAGTGTTTGCTAGGGACTAGCATAAGCAAGTATTGGGGGGTTGGAGGGTGACAAATCTCCATTTAATCACATATATTCTTTCATTTTGGCCTTAAATCCCCAGCTAAATGCATGCATATAAGATTAATTTGTACAAAATAACATTCATTTACTAACAATAAATACTGTATAAAAATATATATTTAATTTTAAAATAAAATAATAAAGGAAAGAAAAGAAAAATAAAAATGTCAAAGACACTGAGTGACCCTAGACCCCAAGAACCAGTCATCATGATGACTTGGTCGACAAGGACTAAAGTAGGGGGAGATAGGGTAGAGAAACTGTACAGAGAACACCAAAAACCCTGATTTTAATTATTCAATAAATTCCTTTTGGGCCCTATTTTATTTTCTATTTTTATACCTTAAAATAATAAAACCCTCAATATGAAAGTGGTACATAAAAATACAAAGGAAAATGCAAAATTTATTTCATGCAAAAATAATACAAATTGCACCCGAGACACACAGAACAAAAAGTCACAAATAAAACTTCCCTAACATGTATCTCCCCCATACAAATTCAAAATTTATCAAAATTACCTTTATTTTTCATAAAATTTAATTATCTTTTTAATAAAGGTAATTTCACTTTGTTTGGTGTTGAGATGCAAAAGTTGGCTTTTAGATCTCTATTGTATTGTATACTTGTATATAATATTCAATATAATCATTCTTTACATTTTTAGCTTCTTTATAATTTTATATATTTGTAAATATTATTTGAAACATATTTAAATAATAAACATAGAATAAAAACATGAAAAAGTCATCAAAACAAAATAATTTATTAAAATATATAGGTAAACTATACATGTGCAATGCATATACATATTTATTTAAGTAATAAATAAAATCATAAAAATACAAATAAAAATATGTAAATATGTAACTAAATAAGTTATCAATATATAAAATAAGTAAATACAACAATAAAATACAAAATAAATATAAATATACAAATACATACATACATATATATACACACCTATGTGCATACCTATAAATATAAGCACCCAATAAATTAGGTAGTAAAAATAAATAAAAAACATAAAAAAATACTACATAAAATAACCAACATTTTTTATGTTTTGACTAAAAATTAATAAAATCATTTATTAATTTTAATATATTTAATAAGGGGTTTATCCCCTGATTTTTGTGGTTGGTCCACGTGGACCAACTGACATCCTTCGTGCGTTGACTTGCACAATCTCCACCTCCGCCCGTGTCAGAACCTCTGACATCCCTTCCTTCTCCATTTTTTCTGCCATGATCCGTTGCTCAAGGAAATTTGGTTCCTTCACCAAAGTTGTTCACAACACGATCACCCATCTCGTCCATGCCTTATATCATCTATACATCCACACAATCTCGAGCAATCCCATGATCTTCACCTACCCATATCATATCTACCCCAATTTCTTTTTTATGAATTTTAATCCCCATTTCTGTCATGTAACCCCAATAGGACCTCAAGATTGAGCGAGCTTGGTGACAACAATTTCCTCCCTTCCATGTCGACGTGGAGAAGGGTCTTATTTGGGTGGTCTAGGTCCATCGAGCTCCACTCCGACGAGTCTCCCTTCTCCTTATATCCGACAAGGTATGAGTTGATTAGCTTAGGTTTTTATTTAACATTTTAATTCAGCGTCATAGAGTAACATCTAATTCATGCATTTAAAAATTAACTTGGTTTAATTTTAGGATTTAGATCTGCTCGAGCCTTAAGCTCCAGCTTAAAATCACCATCACCCCCTCGTCGTTGCGACACATTTTCACCCCATCTCTGTTCCTCTTTGCATTCTATGCAAAAACCCTTCATTTGCGCCCTTGATTTTGCAAGAATCAAGGTTCGACGAGTTCCCTCCGCCGCCTATCATTAGAGCTCATCCATCTCGCTCCTTCTCCATGCTTTCAGCTTCAAGTGGTCGAGGACCTTTGCCTTGTGCCGGCAATTCTTTTTTTGCAGGAGTTGCGCCTTGACGAGCCACCTGGAGATGAATCAGCGTTCAAGTCAGGGCTCCTGGTGCCTCTGATCTCCAAGCTCCTCCCTAATGATACTGAACCCTGTTAGACCCACCTGTAGATGCGGCTGTACCTCAACGACCTTCTAGGATGATTTGTGATGATGGAAGGGTTCGGAGGAAGCAGGAACACCATATTGAAGCTCGCCTAGGAGCTATTCTTGGGGTGTTTTTCTGGACATCCCGAGAGCCGTTGGATCAAGACTAGCAACCCGGATCTAATATGGGCCGTCTGCTCATCAGGTGAACTGTTGTGCCTCTCCACTGTTGATCGAGCCACGTGGAAGCTACTTCACGATCCGATCACGTGCCTTGGGGTAAATTAATAAGTAACCCCCACAACTTTTGTATTTCTATTTTAGCCATGTAAATATATTAAGTAGTTTAAAAAACTTTTGTTTAAATTGCAGTTGACCCCCCGTACTTCCTGAATATTGCAAGTAGGTCTTATGCCATGTCACCTCACGTGTTCTAACCATGTGAGATACTTGGGGTATTTGCAAGGAAGACCCTCCGGCTTCCTTTACTTATCTTTAATCCTAAAAATTGTAATATATATGTAATATTTTGGGGTGTTTTGTACAAAACACCTCATACTATATTTTTATTGTAAAAATACCCCTACTAGATTATTTATTTTTATTTATGCATGTCTATTTTCCTTAAATAGCTCCTATGTTTGTCAAATCTTAGATAATTTATAGTAAATACATGTTATGATGCTTGTTCACATCATAAATTTTTATATAGTATACATATTTATATTATATAGTATATACTACAAATAATTTTGGAAAATTTTGGACTTATTATATATTTTTAATACCCAAAACAATTCAACCTATTTATATAACTCGTTGTTTCATAAAAATCAGCAAAAATCCTATAACAATAAAAAATAGAGAAAATATTAAAAATACAAAAAATATTTTATTTTCTGAATTTTGACTATATTTATCTATATTTAAAATTCTAAAACCACATATATACTAAATATACTTAATAATACTTATAAATTACTTATTATTATTACTTATAAACACCTATTGTATATTTAAAGCCTTTAAAAAGAATAAAAAGGATTGTTCATGTATATATTTAGCTATATTTTTGCATTATATATCTTATATAGTATTATAATATCTATTACTATTACTCTATATAGATATATATTATATATTTTGAAACAAAAGGAAATTAAATATTTACAAAATTTAAAAGGAAACAAAAATTTATAATTTTAAAACATAAAAAATTAAAATAATTAAAGTACAACAAATTAAAAATAATTAAAATCCACAGAAAATAAAAAAGGCTAAAAAGTACAAAAATAATTATTATTGATTTTTTAATGATAAATAATTATACCTATCCCCGTTTGCTTCCACTGATTCAATCCGTACACTTGTTTGCTATAAACATTTATTTGTAATGTATAATAAATTTCACCTCGCATCTTATTCATTGATTATTAATTATTGTGAGTTGATTATTGTCTTAGTTTATTGTGTGAGTACCAAGAGTCCTAAGAGGTGCCGATACAGTGATTGTCGGATCTGACTCCTCGGACATTGTAGGCCCTCTAAGAATGGACGCTAGGTACCTTATGCATTCAAGCTAAACAAGCACTCGAACCCTTGATAGTGCAAGAAGAGAAGGCACACTCGAAGATCATGTTGTGTTTGGAAGATGAAAATAATGGGAGATTACTGATGAGGATTCCGTGGTCGGACTGTATTGAAACTCAAAAGTCTATGCATGGCGAAGTCTTTGACCAACACGTTGTTCTTGAAGCAACACATGCTCTCTCTCCGCATGCAGGAAGGTAAATCCTTTAAAAAATATCTAGATTGCGTAAATACACTGTTGATGGATTTAGGAAACGTAGTTAAGATTGAAGATAAGGATGCTGCCTCGATTTTGTCAGTTTCTCTTCCATTATCATTTGAGAATTTTATTCAATCATTTATTGTGGGAAGAGAATCGATAATTCTAGATTAAGTTTGTGCGAGTCTGTGTATGCTCGAGTCACAACATCTGCAATTACTACAAGGAACCTACACACTGGAAGAAGTACTACCCAAAAAAGTAACGCAAAGCCATGGTTGCTGTCGTAGCCGAGGGAGGTGTTATTTTTGAAGATGATTTGATTCTCCCCATTGCAGATCAGAAGATAATGGATAACACATTGATTCTTGATTCAGGTTGTTCTTACCATAGGAGTCCCAATGAATATTGGTTCTGCACCTATGAGAAGATAGATGATGAAAACTTTATCATGGGGAATGATGCAACATGTAAGATATTTGGGATCGACTTTTGTGAAGATTAAGATACATGATGGAGTCGTAAGGATGGTAACAAAAGTACGCCATGTTCCTGATCTGAAGAAGAATCTGATATATCTTGGGGTCTTGGACTCTAAAGGATATATGTACATCACTGAAAGTGGAGTCATGGAGGTTGCCAAAAGGCGGGGCAGTTGTCTTCAAGGGCAACAAGTAGAATGTCATATACGTCATGCATGGGTATACATCCTGAGAGTAAATTCAAGCATTATGGACTTGCTCAATGTCGACAGTTGATAGTAGCCCCAAGGAGGGCTTGGTGGAGGCACAATGAAGCTCGGCAAATCTTCTTTGAGGGTAAATTTCAAGGTGGATATTGTTTATAATTCTTTGAATCCTATTATCTGAACTTCAAGCAATGATTTTTTCTGCTACCTGAGAATTCAATCTCGGTGGAGTGTAGCAGTGGTTACTTCTACTAATGGAGAATTCAACTCATTTTGGTGTATAGCAGTGGTTAATTCTACTATATGAGAATTCAATCTCGGTGGAGTCTAGTAGTGGTTATACCTGAGAGTGGAGAATTCAACTGATGGTGGAGTATAGTAGGGAGTAATTCTGCTATATTCAAATAAAGGTGAAGATTGTTGATATGACTTGAATCCTAACCATTTGTTGGGATGGATTGTTGATGTGGTTGATCTCCTCCTACCTTCTGTTTGGCTGAGAGCTGTTGGGCTAGACTGTTGAGATGCCTAATTCGCCTTAAATCCTGATTGGATGAGAGCTGTTATGTTGGATTGCTGAGTTGCTTGATCCGCCTCTTGAATCCTGGTTGGTTGAGAGCTGTTGGATTGGACTACTGGGATGCATGATCCGCCTCTTAAATCTTTATTGGTTGAGATTTGTTGGGATGGATTGCTAAATACAATTACTATTCTTCTATTGCAGTATAAAAAGGTGCCTTGAGGCCATCACATACTGTATCCTCATCCCATCTCTATATCTTCTTAGTATACTCACTCTCTCCTCTTTCTCCACATAGTGAAAACCGATCACCATCGCCCAAAAATGCTGCCCAGTTACCGGTGAACCTTGTAAATCAGTGTGTTTGTGTCTTGCTTGTCTGATTGTGTTTGTGTTTGCTTCCACGATTCGCAACACTAACAGTAACATTCCCCATCTCCCCCCTCTCCCTCTCTCCCACACATAAATCTACATGGCCATAGTGATTACCCCTACTCCAACCCTCCCCTGGATGAAACTCCCCAATCTATGAAAAGGTTAATGTTGAATACGAAATGGCCATACATATCTTATCAACAACTTCATCAACTAAATTAAGATAACTGCATCGACTTCAAGCAAGTCACCATGCGTGCAAAGTTCAAAGATATCAACAACAAATTCTTTGACAAGTGAATTAAGGTCCTTGATGCAGTATTTAGAGGATGCTAAAGTGAACAAGGAAAGCATCACCGATATGGTCCATGACTTGTTAAAGGGCCCTCTCCTTTTGAGAATAACCTATTATTTAGGAAGACTCGATTAGATTGGCCTCCCCATTATGTATTTTCTCTTTCCAAACTTTTTTATTTACTATAAATAGAAAGAAATTTTAATTTTATTAATATAGTATCTATTCTCTCCCCCTCAGCATCACATATGTGACCTCTTAATAAATAGAAAGAGAATTACTTTTGTTATTATATATACATGTGTGTGTATTCTCTTTAGTCTCAAACTTGATATCTTTTTCTTTCTCTCCAACATGAACCCTCTTCTTCTCCTCATGTTATCTTTTTCATTAACATATACTTCATTGAGAATAATTACAAGATAATATTTATTCTTTATTTTCTCTTCCAAACAAAAATATCGTTCACTTTATTTATATATTTTGATTCTCGTAGGAGATTTATTCTTATGATTGTTTCTTACTAGCATGAAACTTTAATGTCTTTTGATCTTATTTGATTTTGAGATGATGCAAAAACTTGATAGGGTTGATAATTTATATTTTTCCTATGTTGAAATATGATAGACTTTATAAAAATAAAAGAAATTTATAATACTTTATTATTTGAAACTATTGTAAGGTGATATTTCATTACTAAACTATTATTTAATATCAAAAATAGATATCATATGAGTCATATAAAAAATGCTTAATTACTTAAACACGGATAAAAATTATCTTAGCCGCGATAAAAGATCAAGTATGATCATTAGAAGAGAAAATTTCGTGAAAAATCCACAAAAAGTTCGAGAACTTAGGAACATAAAATAATAATGAGTATAACATTTTAATCAAGCGAGATTTATTCTTAACTACTAGGAAACTCTATCCATCTTAATAATACTGCTAATAAATTTGAATAGTCTATATCACATTATCTATAGTAGCAAGGGAATTTAATTTGTACCGTCATATTAACATATCTAATTATCTTATTTTCTATACATCAACTTATTTTTATTTTTATTTAAATTATCATAACAATATTAACATTTTCTTTTTGGGGTCCATACAAACTAAAATTTAGAATTTTTTATAAATAAACTTATTAATATGAAAATTTTGATTTTAAATATATAATAAATGATTTTGGTGTGCAATTATTTATATTAATATTTTTGAAATGACATAAATTTAAGCATCTTTTTAATGTATTTTTCTTTTTTTCTGACTTCCATCGATAGAAATTTCTGGCTTCATCCTTGTTGACATCACATCTCTCTCGCTTGGTATCAAGAGGGAGGGAGGTGCCATGAGTAAGGTTGCACAAGGAGCACACGTATCTCCTATACAAGGGAGGAGGTGTTCTACAACCCTTCGCATCGGGGATATGGCCAAAGGTCCCAATGTTGTTGGAAGGATGAGTACGATTGAGAGAACGGGCTTGCTTTTGCAATTTTAGGCGTACAGATTAGGTGTAGCAGAAGTCTTCATTCGCAAAGAATATGCCGACATTCGTACTTCCAAGGCCTCAAGGCTTGGTAGAGGATGCCATTGGTGCATCTTGTCTCTAGAGGATTTTTCCTGTTCAACACACTATGAGCATTGCTCCATCCATCCTAGAAAATGGTCATATGCAATGAGGCGGTTATGTCGTTTCTATCCAGCGAGACAATACCTTTCCTCGAAGGCTTCTCCAACCACAGTTGCAAATCCATAGATCCGCACCAGGTACACCCAACCACCGTGAGCCCTAGGTCTGCATTTCTCTCCAGGTTTGGGTTGAGTCATTGTTGCTTGGGTGATCCATCAACCCTCCGACAATGATCTCCAGGTGGTACATGTGCAACCACCACCTGCAGCGGGGGGTGCCTCCTTCCCCTCGTGTCTACTCCCAGCGACTCCACTGCGCACCTGTGGCGCTCCCTTAGCACAGTCTTGGAGCCTTAATAGAATCGGGGGAGGGGGGCCTGCCATGACAGCTACAATGACCATGGCATTAATTTTATTGACTCAGAGATGAGAAGAAGAGGACGAAGTAGGGGGGACGAGAAGGAGAGAGGGAGATGAGAAGAAGAGGACGAAGATTAACCCAAGTAATTGACTTAAATAAAGTTGAAGTCGACGATAGTGTTTGTGGTATAAGATAGAGTAAGTTTGCAGGGTTTAGGTGATAATTAAGAAGTAGGGTGCCCCTATGAGATATTGCAAATTAGTTATGCCCCTTTCTTTTTTGAAATATCAGTTGTGTCCCTACCTTCTTGTCAAATTCACAATTCTGCCCTTTTGTAATATCAGTTATGCCCCTACTTTATCTTAATAGAAGGGTAGAACTGTGAATTTTTCAAGAAGGTAGGGGCACAACTGCTATTCCAAAAAAGGGAGGGGCATAACTGAAATTGCAATATCTCATAGGGGCACAACTGAAAAAAAACCCTAAGAAGTACATAAGATTGGGATGGTAATTTATATTTTTTTTGAGGTTCGTGGTATAAAAATACCCTATATATTTGAGCTAATATCCATAGTATCAAGCTATTTTTCATTTCTGAACTGTATTCATATATACATCAGAAAAAAATCCTGATCACAATATGCTCCTTCTCATTGGGTCACTCCTGGATGAACCATCTGAACTCAATACAATTCTGACAGTTTATACCACCAGTACATGCCTTGACATGGACACGGGCACATCGTCCGTCCACCGCCACGCACCGTAGAAGCCGCCCTTCCTCTCCTCGAACCTCTTCAACACCTTCCGGAGCACGGCGGCCTTCCTCCTCGCCCTCTTGGTCCCCGTCAGCATCAAGCTCGTCACCATGGCTCCCAACGCCGGCGTTCTCGCCACCGCCTCTGCCACTGCCTCCCCGCCGCTCCTGCACATCTCCGCCATCGCTGCCGCCTCATTCTCCCTGGCCGTCGCCTTCCCCCTCCTCATCACCTCGGCCAGCACACCCACCGCCGCTTCATCCCACGCTATCCTCTCCGCCGCCACCTTCTTCCTAACCAGCAACGCCACCGCTCCTGCCGCCTCCTCAACGACAGTCTCATCCCTCAGCGCCGCAACCAGCGCCGCCAGGACCCCTGATTCCACCATTCGCTCGCAGCAATCCTCGTGCGTCGAGATATTGTACAGACCCCTCACGGCGTCCTTCCTCCCTCCCGGCGTTCCGTCCCGCAGCATTCCGACCAGCGCCTCCAGCGCTCCGTTCTCGTTGCTGATCAGCTTCCTGCATCGGTGCTCCGTTGACAGGGAGAAGAGCGTAGCCGCCGCATTCTCCCGCGATTCCACGGTGCACCCGTGCAGCAGCACGTCCACGATCGAGCTCAGGCAGCCGTCCTCCTCCGCCACCCGGCTCTTGTTGGTCTTGTGGATGGACAGATTGAGTAAAACAGTGATGGAATTCTCCTGCGTCGAGGGATCCGATGAAGCCAGAAGATCCCGGAGAGCCGGTACTGCTCCCGTTTCGGCGATGAGCAGGCGATTATGCTCGGAGGTCTTTGTGAGCAACAGGAGCTCCCGGACTGCTACCAACTTGACGTCGTCCGGGCCTACCTTGAGATGTTGCACCAACAACTCCACGGTGGCCTTGTTTGCGCCGATGGCTGCTCTACCGGGGACGGCGGTTGTTGCAATCCGTGCATCGTCGTCGATGTCTTCCTGGGGATCGTACGCCACGCCATTTGAAGAGCACCAGTATGAGATGAGGCTGCGAAGAGCGAGATTGGGCACGATGTAGTTATGATCCAGCACTTGCCCGGAACTGGGACATGTACCATTGCCTTCGTCCATCCATGTCACAATGGATTTGCGATCGTACGTCTGACCACTTGACACAATCACTGGATCTATCATAAGTTCTAGCGAGATCGGGCAGCAGAGATCTTTGGGAGCATTCGCGAAGGACCCACCAATCCTCTGCAGCAATCTGCTGTTCTTGACCAGAGCATCTGGACGGCAACCAAACAGCAAGAACCTGCAGTAGCGAGTGAGAGCTATAACGCCCTCGATAACAGCGGGCTCGACGTCGACCTGCTCTTCTTTGTGGCGAGCGGCTTCCTCCAAGAACTCCATCTCGTCCTGGCAGCGGCGCGCGTTGCGGATCCCCAACCTACCCACGAAGGCGGCCTCAAGCTCCAATCGACTGGGGAGCTGGGAATTCTCAAGCCCGTCGAGGAAGGAATGGATTTTCACCCGCAGATTCTCATCTTCGGGGTCAACGTAGTGCTTGGAGCTCTTCGCATGCCGCCGCAGAAGCTCCAACTGCTCTTCTACGTCAGCGTTGAGGCCGAGTTCGGATGAGGGCAGCACGTCCAGCAGCGTGCAGAGCTCCCGCGTGACTTTGCAGAAGTAGCCAGAGATCTTTCTGTTGAGGAGCAACACCCACAAGCGGCTCGATTGCCGGCAATAGTCGAGGAGGGCCTTGGAGCGATGGAGCAAGGTATAGAGCTCCTCGAAACACAGGGTCGAAGCAGCGGAGAAGGCCGGAGGTGGGTTCTGCTTGAGGAAGTCGAAGAGAGAGTGGAGTGCCCTGATCTTCCTGGTGAGGGTGCGAGAATTGCAACGCTGGAGGACGGCCGTGGAGGCAGCAGCTGCGATGATGTCGGCAGAGACGGCGGCGAGGGCGCGGATGAGGTGGGCTCCGGTGAGGTGAGTGGGTGTGTAGAAGCTTGCAGGTGTGGGTAAAGAGGAGAAGATCGGAGCCATGGTGTTTGGGAGGAAAGGGGACATTGTTACGTGTGTTTAAAAGAGAAGCTTTGGAAGTCAACTTGCAGAGTTGACAAGTTCTTCTCCTTGATTTACCAGACGAATTCCGGCTGTATCCTTCGTTGTTTTCGACTTTTGTAGGACGCTTTGCATTTCTCTCACTCGGATTTGACCATGAGATGGTTTTTGATTTCCTTCACCTGCACTGTGGATCTTCTCTGTAAACAGCAGGGCAATTGGTTTGGAAATTTTTGACACTGTCTCATCGTAGTTATTAAACAAAGCCCCATGTCGGTACAGGTGTACTTTCTGGAGCTTCAGCTATCGAAGACCGTGTGGTGTGGAGGTGAATCTAACATCTCAAGCATAATTACATTAAATTATGAAAAAAAGATCTCATATATTCATCAATGCAAAAAAGTCCTTTCTATGCATACTTTTTCAACGGCAAACTGTTGGAAAGTTGTCATCCAGATTAAAAAAAGAAAGGATTGGCTATCTTTTTGCTGTGTTCCAAAGTCGAGGATTCAGGTTGGAGATGTTGATGTATAGATGGATGTTGGGCAGCAATTGCAGGCCTGCTGTTTTGATTTGAATACATAGTCTTATTTATTGGGAAAAAAAACAGAGAGATGACCTTGCAGATTTGGGTAG
The DNA here is from genome assembly GCA_037367405.1 of Ottelia alismoides. Lineage (NCBI taxonomy): Eukaryota > Viridiplantae > Streptophyta > Magnoliopsida > Alismatales > Hydrocharitaceae > Ottelia > Ottelia alismoides. The sequence goes on from JAZKJV010001982.1 coordinate 505,895, forward strand.
AATGATTCGTACACCTTACGAAAAAGTCAAGGCATTGGCCTTGTAAAGAATGCGGGACAACTACATGCTAACTTAAGCCTATTGAGTGTTTCATGTACAACAAGACCCAGTCCAATACGTTGCTGTCAAACTTAAATGTCAGTGATTGTGATCTGGTTTACGGGGTATAGGCGCGTATTATTAATTAATCCATATTGCTTTAGAGCATTGCTTTTCCAATATCTTGTAATCTTCACAGTTGGTATATATCATAGGATGTTCTTGATCAGATCGTCTGTGGTGAGGATGAACTGTATTAAAAGACTAAGGGTGCGTTCTTGTATCGGGTTAAACCACCCCAAGGGTGGTTTAACTTCTCTACCCCATATTTTCTCCTTCCACGTGAGTCCCACTTTTTATCTTTTTAAAAAATTAAATAAATCAATTTTCCATCATCAATTCCATCAAAAAATAATATACTATACCATCATATCATATAAAAATTATAAACTACTCCACTTCTACTCACTTTTTCAAACTCCAATACAATCACATCACAATAACTTCTCACTTTTTCAAACTCCAATACAATCACATCACCCCAAACCCACTTCTAATCCACCCCCAGTTTAACCCTCTATCCAAACACCAAAATCAAAAAATGGGTTACCTGCAACCAGTTTAACCCACCTAAACCCACTATCCAAACACCCCCTAACTGTTTATCTAAGGTTCCGATGAAGGAGAAGAAGATTGAGAGATACCTACCACATCTTGACCGTGAAAGGTTGGTTCATCACTAGCTGTTTATCTGAGTTGGGGTTAACACATCGAGAATTTTGGCAAAGAATCTGGATGTTACAGTACAGATAAATAAACAATTAGTTGCAATTCCTATATATCTTACATCCGTGCACTGCAATTGGAACTATTGGGAACATGTTGTTGGATGAGTTCTCTTCCTTGTAGGAACCTAATCCATATTTATAGGACATTGTTAGTCCTTTTGGAAAAGAAAAATCAATTATTGATTGGAGAAAGAGATCAATTACCTTTTAGGATTAGGAGTTATCTTTTCCTAATCCTATTGGAAGTAGGAGTCTAGGTTTTCTTATTTACTCATCTCCATGGAGTATAAATAGGAGGTATGTGGTGCATAACAAGATCATTCCAACACAAGCTCTCCTAGCACAAGAAAGAAACAATAGAGAGTGGAAGAAGAAAGAGGGTCCATGGTTGCCGTGGAGTTTGGAGGGAGTAACCTCTGGAGCGGTTCTTCTCCACTATTCTTCTCTACAGTTTGGCGACGGATTTACCATTGAGTGATATTTCTCCTCTCTATTATTCTCCATTGTTTGGTAATTTCTAGCACCGTATTGATGGTTGGCCTTTTGTAAGTCTCTCACGGGAGATTACTTTGATTATAATGCTTGATTTTGGGTTGCGATCAACCCCGTGGGTTTCTCCCCCACATTGAGAGTTTTCACGTTAAAAAATTCTCCGTGCATTTGTGGTTGATTTTTTATGTGGTTGAGATACTTTCTCGTAGTTGATATATCGTGCAGGATCAGCCTATCTACTTTGATTATTGGGATATTTACCCAGCGAACCCTGAAATCTTTCAAAATTACCTCTACGACCTTTGAAACATCGATATTCCTCCCTCGACCCCGTAATCTTGCTCCGTCTTACCCTATAGACCCTACCGTTAATTTGATATTTTTTAAGTTAACTTGTTTGGGTTTAAGTTGAGTTAATCTAACCCTAGCAAATCCAAGGGCCCTCCTTTCTTCTTCTCTCCCCCTCCTTCTTCTTCCACACTCTCTCCTTCTTCATTCTTGCTGGACGAAGTAAGGGTTGGGCACGGCGGGGGGATAGGTTCCTTTGATCAGGGTGGGGAAGTGGACGGGAGGAGCATCCGCGCGCGGGGAGGGGGGTTCGGGAACGACGACGAGCATCAGCTCCAGCTGCTGGTGGGAAGCGGGCGACACGAATGCCGTGATCTTCAGCGACGGCAAAGCGGAGGGGCACCTCTGCGAGAGCTCCTGCAGTAATGAAGACCATTGCCCTCCAACGCCGACATCGAAATCGATGATATGGATGCGTTCGCAGCTGGTGAGCTCCTCCAGGAGCGCCTGCACGCAGGTGAAGTGCATGAATTGCGGGAGTGGCGAGGCCTCGGAGAAGGACTTGTACGCGCTGAGCTTGAGCACAACGTCCCACGGGATGCCGGGAGGCTGCGACACATCCCGCGACAGGACAAGGGCGTCGAGCGCCTCCTTGAAGTAGAAGGCGGAGCGGAGCAGAGGCTTTCCGTGGTGTGGGGAGAGCTGATTGAGCCGCGCCAATATCCCATGCGCATTTACGGAATTCCCAGCCTCGAGCTGCTCGGCGGCCTTGACCAGCTGCTCCACCGCCGCCGAGGACTCGTCTGTCGCCGCCGCGGACGCCTTCGCCTTCACGGGAAGCCCCTGCGCCTGGAATTGGGAGGTGGGTAGGAAAATCTGCTGCTGCTGATGGTGCTGCTGCTGCGGGAAGGGGAGGAGGAGGTTGGGTTCGGGGTAGAACATGGTGGGGGATTGCGGGAAGGGGAAAGAAGAGGTGGAGGGGATAAGGAGTGGGTCGAGGGGATTGGAATCCGATACGCCTTCCAAGAGGAGGGAGGGATCGAGGTCAGGGATGGGGAGGGAGAGCATATGTTGCTGCTGCTGCTGGACGTAGTGGGTTTGCGAGTTCTATGTGTCAGACGTGATCCAGCGAAGGAAAGGGGAGGAGTGGTCGGAGAGCATGGAGTCCCAGTCGTCGTCCATAGAGGGGTTGTGGTTAGTGGCGGTGGAGTCGAGGCGTTGGAGCTCCCACTCCTCCTTGGCGGAGGGTGGCGAAGACGGCAGCCACGTCGCCGGAGGTGGAGGGACTGGGGCTCCTGTGGTGATCCAGAACAGAACGCGGCTCTGCTCTCTCCCTCTCCTTCTTCTCCTCGTTGTCTACTGCTAGTGCTGCTGCTGCTACTGTGATGGCCCCCTCCTTCCCGTGGAGATCCGAGGGCATGCGCTTCATCTAAGGAGCAAAGGAGAGGAACCCAACTCGAGAAAGCCCCACGCAGTCCTCTCGATCTTGGCTGAGGGAAGCGTGCAAGGTGATGGAGCTCAGGCCATGGACTCGTGCAGTTTCTTCCTTGTGTTTCAGTTTTGATGGGTTTGGGATAAGCCTTTTGCTCTTTCTTGTGGGATTTCGGAGGCGTTTTAGTCAAATCTTTCAAATCCTTGTTAGAAGTCACCGGAGATCTCAAGAGGGTGGGAGGGAATGTCACTTGCCGTAAATTTGATAAATATAATGGGTATCATGTAAAGAAGATAACGGAATCTGGTCACTTTTAACGGGGCAAATGGATGGGAGTTAACCACAGGGTCTGTGGGATAAGGGTTAGCAAGATTACGGGGTCGAGGGAGGAATATCGATGTTTCAAAGGTCGTAGAGGTAATTTTGAAAGATTTCAGGGTTCGCTGGGTAAATATCCCTTGATTATTTTTTCGCAATTCAATTTATACGGGGAATCTGTTCCCAACACATGTAATGGTCACTATTGAAAAAATTTTACAAGATTTAACCAAAGCTTTTAATGCTCTAATGGAACAATCAAGGAATGTTGATTATGTCTCGTTGCTTTCTTGTTTGTATTCATTGATGAGCGAGCCTACGGATGAAAAGATGAAAGGTGCTAAAAAATTTAGTCATTCTTCTATGCATGGAGGAAGAGGAAGAGGATGGTTACAACCTGCAATACAACTAAACTCACACTGGCACTAAACCATCAACAGATCAAGCAAACGAATTAATTGGATAAACAAAAAGTCAATCCTGAATTATGCATATATATCAAAACATCGGATTAAGTCCAAGAGAGGGTGTGTTTTCAATAATTGTATAACTAGAGTTTGTGTTGAAGTTGTCACTTTGACTAGGCGTTTGGGTACCCATTCTTTCTTTCTTTTTTTGTGGATATTTGTCTGCGATTACTATGTCAAAGTTCACAGATTTTCGACGTCCATCTGACAATTTGGGCAAAGCTACTATATTTGAAAATTTAGAACAATTTGAATAATTGTGAAAAGAATGAAAAAAAGAGATTAAGACTAGACATATTGTCATTCATGATGTAGCATGATGTGATTGCCTTATTCTGAAACGGTATTTCATTCGAGATAAAATCCTCTTATTTTGAAATAAACGTTTCTATTGAACTCCAAACATAGCTAACCTACCTCGACCATCCAATCGTCGAGAACGTCAGTAGGACGTTGAGCTCTCCAATAGATGTATGTATGGGTTTTATGGGTTGATTTCGTCATGATGTCACCTTAGTGCAATGGTGAAAATAAAGAGATGGAATAAGGATGTGAAATAAGAGAATTTATTCTCTATTCTTGTTTCTTCGAGAGATTTTGTTATTGTGGCTTAAAGGTAAGGTGAACGCAAATTATTTATATATATTATATTTCTTTGTTGTTCCATATTACTTGGCTATCAATGGAAACATGAAATAAGTGGTGGTTATTGTAGAACAAGTAGTAGTTATTATGGAATACGTAGTTAATGAGGAATAAATAATAATCATTTTTTTTTCGAAAATGCGAAAGGTTAACACGAGTATTCTCCCATTATCTTGGGGTTTTTTACTTGTGCAATAGTCACTTCCCTTCATTAATCCATAGCTAATTCTAGAATATCCTTTATCCTTCCATCAAACAATGAATACTATTTGTCGACAATTCACAATACATATTCCACAATAACTATAATTGATTTCACAATAACTAGCACTTATTCCGCATTCACAAGAATAGAAAACACGCAAGACATGAAGATATGAATAAATCATATTATACCACAGTTCTCCCACCTACGCATCATAATGAAAAAAGGGATAAACTCTTTTGTTCCTTATTTTCCCTCCTTATTCCACCTTATTTATTACACAAGGATAAGTGGAACTATTGTGATATAAGGAAGTGTATTGCGATAATCAATAATGAAACATACATGACACAAGATTCACCCTTAACTGGATTACTTCCGCAGTGAGGCAATGGATCCATCTTTATGAAAGTAGAAGAATAGTAGTACATAGGATGAAGAATACGATTAACCTAAGGAGGTTTATATATTGCCTTAGTACAAATGGATTTGTTTGCGAGTTGTCGCCTTCAAGCCTCCGCAGAGGGGGAAGTTGCCTACCCGTCCCCTAGACATCCCTAAGCTTGCTGAGTGGCCAGTGAGATCACCTCCATCTGGACAACGAGCTTAGCTTGATAGGTTTGGTGGTGCCACATACCAGATTGAGGAGACATCTCAACAATACAAAATAACTAGTCTAGAATAATAATAACTCGAGATAAGGGGAAAATTATAGGATAATATATTTTCTTATCCCCAACATATACTTAAGAGAGGATGCTAAATCCTCTCGTGAGTACCTGCGTCAACTAAATCCAACCTTATCAGAAATGGTGAAGAGAGAGATTGAGAAATAGTGTAAAGGGGATTTCATTTATCCCATCTCCTTGTTGGATTTGAGCCCAATTGGACATGTTAGCAACTACCCAAAATGCTTAGGCACAAGTTGATATGTAGTAATCCCCATCACTTGTAACCTATTTCACGCTTCGTGAGTATCCGATGTGGGACTATATTACAGTATTATAACCTCCCTCACTTATATTCACAATGTCCTCGTTGCGATATGAGACACCATTTATTTCGTACGGTAGTGGCACCTGCATGCTCCAAATATCCTTTTCCTCATATCCCTTTATAATGGTGGATCCACTTATCGGGTAGCCCTTTCTACTATCACATAAAAATTGACTCTGATACTCTTTGTAATGTCTCAGCTTTGGTCCCTATATCTTTATCATGAAAAGTTGGCCCTGATAGCTTGTCAAGCTCGACCTCAATTGAACACATTAATAACCACTCAAAATGCTTAAATCTAGGTTGTTAAGAAGTAGTCCCCTACTCTTATAACACACTCTCAAACTTTGTGAGTTTCCAATATGAGACTGTATTTAGTTGGGGTGTTACGCTATACCTCAAACTTTCACCTCCACACCTCACTCGCCGCACCCAACTCAATCATGCTTCTTTAGTCTAACATTTTACTAAGGTAACACGAAAAAAGATGAGAAGATGGGATGCCTTCTCCCATCTTATCTTATACATAGGAGAATGCCCTGCCTACATTTTTCTTGGTAAAAATGCCACACCATTTTCTTCCACTTTCATACCCACGAGTCAATGTTGGGGGGTTTCAATATGCGTACATTCTAATGGTAGGTGCTATCCTTAATAGCAACAGTAATATCACATCGAAAACGTACTTTAAAGCCCTACTGAAATCTAATGTCGATCCCATGTGGTTGCACCCATCAAAAGTAGCTACTGAAGTCCTACATCAAAACAAATTAATGACATGGCAAGTCCTCGAAGACCTGCCATCAAAAGTAGCTACTACAGGCAAGTCCCCAAGAACCTACCATGAGTTCAAGCTAAAGCATGGTCGAGGCTTAGATCATATTCGAACTCTCTTGAGGGAGGATCACGTTTCTTTTAGTTTGATCTAAATCGTCCGATCATGATCGACTTCTTCTCATTAAGTTACTCCTGGATTACCCTGGCATTCAATACAATTCTGGCAGTTCAATGCTTTTGAGCAACCCTACAGCTGAATCAGAGAGGATCCTCTGTTGCAACTAGAGTTATAATAGAGGTGTTGTAATCTCTTTTTTTTTTCGATTCAGTTCCAAAATCCGATCTTATAAATTGAATCTTAGATTACTGATCTACATATCCTCCAAATTTTGCTCCAATCCGAGCTTATTTGCTATTTTATCTTCATGATTTAAAGATCAGGTATTTTTCAAATGGAATTTAAGCTGCTTATTTCTTAACCGAATGTTTGACCATGAAGATAAAATAGTAAATGAGCTCAGATTGAAGTGAAAATTGAAAAATATGTATATCATTAATCTAAGATTAAATTTATAAAGTTGAATTTTTGAATTGCAATCGAAAAAAATAAAAAAAAAGATTACAACACCTATACTATAACTCTTGTTATAGCAGAGGATTTTCTCTCGCGGCTGAACACCCCTGCAAATGTCCATGACTAGGAACCCGAATCGTCTGCAGTACTGCAGACTCTACAGTAACCGCACAAGCCGCTCGATCTTGATCGAGCGATTTATACAAATTTGCACATGTGAATTCGTGCAAACCGCTCGATCAAGATCAAACGGCTCCAATCATCCACGGTTTTACTGCAGAGTCTACTGTAGACGATCCTCTCGCCGTGACTCGAGCCATCTCGATAGCGCCAATCCTACGCTTAGTAGAAGGTACGTACCCTTCCTCCTCGCCCTCTCGGTAGCGTCACCATGGGTCTAAGGATGGGTGATCAACTTGCAGGTCGTTGGATTGTCGGAGGGAGTTGAGTTGTCATGCATTAAGTGCGGGAAGAAAGCTGTCCTATTCTCTTCTCTTTGCCGCGTCAAGGATAAGGAATGGCGCCTTTATCTTTGTTTTCGGCTTTGGAAAACATCCCGTTCTTCTCCCTCCGATTTGACTATGAGATGGTTTTGATTTCTTTTGGCTGCACGATGGATGGATGGATGCATCTTCTCTGGAAAATAACTCCGCTTTTGGTTTGGAAATTCTGGACATCCCTGTGTTGAAACATCTTTTATTGTTATGGATCCAAGTCTGATCGCAATATAAAAATTTAATATATATCATCGCATATTCAAAATTTATTACGCTTAATTGGTTAGTCTAAATAATAAAATGAATGATTTTATGCATTATCATCTTTACTTGGTAAAAATTCACAAACATCATCATCCCGATGATGGATTTTTATCAATTGTACCGTCATGAGATAGTGTAATATAAGTTAGACCCCTTTCTTTTTTGGAACATCAATTGTATCCCTTACTTCTTCCTATTTTATCTCATATGCCCATCAGAGTTGTTGCCATCCACTTAAATCCCAAAACAGATGTTAATTTTTAGACATAAAGCTACTTTCTAAGTAACCTCTAAGGTGGATTGGCAATTAGTTCTATCTTTATCTTCTTCCTTTCCTCCATCTTCGACCTCCTCCTTCTACCAACTCCACCAATGCCCCATCTCTTCCAGTCCCCTCCTCCCCTATCCACACCTCCTCCCACCCCTCCTCTACCTCCTCTTGGCCCCTCATCTGCGACCCCCACCTCCTCCAGCCCCCTCCACCGTCATCCACTCCTCCAACCCCTCCCTCCCACACCCTTCTTCACCCACCTCTTTCAACCCCCTTCACCATCGCGCACACCTCCTCATGCCCCTTCATTTATCTCAATTTCCCCTTCTTCGTACCACATGTTAGTTGAACACATTGTTAGGATTAGGGTTATATTAGGATTGAGAATCCTAATGGAATTGGACTCCTAATCATAATAGTAGTTGAGTTGTATTCTGATATCCGAGCATAAGCGATACCGATGGGTCGTGTCCCAACAACTGGTATCAGAGCATGGTTGGTACCGCTTTCATTCCCATCAACTAGTATCAGAGCCGGGTTCAACATTGGTAAAGGGATACGACGTGGCGGATTAGAGGGAGGTTTGAAGTCGACGAGATGATGTGATGCAACAAATATGCAGTCCTCAGAAGCCGTGATATGGTGGTCTCTTGGACAAATCGACTTGAAGTGTCAAAGAATACTGCTAGCAGCAGCTGACAGAAGATCATGCAAGGTGGCACATTGAGGGTGTCCAGCGATAGGTGCATCATTCAGAGACAGTGAGTTCCTGCTAACGAGATCTGCAGATGACGAGGATGGTCCAACACAAATTCAAGATGATGAATAGATCGTAATGGAATTCAATTAAAGGGGAAGATTGTTAGGATTATTAGGATTGGAAATCCTCATAGGATTGGAGTCCTAATCCTAATAGTAATTGAGTTGTATTCTATTTATAGTCCTATTGAGAATAGAATTATGAGGTTGTAACTGGGCTATATAGAGAGAGGGGGTGAAGACATTACCTAACACTACCACAAGAATAATGTAACCCCTAAAGAAAGGGGAGAGAAAGAGAGAAGAAAGAGATGAGAGAGCGAGTGAATAGAGAGAGTTGTATCCGTTCTAATTATAGTGATATTTCTTCTTTGGTGGTCGTGAGAGGTGACCGACTATTGTTATATATTGATCTTTTCTTTACGTGCTTTCGAATTAGTGAGTGATTGCACATCCACATTCGTATAAGATGCATCATATCCGAGGGTTCATCTCGTATCCGACAGAGGCGATGCCGGTAGTTCATGTCCCATATCCATTGGAGAAGCTATGGAGGAGAATCGTGATCAAACATGGATTCTATTTTGGAGCTTCTTCCCCTTCTAACAACAATAGAAAAATAGAGGATTCGACCACCAAGCACCAGGTCGTCCCTCAATTGCCGCGGACTGCCCACTACCATTGTAGGTTGCTCTCCGAAATCGCCCCAATGGCCACTCCTCCTCCCAACCTCTCCTTCAAATCTCTCACACCCCTCCTCCACCACCCACACCTCCTCCCCCCTCACATCCTTTATCTTCAAGCGAAGGGGATCCCATAGACAACAAACACAAGATGTAAGAAGTAGATAAGAAGAAGAGGAGGGGGGACTGGAGAGGGAGGAGTCGGAGGAGGAGGGGTCGAAGCTGGCCTGAGAAGAAGAAGAGTGTTAGCAATGTGATCCCGAGGTGAACCATTCCTACAATTAATGTTATCGTAATAAATGATTTATCAATAAAAGTTATTGATTATGTTTCACTCTCTTTTCTGAGATTGAATGAATGAATGCACTATAAGGTCCCTCTGTACAATAAGGGTTATGTACCATGGTCAACTTGATAATCATACAGTTGTTGATTCATTAAATCATAGAGGTTGATGCTTGATGAGTATCTAAGAAGTTAGATAGAGGGCTCATCAGGCATCATCAAATGATTGTCAAGTAATGATCTCCGGCCTGAGTAGGAGATGGCAATCCTTTCTCATTAGACTGATATCTGATCAACCTCTTGATGCAGGTCCTCTATATGGGAATAGTGATTCGGAGGTATCAGATTAGTTAAGTCCATGGGTTGACTTAACGAGATCGAGATAACCAAAGACCTATGTTGAATATAGTCACATCATAGGCGCACATCCTCTGACCAGAGACAGATGTATTTCTATATGTCTGAGTGTGTACATTTGGCAGACCAATAGGTTGATGACCTAACCAAGGTATATACACCGGCGAGCTGGTGTGCATGTGAGGACATATGAGTAATACGATCTCTCAATAGGATCATACAGGTTCACTTGTGAACCGGGAGACATGAGCTCACTCATGAGGTATTGGGACTGATCAAATTCCATGCATAGTTGTCATGCTTTGGAAGCATGACATGAATTTGATGGTAAGATATATGCTTTGTGAAAGCATGTGATCTATACCAAATCCCAATGATCAAGATTGAGAAACTTAGTGATCAAACCCTGAAGATGACAGTGTAAAAGTGATCTATATCTTCAGGATGATCATAGGTCTTCCAGTATGCAGGATGTACAGGTATTGGGAATATCCGAGGGTGATTTGATCATAAACGATTGTATAACCATGACGCTTCCATTCCGAGGGAGTGATGAAACAGGTCTGGATTTTAGTGACTCCTCTCAGTAGAGAAGTGACCTAATCTTGGTCCATGTATTGGACATTGATCTGAATTAGATTCAGACGCAATGAGAAGATTAGGTTTACGGCCTTGATTTAATCAAGCATCTATGGGAGGTCCATGGGATATGGATTTGAGATGTGATCTCAATATCCAAGTCACTGTATGTGGAAAAATACAATCGCCTTGTCCTTATCTCCAAGTATCTGAGGAGAAATCGCATTATTCTTGAAAGGGTTCAAGAATAATTTCATAGATCTAAGCATTAAGAAATTGATAATTAAATGTGATTTAATTATCTTGATGTGTGGAAATTATCCAATATAATTAAATGTGCTATAATTATTGTGGATAAGAATAATGCGGATAGCAATATCCAATTGTTCATAATATATTATAAATGTGATTTATAGTGTATTAGAGAGAGCTAATTATAATTTATATTTTTTGATTAATTATTAATGTGTATTAGATACACATTGTGTAATTAATTGAAAATGTAAATTATATTTTATTTTGGGTTGTGAATGTGATTCACAAATTTTCAATGGCAAGATTGCAATATTCTCAAAATTAATTATGAATAATTTTTGGAGAATAAATCACAACAAAAGTTGTTGAATCAAATAATGGAGATTTCCATGGAGATATGCAATCTCATGAAATCTCATGAGATTGCCTCCACATGGTAACATGTGGACGGCTACCAAGTCCTATATGGAATTGGTGGTCGTCCACCATGTTGACATGGAAGATGTAATCTCCATGTCAATTATCTCCTTATTTGATTGATTTAATTTAGGTCTGATTTGCATTTGATTTAACAAATATATTTGATCTAAATTAAATCACCACTTGTTAGCTTTTACCAACAACAATCTTGACCATTGGATTAGATATAAATCAATCTCATCCATTGATTTTATATGTCCCATGGATTGAGATCCATGGATCCCAAAACCCTATAAATAGAGAGGCATACCATGCTCTCTAGGGCTATGCTTTTGAAGCACATCTCTCTCTCTCTCTCTCTCTCTCTCTCTCTTTCTCTCCCACACGTCAACTCTCTCTCCCTCTCTCCTTGGTGGCCGTCCACCAAACCCTAGAGGAGGAGGTCGTCGACGATCTTGCCACTGCACCGCTGCTTCGACGTTCTTCGGTTCTTCGTCTTCTTGGAGTGCCACGCTCGCGAAGAATACGTTCGATCTCGTACGATGAGATCAGGAGTTCCCCGTGCTTGGATCAACTCGTTGGACTGCGAGGATCACACGACTCATCCCCGCGCTCGCAAGCTTCTTCTCCGACAATCGGACTTGAGACAGGAGGTCTCTTTTCGTAGAGACTCGATCAACCATGCTTCAAGAGGTATTCCTTTATACTTGTTGTGTTTATAGATGAAACGATCCGAGAATCATTCTTGGATCATGTGATTTCATCGCATGAACAAAATTTTAAATTCTGCTGCAAGAACAACTAGCACGACTAGTCATTCTTCATCGTATTCGATACGACGCTTACACTTCCGTGATGCGCTTGAGGATTAAACCATATCCTTCAAGTGGTATCAGAGCTTTAGGTCGAAGGTTTTGGATATGATCCGCAAACCTAGGACGACTTGGGTTCGTAGAGGTTGCAAAAGTTTTTGTCGCATTTGATTTTCATACTTCTATTTAGTGGATAAATTCGGCCCTGTTTAAATTATTTAACCACGAATTAATCACTTGGATTGTGTTTCTCATTAAATAAGGAAAGCATAGGATCTGATTTTACGTAATTTGGATTCCGTTTACTCGAGATATGGTTGTTTTACTGAACATATATTCACTGTTGCGGGAACTGCAAATCTTAACATGATTAATGAGTTAATTACTTTTTTGATCTGCCTTGAAATATGTGAAATATCACTTAGGTTCTTTCCTAAATCAAATTATCAATATTTGAAAATTGATTTTGTCTAATTTGGATTTAAATTAATTGAGATATGTTAATTTTAGTAAGTAGGGGTCACTACTGAAATTACAATCCTAATCAAGAACCATGTGATTGTCAATTAGTGAAATTAATTGTTAATTTCATGAAATAATTACGGAAAATATTTGAGAAATATTTAATGATGATTATTGCCCTAATTGACTTGGCCTCAACCAATAAATTGATTAGATTTGATCTAGATCATAATTGGAAACACAATCATCAAACTCCTTACTTGAATAGGATTGGGAATTTATCTAGCAAATTTTACTATATGTTATAATTTCGGTTGAAGAACCGATGATCATCTCAAGTACAAAGTGATTGACTCGGCATTATTTTTTCTCGAGGCGGATATGGTATCTGGTCGGGGATCGTTGGGGTAGCGGGTCGCACCGGTTGCGGTATGTCCCACTCCCGCCGGTACTGGCCATGACAGCGGGTAGGGAACGAATGATGCTTGAGAGATCATGATGTATTTTTTAATTATTAAAATTTGAATTAATACGTATTTTGAGATAATACCATATATTCAATTAAAAATCAAGTTTGTTGATTGAATTGGATTGAAAATTATTTTAATATGATTAAGTTAATTATATCCAATTATAAACACTCTATTATGAATAGATGTGTATTTCCTTTGGAAGAATTAATTATGTGAATATGATTCATGATAATTAATTAAAATTTGAATATGAGATGGAGGATCATATAAGTGACATCCATGGTCTCCCATCAAGGTGAAGGGTTCCATCGCCAGATATTGTATGTGGGAGATGCCTGTCCGAAGTGACAGCTCCTGCATACGATCCATTTGGATCTCGCTCGTCGCTTCTCGAAAGAGTAAGGACGTATGCGTAGTGACCCCAACATCGGGTCCTCATATTATGGGGCGATATTGGATTGTGCATAGCAAGTTGTATTCCTGTTGACGGTTGGTTTAATTAATGATGGGTCAACATCACCTTAGGGGTGGTGGGCCTGGGTATTAAAGATCGAATTGAGAAATGCAAGTTGGACTTGAAAAGCGGAATATGTTCCCGCTTCTCTTTATTGGAGTCATAGGTTCTCATATTATTGGGATATGACAAAGATAAAGAGGAGATCCCAGTTCTTGCTTGAGATATAGCGGTAAGTATATCTCTTACTTTGAAAATGATTAAGGAAATAAACTTTTAAAGTTGACAGAGAAAGAATAATTTGATTTAAAATGCCTTAATCAAATATCATAAATATGAATATATGATTATATGTTCTAATATAGCGCATTCTTAATTTCAGATATGAAGTCCATGAACCTACTAAGCATGCTTCTAGAGGTCAACTAGTTGACCGGATCGAATTACTCGGATTGGATCCGTAATTTGGAGCTTGTTCTCTCGGCTGAGCGCATAAGTTATGTGCTCTCAGAAGACAAGCATGAAAGCCCTAAAACGAAGGAAGAAAAGGCATACAATGACAAGTATGATGAAGATCATGTCTTGGCTAGATGCTATATCCTGGATTCTCTATTAAGTGTTCTTCAGAAGCAACATGTGGAGATGAGCACATGCCAGGAAATTATACAGAATCTAAAAGATACGTTTGGTGACATTAACCGCACCCAACGATACAACGTTATGAAAGAACTCGTTCGCTACAAGATGCAGGAAGGAATGTCAGTCCCCAAGTCTTTCAATAACTTTGTGGTTTCATTCCACATGAACAAATTGGAATTGACGAACGCTGGACTTCTTGCTGCATTAAAGTCTGCTGAAGACGTAATGAAGAAAGATGGTCCCGCTGGCAGTGCAATGATTGCACAGGTCAAAGGGAAGCGCGATCGGAAGCAAGGTTCTCGGAACGGACCAACGTAGAAGAGAAAGTAGAAGGGACAAGGTGTTGGCTCATCTTCCAATGCATCCACACTGATAGCATCGAAGAAAACAGACGTCTGTCACCACTACAAGAAGTTGGAGGCGTAACTGCCCGGAATACCTGAAGTCGGTCGACAAAGGTAAAGCCCCAGCAGGTACGAAATCTACTTTTATCATTGAATCCATTTTTCTCGTTGGACGAGAAGGAAGTTGGGTTGTTGATTCTGGTGCTTCTGTTCATGTATGCAATTTGTTGCATTTGTTTCAGGAAACTAGAAATCTAGAAGAAGAGGAGATAGTCATCCAGATGGGATCTGATGCAAGTGTTGCAGTAGTCATCGTCGGGACCTATCGAGTATCATTATCCAGTGGTAGAGTCCTAGTTCTTAAAGAGTGTCTTTATGTACCTGAAGTTAAAAGGAATTTGATATCTGTATCTAAGCTAGTTAGAAGTGGATATTCATTCCTTTTCTGTAATAAATTAGTCATAAATCATTATGATAAATATATTGCGGATGGTATTTTGATTTCTGGTGGACTCTATGAATTATGCATTAATGAGCATGTCATGAATGTTACAACCATTAATAAAAACCTTAAAAGATCCAGGGAGAATAAAAATCATTTAAATATGATTTGACATCAAAGGCTTGGTCATTTATCTGTTGATAGGATCAATAGATTGATAAAGGATGGACCTTTGGATTTTCTACAGGTTCAATCTTTACCTACCTGTGAACATTGTATTCGAGGTAAAATGACTAGGATACCTTTCTGTAACAAGGTTATAAGATGCGAAGGTATTATTGACCTAATACATGCAGATGTATGTGGTCCCTTCAGTACCACGACTCGAAATGGGTATTGATATTATTTGACGTTTATTGATGACCATTCGCGATACGGGTTTATCTTTCTATTACGTCATAAATCTGAAACTTTTGAAAAGTTCAAAGAATTCAATATTTTGGTTGAGAACCAAACCGATAAGAAGATTAAACGGATTTGATCTGATCGAGGTGGCGAGTACCTCTCAGATGAATTCAAGAAATACCTTAAAGAGAATAGAATTGTCTCCAATCTCACTCCCCCTAGAACTCCCCAACTTAATGGTGTTGCTAAAAGACGCAACAGGTTCATCATGGATATGGTTCGTTCAATTATGAGCAAAGCACATTTACCACTTAGTTTCTAGGGATATGCAGTAGAGACTGCGATATATATCCTGAATAAGCTTCCTAGCAAATCTGTACCTAAGACTCCTCATGAGCTCTGGTATGGAACCAAACCTAGTGTTAGTCACTTGAGGGTTTGGGGTTGCTTGGTTCATGCGAAGAACGTGGACGCAAGTAAGCTAGAATCTCGCACTCGTGAGTGTTGCTTCATTGGGTATGTTAAAGATGGTAATGGATACCAGCTCTATGGCCCTGAGACCCAAAATGTTTTTGTCTCTAGAGATGTGAAATTTCTGGAGGATGATTTCCTTAAAGGTCAAGACAAAAATGAAGTAGAGGAACTCATTTATTCCCCTAAAGATTCTGAGCTTCCGAGACCAGGAGCTGAAGAGGTAAATAAAGATGAAACACCCATACCTCTTCGAAGGAGTTCGAGGGTGGTTGTACCAACTGAAAGGTATGGATTCCATGTGTCAAGTGAAACTGACAATGATCCTACCTCATTTGATGAAGCACTCACGGATCATGACATGGATAGATGGATGCTAGCAATGAAGTCAGAAATTGACTCCATGCATAAGAATGGTGTATGGACCCTAGAGGATCCACCTAAAGGGGTATAACCCATTGGGTGTAAATGGATCTTCAAGAGAAAGAGGAGACCTGATGGGAAAGTAGAGGCTTTCAAGGCATAGCTCCTAGCCAAGGGCTACACACAGAAAGAAGGCATCGACTACGATGAGACATTCTCTCCTGTGGGTATGCTTAAATCCATTAAGACACTGCTAGCTATAGCTGCATATCTTGACTACGACATCTGGCAGATGGACGTCAAGACGGCTTTCCTCAATGGATACCTCGAGGAGGATATCTATATGGAGCAGCCCCAGGGCTTCATAACTGAGGATGGCAAAGTATGCAAGCTGAAGAAATCCATTTATGGGCTCAAGCAAGCTTCTCGTAGCTGGAACATCACATTTTATGAAACCATAAAGAGTTATGATTTTGTGCAGAATCCTGATGAACCTTGTGTGTACAAGAATCTTAGTGGGAGCGCAATTGTGTTCATCGTGCTTTACGTAGATGACATCCTTATCATTGGGAATGATATATGGATGATGACCAGTGTAAATATTTAGCTATCCCATACCTTTGAGATGAAAGATCTTGGAGAAGCCTCTTACATCTTAGGCCTGAAGTTGTTCAGAAACCAAGAAAAGAGGATTTTGGGATTGTCACAACATGGATACATTAAGAAGATTCTTGAATGATTCCATATGGATAGTTCCAAGAAAGGATTCCTACCCTTAAGACATGGTATCCACCTGTCTAAAGGAATGTCTCCTCAAACTGTAGAGGAAAAGAAAGCCATGGCTGGATGCCCTTATGCATCAGATGTAGGAAGCTTAATGTATGCTATGATGTGTACAAGGCCAGATATCTACCATGCAGTGGGAGTGGTAAGTCGTTATCAATCCTGCTAAGGAGAACAATACTGGAATGCAGTAAAGAACATATTCAAATATCTAAGACAGACACAAGATTACATCTTGGTCTATGGAGATGGTGATCTCCAAGTCTTGGGATATACAGATTCTGATTTTCAATCAGATATTGATGATCGAAAGTCGACATTGGGGGTTGTATTCCTGTTGAATGGTGGTGCTGTGAGCTGGAGAAGCAAGAAGCATGACATTACAACAAATTCAACAACAGAAGCCGAGTACATTGCCGCATCGGATGATGCAAAGGAGGCGGTATGGTTGCGCAAGTTCATCCTGGAGCTTGGCATAGTTTCCTCTGATACTCCCATCTGACTACTCTGCGATAACACAGGAGCCATTGCCCAGGAGAAGGAACACATATGGCATCAGAAGAGCAAGTATGTGGAAAGGAAATACCATATCATTCGGGAGATTCAAAAGCGTGGTGATATCATCATCACCAAGGTGGCCTCTGCCGACAACGTTGCTGATCCTCTTACCAAACCTCTGACACAGAAGGTTTTCGACCAACATGTAATGAGTATGGGTTTAAGGATTGTTCCAGAATGGTTCTGAGGGCTAGTGGGAGATTGTTAGCAATGTGAGCCCGAGGCGAACCATTCCTACAATTAATGTTATTGTAATAAATGATTTATCAATAAAAGTTATTGATTATGTTTCACTCCATTTTCTGAGATTGAATGAATGAATGCACTATAGATCCCTCTGTACAATAAGGGTTATGTACCATGGTCAACTTGATAATCATACAGTTGTTGGTTCATTAAATCATAGAGGCTGATGCTTGAAGAATATCTATGGAGTTAGATAGAGGACTCATCAAGCATCATCAAATGATTGTGAAGTGATGATCTCCAGCCTGAGTAGGAGATGACAATCCTTTCTCATTAGGCTGATATCTGATCGACCTCTTGATGCAGGTCCTCTGCATGGAAATAGTGATTCGGAGGTATAAGATTAGTTAAGTCAATGGGTTGACTCAACGAGATCGAGATAACCAAAGACTTATGTTGAATACTGCCACAGCATAGGCACACATCCTCTGACCAGAGACATATGTGTTGCTATATGTCTGAATGTGTACATTTGGCAAAGCAATAGGTCGATAACCTAACCAAGGTCTATACACCGATGAGCTGGTGCGCATGTGAGGACATATGAGTAATACAATTTCTCAAAGGGATCATACAGGTTCACTTGTGAACCGGGAGACATGAGCTCACTCATGAGGTATTGGGACTGATCAAATTCCATACATGGTCATTATGCTTTGGAAGCATGCCATGAATTTGAAGGTAAAATATATGCTTTGTGAAAGCATGTGATCTATACCAAATCCCAATGACCAAGATTGAGAAACTTAGTGATCAAACCCTGAAGATGACAGTGTAAAAGTGATCTATATCTTCAGGATGATCATAGGTCTTCCAGTATGCAGGATGTACAGGTATTGGGAATACTTGATGGTGATTTGATCATAAACGATTGTATAACCATGATGCTTCCATTCCGAGGGAGTGATGAAATAAGTCTGGATTTTATTGACTCCTCTCAGTAGAGAAGTGACCTAATCTTGGTCCATGTATTGGACATTGATCTAAATGAGATTCAGATGCAATTAGAAGATTAAGTTTACGGCCTTGATTTAATCAAGCATCTATGGGAGGTCCATGAGATATAGATTTGAGATGTGATCTCAATATCCAAGTCACTATACGTGGAACAATACAATCGTCCTGTCCTTATCTCCAAGTATCTGAGGAGAAATCACATTATTCTTGAAAGGGTTCAAGAATAATTCCATAGATCTAAGCATTAAGAAATTGATAATTAAATGTGATTTAATTATCTTGATGTGTGTGAAAATTATCCAATATAGATAAATGTGATTTAATTATTGTGGATAAGAATAATGTGCATATCAATATCCAATTATTCATAATATATTATAAATGCGATTTATAATGTAATAGAGAGAGCTAATTATAATTTATATTTGTTGATTAATTTTTAATGTGTATTGGATACACATTGTGTAATTAATTGAAAATGTAAATTATATTTTGTTTTGGGTTGTGAGTATGATTCACAAATTTCTAATGGCAAGATTGCAATATTCTCAAAATTAATTATGAATTATTTTTGGAGAATAAATCACAATAAAAGTAGTTGAATCAAATAATGGAGATTTCCATGGAGATATGCAATCTCATGAAATCTCATGAGATTGCATCCACATGGTAACATGTGGACGGCTACCAAGTCCTATATGGAATTGGTGGCCGTCCACCATGTTGACATGGGAGATGTAATCTCCATGTCAATTGCCTCCTTATTTGATTGATTTAAGTAGGATTGATTTGTATTTGATTTATCAAATATATTTGATCTAAATTAAATCACAAGTAGTTGGCTTTTACCAACAACAATCTTGACCATTGGATTAGACATAAATCAATCTCATCCATTGATTTTATATGTCCCATGGATTGAGATCCATGGATCCCAAAATCCTATAAATAGAGAGGCATAGCATGCTCTCTAGGGCTATGCTTTTGAAGCACATCTCTCTCTCTCTCTCTGTGAACCCCCGAGGATCCGGGTACCTGTTTACGCTACTTTCGCGGTATTTCATTCACATATGAATCGCATAAGCTACAAAAAGACAGGAATTTTTTTTCTCGTTGCAATCATTTGCAACTGACATTCACATCCACATACATAACCACAAGTTGATAGAGATAAATGCCACCAAAATAATATTTCATTAACTTCCAAATAATTTACAACATTTACAAGGATCTTCCAATTTACATAATATATCCCAAAATATGGTACAGAAGAGATATCATTTATATTATCATGTGAATAAAAACTGAGACAAAATAAATCATACCGTCTGGTGTATACCCTGTCACCTGGAGACATGAACAACTACTGATCAACAGGTTTCTTACCTGCCATGCGTGCAAGGAAGAAGAGGAGTCACAATTGTGAATACAACTCCATAGTTTAAAATAAATAACAAGTAATTTATTTTGTGCAAAAGAGAGCAAGTAGAAAGGTGGAACTAGCACGATTTACATCTACTTGCGTAAGTAAAAAGGCATTCATGTTGTTTGTAAGCATTTCTAATGATTGCCCCAGAACCCAACGCTTCCCACATATGACATATTTATATTGTAGTTGAATATTCACGAGGGTATGAGTGTAAGCATATATATCAATTTCTTCAGAGATCATGCCTGTGAGTGATGATGGAAAAGTTTGAGATTGGAAAGATTTCTTGATTTGTTTAGATTCTTAGATCTAGTGAATAGTCATTTCCTATCAATCCCAACTTTTGATCGTAACTTCTCCAATTCCTAACTTTAATTGTTTCAGATATAACTCCAGATGATGTAGATATAGATATGGATGATCTAGATATAGAATCGCCAAGTCTGTTGGCGAAATAAACTCAAGCGATGAAGAAGCCTACAAATGACTCTTCTGTCTCACCCTCTAGTTGGATGGACGGTCCAATAGAGGGATATGTCTACTCCCAAACTACGCCACTGAGACGGGTGAGAGAGACTTCCCGGAAAAGTCGCTCTTAGAAAACAACCCGACTAGTACGGGCAACCGAGCTCGTACGTAAAACTAAAACCGAAGATCCCCGCCTGGGTATCATAAAACAAAGGGTCAGCGGAACTGATCTAAAGTTGGCATCCCAACGAGGCGTAAAAATACTGCGAGCTCGCGTAAAAATCGTGAGAAGGACTGGGATCCTAAACCCGCGCATTAAGCGGCCGCTGCCCTAACTGGGCTTCCTTTCCTCCGCCCAGTTGAGGGTCACTTTCCCTTCTGACTCACGGCAAGTCGGAAGACTGTCGCTATCCGAGAACTTAATGCGATCGGAATTGTAATGTAGCGAATGTACGTATCTGGGTACCACTGCTCTGATACCAAAAATGTGAACCCCTGGATCCTTGGGGGTTCACATTTTTCAATAATCAAGAGGGAGTGATCCATACTGAAATACGGTATATATATATTATACTAGGTGAATTGAAAACAGTGCTGTGATATTTATCATCTTACATTCATAGATAAAGTTGTGCACGGCTATTGAAGTATTGAATATATATATATATATGCATAGGTGCTTATAGGTATTCAATAATCATCTAATAGTCAATCCAATTCTTTAGTAAATACAGAAAATACAATAGAAATTTGCTGACTAAAAAAAACTTGTATACAACAGACAGGAGGAGATCCATTTATAAGATATCCTTTATCCGTAATCCTTTGCTAACTAAGATTTGAAATTTAGAACTTTAGATTATCTTTTTAAAGATGATACTTTTAACTAATTCAAATATCCCATATGCCCCATGATAATTTGCTTTATACAAAATCGGCATTTAAGAACGTACTGTAACATTCTCCAGTGGATTTGAAAGTTACTGGTCAATCCCCTTATTAAAAATAATTATCTCTTATTAGCAGACATTTTAATTTAACAATTTCAACAGACAACACTATTTAATAACAGTAACTTGTTTTCATTTCAACTTTAAAATCGTAACTTAATTATTATTTTTTTCACTTGATTTCATTTCAGCCTTAAAATAGTATTTCATATATATATATATAGAGACCTTATGATGTGCATAATATAGAATGAAATCCCTAATAGCTTGTAATTGGAAAACACATGAACAATATCCAGCAACAGGATCAAATGAATAGGAACTTCATGCATGATAACAAAGAAAATGTAGTAGAATTATACTCAAAATGGCAATATGAAAGCTGGAGATGGTGCATGCAGGGCAGCAAGGAGGAGGGGGGGGGGGGGGAAAGGGAGTGTACCCAATTAAATTGCTTCAAATGTTGGAGAAAAATTGTATGCAGTGGCTGATTTCCAGGAGCAAGAAGAAGTAGCTCCTTTGGTTGCAAATGGGGGCAGCTGCTCCAATAGTTGTTGTTCTTGAAGAAGCACAATAATAGGTGAGGAGGGCTGTAGCAGCAGCCCAAGGGAAGAAGGGTGGAGCTTTCAACAGTATCAAAAGAGAAGGAAAACAGTAGTTCTGCTGATGTCCAGCAGAAACTATAGAGAGAAAGGAGCTCACGGCTGTGTAGATTTGAGAGAATGAGAGGTGGTTTTGTGTTGATATAAATAAGGAGAGTGAATGGCTTGGTGTTGCCAAGTAGAGAGGAAAAAGAGATAAGTGGAAGAAATTAGAAAGGCAAGTGGAGGCTGCTGGATTTTCCAGCAGTCTGCTACTGTTTCTTAAATATTTTGTTATTTTTTTTAAATCAAAACTCTTATTATTTGAGATACTAAAAATTGACCGTAATCGCGCATCGGACCTCGGATTTCGACGCACAATATCTTGAATTGATCGTATCGGGATGACGATCGATTTGAGTACAATGTTGATATACTTTTGATCGGGTTTGGATGCCCGAAATTTTCGTAATACGATTTCGGTTTGAGGTTAAATTTTACGGTTTTAAAATATCAAACGACCTCCAACTGACGAACGATCGATTCCGTTGATCTTCTTTCATCGAATCAGATCTAATGATAGTCTCGGTTTGTTTCGCGATTTCTGAATTTGCGTCGCGGCTTTTTCGGACACGCATTACGATGCGACCGATTTTTGGTCGATTTCGCCCGAACGACTTTTGATTCACGATCAATTGATCATTTTAAGTTGTTTGGTATTGACCAACAACTTTATTGGGTTTATCGGACCCAAATCGGGTCGGGTCGGGTCCAGGTTTGGCGGATTTCGGATGTTACACACTCTCTCTCTCTCTTTCTCTCCCACACGTCAACTCTCTCTCTCCCTCTCTCCTTGGTGGTCGTCCACCAAACCCTAGAGGAGGAGGCCGTCGACGCTCTCGCCACTGCATCGTCGCTTCAACGTTTCTTCGGTTCTCAGTCTTCTTGGAGTGCTATGCTCGCGAAGAAGATGTTCGATCTCGTACGACGAGATCAGGAGTTCCCGTGCTTGGATCAACTCGTTGGATTGCGAGGATCACACGACTCATCCCCGTGCTCGCAAGCTTCTTCTCCGACGATCGGACTTGAGACAAGAGGTCTCTTTTCGTAGAGACTCGATCAACCAAGCTTCAAGAGGTATTCCTTTATACTTGTTGTGGTTATAGATGAAACGATCCGAGAATCGTTCTTGGATCATGTGGTTTCATCGCATGAAGAAAATTTCAAATTTTGCTGCATAGAACAACTAGTA
Organism: Ottelia alismoides; assembly: GCA_037367405.1. Classification (NCBI taxonomy): domain Eukaryota; kingdom Viridiplantae; phylum Streptophyta; class Magnoliopsida; order Alismatales; family Hydrocharitaceae; genus Ottelia; species Ottelia alismoides. The sequence continues at coordinate 529,375 of JAZKJV010001982.1, forward strand.
CGACTAGTTGTTCTTCGTCGTATTCGATACGACGCTCACGCTTCAGTGATACGCTTGAGGATTAAACCATATCCTTCAAAGAGAAGGAGGCGGTGGAGATCCCATGTTCTGCTACTTGCTTGAAAAGAAGAAGAAGGGGTGTGTTGGCAAAAGGAGGAAGGAGGGGAGTTGGTTTTAACATTTATGCCCTTTTTAGTCAAACCTTGGTTTGAATAAACCATAATTTATTTCAACTTATTGACGGTAAACTTAACGAAAGGGCAAAAGTGATAATGGTGCAAGAAGTAAGAGTCACACTTGATATTTCAAAAAAGAGAGGGGTATAACTGATATTGCAATATCTCATGAGAGCACAACTGATAAAAATCCAAGGATGATTGGTGATATATGCTTTTTATCCATGAAGTTAGATATTCATTGATGTTTATTTTAAATCTCTCAATGCACCTCATTGCTAAATATATAGTAACAACTATTATCCATTGCTAAATTGATTTTTATATTTGAAATTAACAACGAAAGTCATATCCATTAATATATCATTAGCAATGTGTATATAACAACACTCATTCATTGATATTTTTCAAAAATTGAGCTAATCATTGCTCATGTATCACTTAAAATTTAGCAATGATTGCTTTTCGAAAAATAACAACAAATAAGTGTGTTATATAGAATGCTACTAATAATATAGTAGTAGATATGACTTCCGTCGCTAACAAATGATAAAACGACATATTTGAAATAAATATTACTATAGACTCAATTGGTTGTAGTGATATTAATTTTTGCACCACTTTTCCACTACTGCGAAAAAAAATCATTTCTGTCGTAGCTACGTATAACATATTATCTTAATCAAAGAAAAGACATAAGCTGGCTTTTTATAGTTTAATTACAAATGATTCAATCAATGATTCTAGTTTAACTAAAATATGTCAAAACTTTTTGTAGAACATGACTCAATATGGTATCTTCCTCTTTATAAAGGCTGAAAACTTATGGATGGGTTTGGATATAGCAATAGTTTTTGAACATTTTCACTTTAAAACGTTGACGTTAGATATCATCTCATTTATGATGAACACGATTTTCTGTATTTACAAATAAAAAGCAAATGGATGGACCTTTTTTATTTTATTTGATTAAAAAACTTGGTAAAAAGGAAATAACACTCACACATATATATGGATTTAATGGGGCTGCCCTAACATGGCTGCCCCACTCCCTTTTTCGGTGTTTTTTTTTAAAATATCATCATGTATATTCATCCCTATATCCTTCCTATTTGCCACTCGAATTTCGTCAGAAACAGAGATTCCTATCTCCATCGAGATAGTGTCAATTTAACAAATCCTGTTACCGTTAAAAAATGTATGTCTGGATGGAGGCCGTAGAAGTCTCTGATTCTGACGAAATTCAAATGACATATAGAAGGGATATAGAGATGAATATACATGGTGATATTTAAAAAAAACAAAAAAAAACGCTGAAAACAGCGCGGTGGCTGGGGGCAGCCCCATTAACCTATATATATATATATATATAGGGGGCCTTTCAAATAGGACTTGGTCCTTCCATCCTTATGGAAGGCCAACGATCCTAGCCGTTAGATTCAAATCTAACAGTATCATTAATTTATTTGCTCAAAAGGGTATTTTGGTCATCAACTTTTGCATTAATTATGCACATCAATTAATATTCTGAAATACTAAATTTAGCTATTTTTATTTTTGGTATTTTTCACAATACCATAATTAGAAAATGTCTTGTTTTGTACTAGGCGACGTTATGTGGGACAATGTTTGTATTCTAATGTATTTTTTTGTAGAATCTGCAGTTCCTTTTGTAACGATTGCATGTTTTTTGTATTTATTGTGGTTCCTTCAAAATTAATCAGCTATTTGTAAATTTAGTTTGGTTCTTTGTAGAATACAATTCATATTAGCAATTAATGCGTGCTTCTTTGTAGCAATTATATGATTTTTTGTATAATAAATTTTATATTATTCTTTGTAAAAATGCAGTAGACATTAACGCTAAATCCATAAGTAAAATACAACCATATATATACAGTACTCATCCACTATGTATAATGCACATTCAAAATGTGTAATACACATCAAATATATAAGATATATATATAAAAAATGACAATTTTCATTTGCACGAAATTATTATGTAAAATACATATCAGATATGTACAATACACATCAAATTTGTATAATAGACATCGATATTGTATAATACAAACGAAAAATGTATTTCTACGTAACAATTCTGTGTCGCCCACTTCCGCCTTGTTGATGACGACGCGAATGACATCGTTAACTGCTCCATGTCGATGTTGAAGATGGAGATGAAGGGACGAAGAACTTCATATCGACCATGCGTAGTTATCCACGTGAGGATGGAGATAACACCGAGCTCTATGCCAACATTGAAGACATCGATGAAGGGTGCGAAGAACCACCCGCCGGCCATGTTGACAGTGAAGATGGAGACGAAGATGACGAAGAGGATGACAAGGCCTGTGAAGACGACGGAGACGAGACATGTGATGTGCGCAAGATGGAGACAAACGACGACGGAAACGAGCAACGAGCGACGGTGGCGATGGAGATGGAGATGAGCGGCGGTCGACATCCTCCTCTTCCTCCCGCGAGACGTCCTCCTCCTCCCATTTTCTTTGCATGCGAGATTATGAAATGAATGGAAAGATGAGAGAGTTAATGAGATATTTAGATGTACGTGTGGGATTTTTGGAAAGATTGAGAGAGAGATTAATGAGGAGATTAATTGGATTCTTACATACTATATTTAGATAATGAACAATGACCAAAATGGGTTTTTAGTTAATTAAATTATAATTATAATATATCTTTAATAACAACCGACGGATTGAATATGGATGCATGGGATCGCTGGCCTTTCTTAAGGATGGAAGGACCATGTCTCATTTGAAAGATATCCTATATATATATATAGGGTGCACTTGAATTGAGGTGGTACCTTTCCTTGATTAAGGAAAGGTTTCATCTTAGGCCGTGGGATGAAGATTGTACGAAGGAGATTGAAACCACTATGTGGTTTTCGTGACAACTAACATTCCTATAATGAGGGATGGTTAAATTAATGCTAAATAAAATATTACACGTCACTAATCATTCTATATTTAGCAAATAAGCATGTTAATGTAGAATATTTTACAAACGACAACTACAATTTTATAAAATATTTTACAATGTCATTATGATAACTGTAGAATATTTTTTACAAACTTTTAAACAAGCTTACCAACACTTTTCATATTTTACGTATAAATTGTATATTTTACAAAAGGCTACACTATTATGTTAATGTATATCTCAATTAATATATGAACGTAACGTATAGGAATGTATATTTATTTTCTCAAACTCTTGATCACCTATATTTACAATTGTATGTTAATATATTACAAATGTAAAATTTATTATACAAGAATTGAGTGTATTTTACTGAGTTTTCTTACATTTTGCATTAAGTAATTGACAAAGTTGCATCTATTTTACATTATTAGTCTATATTTTACAAAAGCATGTTATATTTTACATCTTCATCTTCTATTCTACAATTTGAGTTTTCGCTTGATTTGATGTTCCCGACTCTACAAATAAAATGGGAAGATATACATGGTAAATGTTGACAATGATGCTCTCATGGTGAAATTTGAATTATATAACATATTAAAAATTTTATCTTTGAAATTTTTGATGCTTTCAATAGAGAACATAAGCATTGATAACTAAACAATGTATGAATTCCTGAATTACGGATTTGAAAAATTAAATTAGTGATTTTATATACAACAGGAAAATTTCGCTTTAGAATGAGATTGCAGATGATATGAATAATTTTTTGCGAGAAACACATGTCTGATTCAAAGAATCAAACGCTAAACGCAAAAATGAATCTTCTACATTAAAATTGTGCATAAAGATTGATGAAAACATATACTGGAATTTTAAACAAAGGAAAAAAAGAAGAAGAACAAACATATTGAGTAGATGAAGATAAAATACTGACCTGTTTAGACGTAGAGAAGATAAAGCAGAAATGATTCTCAAAAGCAAACGATAGCTACCAATGGTTGAAGAGCAAAGGAAAAAGGGGAAATGAAGTTTTCGATAATTAATTAATTACCAAATTAATGATTACTCATTGATTAAGTTAAATCAATTTGTAATTTAAAAATTCAAATTCTTTCTATTTTTAGACAAAACCGAAAACGAGCTCCCGTTTAATTTCAAAAAATACAAAATTGCCAATAATTCAAATAAAGAGTTATGTGAGTAAATTAAATCGAATTTAAGGAAAGTAACATATGAAGTATATTCATAAAATAAAGTTACAAGAAAACCTAATTTGAAATTAATCAAAAAGAACTTACCGCATAAGGGCGACGACGGCAAGGCGGGCGATCTTCTAGCTATTCGATTCAGGAGAGAGTTTCCACTCGAGAAATCACTATCTAAGGAGAAAAGAGGGACATCAGGCGACGATGGAGGAGATGCAATCCAACCTGGTTGAACCAACGAGGGAACGGGATGAAGACTCAGATTAATACAATGGGGGTGCGAAGATGGAACTACAGATCCATCGGCCGAAGCAGCAAATCAAAAGTAAGTATATTTTCATTTTTATACGACTATTTTAACAATTTTAGACAAATTTTATCTCTGGTAACTGGTATGAACAGAAGGACAACAACTACAATTTATCAAAACAAAGAAATTCGATGTTGATAAGGATGCTCTGAAGCTTAATGATGATTTTCGAAGTATGAATACTTATTTTTACTTAGATATAAATTGGGTTTTTTATTTGTAAGAACAAAATCACTGATTATTTCAAACACAATATATTTTTTCTCTTCTTTAGGCAAAGGTCATGTACAACACAGGTGCTACATTGAACATTTTGTTCAGTTCATTGATAACCATAGACCCACGCCCAAACAACAAGCACTACTGTCAAAGACGGCTTTTGGGAGAATAATTAACATTAGCCATGTTGACATACAAAGAAAAAATCTTCAATGGTTGGTTGAGCAACACCAAGGAGGTAGAAATTTCAGATTTGGGAACAAGGTAGTGAGTTTCAGTGATGAAGAAGTTGGAGCAATTTTGGGCCTACCAAGCTCCGGATTTTCAATAACAGTGAGAGGAAGACACCTTCAATGGAAATCTTTTATATCTCACAAAATGTTTGCAGAAGGAACGATTTTCAATAGAAGGAAGTTGAATAACATACTCGAGGACTACTACAATAGAGATGATGACAACTCTGTCTCTATTTATGTTACATGCTTGATACTTTTGATGTTTGCCACATTCCTTTTCCCAGACAGTTTTTATTCTTTTCCGAAAGATTTGTTACACTACGTAGAATCACTTGAAGATACAAGATACTTTAACTGGTCTGGGGCTGTAGCAAGGATGATACTATTCAACATGGATGATGTTGTGAGTAGAGTTCAGAAGAGAAGAGCAGGTTCATCAAGGGTAACTCTTGGTTACCTTACAGGATGTGTTGCCTGCTTATATGTGAGTATTTTGAAAATATATTTTATTAAATGATAAAAAAAATATTAATAACACCAATGTATCAGGTATGGATGATGGAGTACTGCTGCAAGGAGCTTGAGGTCAGTAGAGATCTTAGGCCACGAATAAGGAAGTGAGCTGGACCAATTAAAGGAGTTTCAAGAGCATTGGTTTCAATAAGTTGTGATCAAGTAAGCCTTTTTGAGATGATTAATAAAATACTGAATGACTCGTAATTTGATTTTTTTTCCAATAATAAATTATCTTGTTTATATAGATATTGCCTGCTTTACAACTTCAAAAAAATGAAATTGTAAAGATAGAAGCAGACGAGTATGTCTTTCCTTTTGAGAAGTTTACAATGGATGGTTTTGCGGTTAGAAGACCAGAAATTTTGATCGTATAGCCAATCCCAGTACCAGATGATGCTTTAAAAAGGAAAGGAAAGCAACAGCTGGAAGAAATGACTGTCCAAAAAAAAGATGCTTGGGTTTCCAGTGCAGACATTGTAAAAAAAAAGAAACAAAAAACATGTATGTGTGATGCATTTTCCATTGAGATAGAGGAGCTGAAAGAGAAGATCAAAGAAATAAGTGAAACATATAGGATAAAAGTTGAAGAACATATCAGAATAAATTCAGAATTGAAGAAGGAGAATATTAGGTTGACAACTATGATTACGGAGCTGAATGAAAAAATAAAAATGGTTCCTGATCATGATATGAATGATCTTGGTCATAAAACATTAGATTCAGAAGAAACTTTGGAGAATGTATCTGGAAATAAAGATGAAGTGACATTGATGACAATGACCAAGGCATGGATGCAACAACACGAATTGTATCTGATGTCAATGCAGGAGGTTTGGAACCTAGTGACTCAGATATCGGAGAAAGACTTTAGAATTTGATTTCTGAAATCTGTGATGAAGATCCACTGTATCAATCTCAAGATACAACAAAAAAAGATTCACCTCTCAAGAGTGACATGCCTTCTTTCGATCTGAACATTGGTGACCATTCAAAATCAGAAAATGAGAACACACAGCTTATTACAAAAAGAAAAAAGAGGGAAAAAGTCACTGTGCAACAAAGCTCAATAATAAAAAGATTGAAACAAAGAAGAGAGGCAAAAAAATTTGTACAAGAAGCAGAGAAGCAAGGGAAAGAGGAAATTGGAAGACAAGAGAGTGACACATCCAGTGAGGTAAGCCATAAAAAATAAAACAAATCCTTTTATGTCATTGAATACACAACTATGTATATTATAATTATGATATCAACTATTTCTAACATTGTCTATAATTGATTGAATAAGAATCAGTATCTCTGCGATCTAGTAACTGATTTCATTGGTTACGAAAAAGTGTCAGAACAGACAAAGAAAACGATCCAAGAATTTCTTCGCGATCCTGCTGACAAGTAAGTAATTTACCACAGATTTCATCTTTTATATGTAGAAATCATTAACTTTAGATATATAATCTTAATTAAATAAAATTCATCAGATTAAACGCCACATACTTCACTCCGGGAAATCGGAGTTGTAAAGGAAGGGATATTCATAACTTCTTTTACGAAAGAATGATTGAGGATACGGTACGTATGTTTATAATATCTACCATTTTATATTTGTTTATGACCAAATTGTTTTTGATATTGTAGATAATCGACATGTTTATGGATGTGCTGCACCATAAATACTGCACAACTAATGATCTTGTCCCATTTGTATTCACACCAATATTTCAAATGGTGAGATTATGATTACTGATGTAATTAATCTCAAATATCTTTAATCATCATAATTTAGTATTATTACTTGTATTTTTGCAGCAATATTTTGTGAACCTGGTGGTCAATGCTACGGAAACTGAATTTGATAAGCTTGAAGAGCTATACAAAGAAGGATTATTCATGCCAGAGTTGGAGAAAATCTTCACTGTTATCCACACAAGAAACCATTGGCACCTTCTTGTTACCGGTTTTAAAGCAAGAAAGTTCCTTTCATACAATTCTATGAAAGGAACAAAATTCCATAAGAAGGATGTATTGAAATGGGTATGAGATAATTAAAATTTACATTTTATTAAAATTCTTGATTGACTGTTAATAACATTCTTTTTTAATTATATGTCAGCATGGATGGATTTCTGAGTACTTCATGGACAGCATACCAGATGACTGCCTTGCAGGTTGGGAGATCATTTACGTGCAAGATTGCCCGCAGCAACCTTCACAGAGTCTGGATTGTGGGATTTACGTGATGAAGATAATGGAGTACTTATGTGAAGGAAGGGCGTTGGACTTCACCTACGATGATATCGACAGATTCAGATCTGAAATAGCTTCATTGTTGTTGACGTGTGGTCACATAGAGAACTCGGCGACACAATGATAAAGCTAGATGACATATTAAATACATATCTTAGGGTTTTTTATTTTAAGTCAGAACTATGTACTCTTTAATTGTCTTAAATTGTGCAGGTTTCCACAGTTTCTACTTTATAACTTCTTTAGAACCAAACATTTCATTTAAATCTGACGAGTAACCTATGTTTGCATTGACTATATGTTACATGTTGTAGTCATTATATTTATTGTGGTTATGTTATTGATTCCAATTGACATCGCAATGATTACTATTTATTTGTTACTGTTAATAATAATGCTGATAACGACTTGTATTTGCAAATAGTATCAAAGTATTGACAGGAGTAACAGATTGTTATTACTCATACTTATTCGACTTTTATTTGCGCATAGCTAAACAATTATGATACAAATAATGTTGCAAATACTTTAATTAACGTAAAGTATTGCAATTCGTTAATATGGGAACAATTATGAGATATATTGCAATTGCACACTGTCAGCCAATAATCTAGTCGTAAAATAATAAAACTTTCAGAAAGTTGCAACCTTTTATCAAAGAAACCTTCAGATATTTCAATCTTTCAGTCAAAAAAATAGTTGTAAAATAATGCCACTTTTTGTAAATTATGATAACGATTTGTAAAATAGTTACGAGGTTTGTAAAATATTGAACATATTTGTAAAACATATGAGATATATTGCAATGCTCGATATCTAAACGACTTCCTTGTAAGATTAGAATTTTCCAATTATAGAAAAACTTCTTCTACTTTAAATATTAACATCACAATGAGGGGTGCACGATGATTGCTAATTGTTTGTTATTCTTCATATCATCTACATATTTCTAAAATCGTTAAAATTTACGTAAAGTATTGCAATTCGTTATTATGGAAACAATTATATATCAATTGCACACTTTCAGCCAATAATCTAGTCGTAAAATAATGAAACTTTCATAAAGTTGCAACCTTTAATCAAAGAAACCTTCAGATAATTCAATCTTTCAGTTAAGATAATATTTGTAAAATATTGTCATTTTTTGTAAAATATGATAACGCTTTGTAAAATAATAACGTGGTATGTAAAATATTGAACATATTTGTAAAACATATGAGATATATTGCAATGCTCGATATCTAAACAACTTCCTTGTAAGATTAGAGTTTTCCAATGATAGAAGAACTTCTTCTACTTTAAAGATTAACATCACAATGAGAGGTGCACGATGATTGCTAATTGTTTGTTATTCTTCGTATCATATACATATTTCTAAAATCATTAAAATTTACGTAAAATATTGGAATTCGTTATTATGGAAACAATTATGTTAACAATTGCACACTTTCAACCAATAATCTAGTCGTAAAATAATGAAACTTTCAGAAAGTTCCAACCTTTCATCAAAGAAACCTTCAGATAATTCAATCGTTCAGTCAAGAAAATGGTTGTAAAATATTGTCACTTTTCGTAAAATATGATAACGCTTTGTAAAATAATAACGTGGTATGTAAAATTTCGAATATATTTGTAAAACATATGAGATACATTGCAACGCTCGATATATAAAAGACTTCCTTGTAAGATTAGAGTTTTCCAATGATAGAAAAACTTCTTCTACTTTAAAGATTAACATCACAATGAGGGGTGCACGATGATTGCTAATTGTTTGTTATTCATCATATCATCTACATATTTCTAAAATCATTAAAATTTACGTAAAGTATTTCAATTCGTTATTATGGAAACAATTATGTTAACAATTGGACACTTTCAGCCAATAATCTAGTCGTAAAATAATGAAACTTTCAGAAAGTTGCAACCTCTAATCGAAGAACCCTTCAGCTAATTCAATCTTTCAGTCAAGAAAATAGTTGTAAAATATTGTCACGTTTTATAAAATATGATAACGTTTTGTAAAATAATAACGTGGTATGTAAATTATTGAACATATTGGTAAAATTTATCAGATACATCGCAACGCTCGATATCTAAAAGACTTCCTTATAAGATTAGAGTTTTCCAATAATAGAAAAACTTCCTATATTAAAGAATAACATCACGATGATGGGTGCACGCTGATTACTAATTGTTTGTTAATCTATATTATTGATTTATGATCAACTTTATAATCAACTAGCTTACTGCAATGTGTCAACTTTATAATCAAATATCTGAAATACTCAATGTTATGATAATACCAAGGGATACATCTGATCTGATAAAACATAAATAGATAAATTCAATGTTATGATAATACTAAGGGATACATCTGATCTGATAGAACATAAATATCACATTGTTTGAATTATACAAAAAAATGATAAAAAAACAGAAATCATCAAACATACATATAAATAGATAATATAAGTCTAATAAGCATCCAAACTTCAAAAGTCATTTGCATCCATGAATCTTTCAGAAGATGAAATCTGCAGACACAAACAGAATAAAAAGAAAAATAATAAGCAATATTAATATGATTTATATTAGATGTATAAAATGTGGCAACAAATTATCAAAAAATATAATCTTACTTTATTAAAATTTGATCAAATCACTTTAATTTCATTCATTTTCAACTGCACAATAAAACACAAAGATTAGTGGAAAAAAAAACATATCAATAAACAACGAATGATAAATATTTACCATGACTCGCAGATTTGTTATTAGGACAATTCCTGTAATCGTGTCCAACATTGTATTTGAGGCAAGATTTGCATTGTCGGCCTCTGTTTCTTCTCATTTCAGTTTCCGATCTAATACGATTGCCAACACCCTTAGGTCTACCACCACGACCACTTCCTTTCGTTCTAGCAACGTTAGGTTCTTTAACAGCTGGTTCCGTAATCATATCTGGAACATTTATATTGTTCACTGTTGTAGAACTCGACGAAGGTTTGTTACTTATCATGCGATCAATGCTGCTACATAAATCACTTAATCTTTCTTTGGCAAATAAGAATATATCCTCATCATGTTCAACAGAAGCTGAAATAATATGAGAACACAATTGATTTAGCTGAGACGACCTTTCGTGGTGTGCAACTGTCACATAAATAAGATAATTTCCTGATTTTTTAATGGTTCTTGTCCACCTTTTCATTATATATTCCTCATTCAAACGCTCCATGTTCTGTATCTTCAATACTGCAAGTATGTGCCTACATGGATATCCAAAGAATTGCATGTTCTTGCATTCACAAACAAGAACGTCGCTTTCCATTGACGATAAACGCATAATTCTTCATCAGACTTCCCAATATATGACACAAAATACTGACAGTAATCCAGGGAGTTCAGATGAGTTCGAACATTAAGTTCCTTCACTTCGTTCAATTCATATCGAAATTTATAAAATATGAACTTGGTGTATATACGAACCATCTGTACCTCCATCTTCCATTTGAAGTTTGATTTTGGAGTGTAAACATCGCCCATGTTATCCATGTCATTCTCTCTTTCCCTGCGTCGTTGAATTGCATTTTGAAATCTACAGACAAATTCTAGCAAGGAGTTTTGTTTAGTGATGTGATTTTGCAAAAATGCATTCATACTTTCACTCCTCTGTGTACTACGCTGACCAACCCAAAAATAATCCTTAAGATATAAACTAATCCATTTAAATCTTATACTATACTTCTCGTTCAACCAGACATTAGATGATAGATCATACTGATCAATTATCTTGCACCAACCCTGCTCAAATTCTCTTATAGTTATACTTTTCCATACAACTATGGAAAACGCAGATAGAACTTCGTTTATATCTTTAATCTTTCCAAGCTTACTTTTAAGCTTGGCCATTATATGCCAAGTGCAGAATTTATGAACAGTATGTGGTAAGCATATCCTAACAGCTGCACAGATTGCCGGATCTTCATCTGTGATTATAGATACTGGATGTTTGCTCATTACTTTTAGAAATCTCTCAAATAACCACGAGAATGACTCGGTTGTCTCCCTGCTCATGAACGAATTCCCAAAGAAGATTGTGTAACCGTGATGGTTAACACCACAAAAAGATCCAAATACCAGGTTGTATTCATTGGTCCTATATGTTGTGTCAAACGATATTGTATCTCCGAATAATTTGTAATCCTCAACGGAGGCACTATCAATCCATATACACTGAGTAAGCCTGTTATCATCATCGGTTGTGTACGCATAGTAAAATTCAGGGGTATTGACCTTACAACTTTCAAAATGTTCAATTAGAAGGTGCACATCCATCCCAATACGTTGTTTCTTCTCCTTTCTGTTCAAGTTATAAATATCTCGAACAATGCTACCAACTTGACCACTGGACATGTTTATGAAAGCTGACTGCTTGGATACCGGTATATTTACATCATTCATTGACTTCACAAGCATTTTAATGGCTTTTGAAAAACGTCTATTTGGTCTGAGGTATCTGCGTTTAGATGGAGAAACAAGATTGTGATTGTGATCAGGTTCAAAATTCGATACAAACCAATCATTGAGATCAAGCCTATATGATACAGACATGAAAGCTTTGCAACCAGTCCTTGATATGCCAACACGGCGCTCCTCCTTATAAAATATACATTCATCACTCTCATCACTTCTTGCATTGTCCACTGACATTGATTTATCTGTATTTTTAGAAAACCCCTCTTTCCAGCAAACAAAAGATTTAAATATAACTGTGCGCTCCTTGGAAATCTTATCTTTACCAACTCTAGAGCTTGCTTTCCTAACATTGAATCCAATCTCAGTTGCGTATGCCTCATAAAAGTTATATGCTTCTTGAATAGATAGAAATATTTGGCCTATATGCGGTGTGATAGCATTGACGGGGTCACTGATAGAGCAGTTATCTGAAATTCATTAGAAATGTAGTTGCAAAAATTAGTTATTTTTAATTTAAATTATTACCTATAAATGTAAAATAATGACAGATAATGTAAAATGATGCACGTATATGTAATTTAACTGGTATAATGGACTGGAAATGTCACCATTTGGACGATATCACATAGGATCATATGATGTAAAATGATGTTCAAGATTGTAAATTGTAGGTCATTAATGTAAAATACTGAACTATACGACCAAATATACATAATTTACGTAATTTGCAATTTTTTATTAACAACAACATATAAATGAACAAAGGATGCAAAGTTTTAAACATCGGTGTAGTTCAGCATACCTGTTTGATGTAAATTATCATCAGTTCGTGCCCCGAGTCCAATAAATTCACCCTCTCCGTCAGATAACTAGAGATACAAAATATAATAATGTCACGTATTAAAATAAAAAAGTCCAAAATGTTAACGCATATAACGACTTCGATTCAATAACCAGATCGTCTTTCAACCAAAATTAAAATATTTCTGGTGATTTGCATACATAACATTATTACAGGGAAATGAAAAACGTACATTACCTGGGCATTATCTCTGTAAAATTCAGGATCTGATGTTTCGCCGATTTCCATTGAGTTTCACGGAGATATGACGAGAAATTCTGAATACTAGTTCAACGAAACGTTAATGAAAAATACATATTTTAGGAATAAAGAGAATTCAATTCGAACATAACCAATCCGCTAGAAAATAGGAATTCAATTGATTTCCACCATATCTGTCATCATTAATAGAATATGATAATTTTCTATAAATAGAACATCATTAATAGAGTCGTAGTGGTATCGACTCTCCAAAGGTGGTTTTTACTATAACCGTCGATGGTAATCAGACGGGTAAGTTTATCTGTCGCACAGTGATTGAAATGAGGCGCCACCTCAATTCAAGTTTTTCCTATATATATATATATATCTATATTAATATCTGACCACTCCTTAATGGAATATATTTATTTATGCCCATGGGTCCCCTTCTATGCATCGGCTCCGAATAAGAACTTTCTTTTTTTAAAAAATGTAATAAAAAAATCCTATATTTTTGAAATTAAAAACCCTCTCCCATAAATCTTCACTGACCAGTTTACGGAAGAGGATTGGCTCCCTCTTTCATACGTTCAAAAAAAAAAGAGAGAGTATCCTATTAATATCGGGCTTTTTAGTGGGCGGAAGCGCTTCCATTATCCGGACTCCGGAGGTTAGGCCCAGTCGTTGGGCTTTTTATGTAATTGGGCCTAGATGGCCTTGTGATTGTTTATTTACATCTCATGCCATTCCATGGCTCCATTTGAATATGCAAGATTTGTTTTTCCCAGCTCCTTACCATGGTACAAGCGACCATCACTATTGGAATTTCTTCATTTGCGAGGCGACTTCACAAGAACAGTTGGTAGCTAGGTCCACATCGTTAAATTGGTCATAGCTAACCATGGTCAACGAGGAAGCATGCGCACTCTATCCTTGCCAGCATGATCGTGCGAGGTAGTGCATGTGCCCACATCCTGCCTGATAGCTCGCTAGCGCTTAGGCCTAGCGAGAACTTGGCGATGAGATGGTGAGAACTCTGTGCTCGTAACACTCGGAGAATAAAAAAATTGTTTAGCATTATCAGGGTTTTGATGCTCCCTCGAACTTATACAATCTTTTATTGAGCCACTAAGAAGTATTGAAAGTACGATAAAACTTTAATTAGGATGCCGCTTAATACGCTCAAACAAAATAAATAAACCTCGTAAAGATAGTATATACCTACAAAATGTACAGATTCGACAAGCTACCCCACCAACTGAACCTACAAAACCTATTGTAAAGATAGCATATAAACAAAGTACATAAATATTCCTGCAAATAGAATGAAGATATAGAAAACCAACAAAATATACATAAATGAAAATATAAAGAAAACCTACAATATAACAACAATGTAACATATTATAGATAGGGCAAATTATAGAAAAAGTAATCGGCATACCTTTCCTTTTCCGATCACCCAAAAAGAGCATAGGCTCTATTTCCTCATCTTGCAGCTAAGAGTGTGCATGGTTTTCGGGTTGAACTGGTATCTGACCCGATCCATATGAAATGATCCTAAAACCAGTAATATCCAGTATAATATTACGGGTCGGGTACCCAATGTGGCGTAATCCGTCGAATTCGGGGCACCAATCTGTTCAACATCGGATACCCATGGGGCGAACCGTGAATGCCTTGTGTTTGTCACCCCAATTCTAAGTATGATCTCCAATCGATGCTTCGATCAGATAGGAGATTCTCTCAATTGCTATAGATGATATGCAATGATGCTCCATATTGTTGTAGATATGCAGTGGCTAAGATTGAAGACGGAGCTACTGATTGTGCTTAAATTCAAGGAACTACTCTCTGGTTCTCCTTCCAGGTGTTTTTAAATCGCAAGGGTTCTCAATCGGATGTGAACTCCGATGAAGGTGCGTCTACAGGTAAATAAATCTAAACCAGTCAAAGTAATTAGTCGTTGATGCTTCACTAGAAGTCTCGATGGATGCTCTTCAAGGTGTGTATATCGTTGATGACACTTGGGAAATTCGTGCAATATCATTCTTTCCCAAAATCGAATAGCCCGTGTGGTACTCCGATTGGATTGCAGCTCAGGTGGTGGTTGATGCTGTCTCTGTAGAAAAATATGAAGCGGAAGCAAAAATATGGAATAAGAATAAAACATATGAAGAACACGGGATTTTAACGTGGAACCCTACTCTGAGAGGAGCGGGATGAAATCACGGGAGAAGCCCCTAAATTGGGCGTTTCTTTTATTGAAGTTCTCAATGAGTACAGGGGGTGTGGGGCTCCTTATATAGCCCCACGGACAGACCCAACAGTGACCACTCCCCCATGTGGTACTAAACACATGGGTGGGCTCTTTTCTTTCCAACACTCCCCCTCAAATTGGTAGCTGGGACAGCTGCAACTTGCAACAATAAAGAAAAATATACATCATTACATCTTCACTTGAAATCACCACAATAAACGTATGTATCCGCAACTGGTAGACAATCCCGCTTGCTGACGGGTATATCAGGTCACCGGAACGTATCCTCCAGGCGAGTGCCTCTCCTAACGCAAACCCCAATCAGGGGGCAACTGGCGGCGAAGAAGAAGCCCCACCCATTAGGGGCGGCGCACAGAAGGGCCCCATCGGGGCGGCAGTCCTTTCTCGAGAACCGTAATGGGCTACGGTTCCCTGTATTTAAAAAAAATGTCAATTTGAAGTGCCATCCGAGCCGTACGCAAAAAGGGAGCAAGATTAAAAAAAAGAGAGGCCGCAGGGACTCTTTAAAAAAAAGAGAGGCCAAGTTTGAAGGCCCAATGTTTGGCCGTATATGAAAAAAAAGAAGGAGGCCATGTTGGACACGTGATGTATTAAAAAAAAGGATCCAGCATGATTATAAAAAAAATGAGAGTTGGGTCGAGGTTGGTCCAAGTGGGCCATGGCTGTTATGAAAATAAAAAAAAGGAGCAGGCCCATAGAAAAAAAAGGGGGGAGAAAAAAAATGAAATGATGATGGAGAATTTGGTTGGATAAAAAAAAGAGAGAGAAAGAAAGTCATGTTGGGTTGTTGCATATTTTTGGGCTCAAGTGGGTCGAGTATTAAAAAAAACAACAAAAAAGAAGAAAAAAAGTCGCGTACAAGAAAAAAGTCGTATGCATAAAAAAATGTGATTCATGTTTGCTTCTCCCAACTTGTCTATTATTTTCATTATTCTCACAAGTTTGGGAGAGAGGGGGAGTGTTGGAAGCCTGCTGTTGGCTGAGCGCTGGCGCAGGGATCGCTGTACGCTTGGAGACAATGAAGGGGATGCGCCTGTGCGCGCGCGCGAGACTGGGGCCTCGACGGAGTAGCGCCATCTGGGATTCGCGACTGGGACTTCTCGGCACGAGGAGGGATTCGTGGTCTGGAGTTGCAGCCGCCGAGATCGGAGAGGAGGGCGTGCCGCCTCCACCGCTTGAGGCTACGAGGGACTTGGAGGGTCTCGTTCCGTGTCGTCGTTGTAACAGGAGAGGAACGCACGCGAGAAATGCACAACCGCCTGCTGCTGTAGATCAGGAGAGGAAGAAAGTGCCGCTTTGACGAGATGTCGCGCGCCTATGCGTGGGACTGCGCCGCTTGGAAGTATAGTTTGGAAGACTTCGCGCAATTTGGAAGGTCGCGCGGGCTGAAGGACTCGCCGCTGCCTGGAATCGAATGGCGTTGGACTAGAACGAGCGACGTCGGTTGGGATCTAAAGAATGGCCTGGGCTGCTCCTGGATGGAAAGGGGGTAGGATTTCATCGCCGTTGCCTGGAATTTTTGGAGGAGTCGCCGATTGGGATCACCGTCGTTGAAGGAGAATATGTACATGCATCGCCGCCTTGATCTGGAACTATGGAGAAGCTCTGCTTGTGCGGCACAGATCTAGGGCTCTAGGAAACCTTAAAACAAAGTTACTTGAACGGAACAGGAACTTGAATGATACATCAATCTTTAAGAACTCCAAAACTCGAATCTCGAATACAAAAAAAAACAACGAATATAAAACTCCTCGAGAATCGACCCGCTCTGATACCATGTAGAAAAATATGAAGCGGAAGCAAAAATATGGAATAAGAATAAAACATATGAAGAACACGGGATTTTAACGTGGAACCCTACTCTGAGAGGAGCGGGATGAAACCACGGGAGAAGCCCCTAAATTGGGCGTTTCTTTTATTGAAGTTCTCAATGAGTACAGGGGGTGTGGGGCTCCTTATATAGCCCCACGGACAGACCCAACAGTGACCACTCCCCCATGTGGTACTAAACACATGGGTGGGCTCTTTTCTTTCCAACAGTCTCAATGCTCCAGATGAATCGTACAAAGATGCTCCAAGTGAACTGTCTCCGAGCAGCGGCTCGATAGTGTTCAGCTCTAATTGGGATGTGGAACGATGATCTCTTCTGTGGTTCGTGTGCTTCTAGATAATGCTACCCGCAAGAGATACAAATAATCACTCAAGACAAATGTACCTAATTTATGATAGTGATCCGCGGGTACCCACGGGTACCCGTTACCCATTCAAGTGATTCGGGTACCCGCTAGAACGGGTATCCGTTGGAATGGATCGGGTCTACCGATTGACCCCAACGGTTCGGGTACACGCCCCATGCACACCCCTACTCGCAGCAGCCATGGCTGCATTTTTTACACCATGTTTCCCTACGAGCACACTCCAAATCGTTATGGAAATCGGGAAAATGCAAAAGAAGGACGAGGAAGATCGAGTCAAATCAGCCTAACGGAAACAAATTGAGCAAGAAGTCGATGTAATTAGACTCGATCGAGAATGACAACTCCAACAACCTTCATCTCAGCAGCTGCTCCACACAGGAACAACACCGGCTGCAACGGTTGGTGAATCCTTCATTCTGTCCTAATCGACTACGCTCCTCTTGTGGGTACACCGAGGCCTGCAACACGGCTCAAAGATCGATCAAGAAGACCAAACATAAAAATATCTAGCTTCATTTTAATCAAGCCCGAACACAGCAAGCCACCGGAGTTCATTTTCTTGGTGAATCGATACAAAAATCTCTTTGTAGGTCTCCTGAAGATCCAACCTTATGCTACCATTCCAAGAGTTTTTTTTGGAGATAAACAAGATCGAAGGGATCTTTGGTTGCAACCATTGTCACTGATCGACAAGTCACATGAACCATCGCACAAGGATCTAACCACATGGAGCATCACCTACATCAACACCAAATAATTCTTGCACCGTTAGCAGTAGCTAGAGACATACTGTTCCGCCCTGAGACCGATCTTTGATGCCGTTGAGGAGAGTTGCGATCACCCCAAGAATGCTACTTTCGAGAGCATCATATCACCCCCGTTTTCAGCCACCTAAGTTGTTCCTTCTGTTCTTGGTAGTTGACTTCGTTTGCTATGTGACAACCTATTTAAGTAGACTTATATATGAACAATTGGATACTGATGCGGATAGAAATCAACTACCGCCACGGAAGCACGTGAAAGAAAGAACAAGCAGATATAACGGTGATTAGTCACCACTCGCGACCACCGGAGAAAAAAGATCACTATAATTTAGAGTGAGTACAACTATCTTCATTTCCTCGCCCTTTCATCTCTTTTTCTTCTCTCTCTCTCTTCAATTTCTCTAGGGATTACATTGTTCTAGTGTTTGTATGGAGGCATGCCTCCCACCCCCTCTATATATGACCCAATTACAATCCATAGTCCTATTCCTTTTAGGATTATAAATAGAGTACAACTCAACTGTTATTAGGATTTGGAATCCCATCCCATTAGGATTCTTAATCTTTATATGACTTTAATTCTTACAATCCACCCCTTTAGTTTAATTCCATCACGGTCTTGTAATCATCTTAAGTCTGCACTAAGCCATCCTCGTCATCTATAAGGGTTCGTTTGGTTGCAGGGTTGGGTTCGGTTGGGGTACCCCTGTGAATAGTAAACTGTGAGGAGAATTGGGAGGGTTGGAAGGAGAGATACCCCGGGTTGGGCCAACCCAACCCTGCAACCAAAGGAACCCTAAGTGTCCTTAGCAAGAACTCACCACTTCTGGGTGATGCACCCATCGACGGGTGCCCTTGACGTGCCACCTTGCACGATCTCATGCCAACCACCGCTAGCAGAATTCTTCGACGCCTATGGTTGATTTCTCCAGGAGACCACAATAACACAGCTTCTGAGGACTGCGCATCTGTTGCATTGCGTCATCTCGTCGATGTTGAATCTCGCTCTGATCAGTCGCATCGTGTCCCTTCAACAACACTGAATCTGGTATCGATACCAGTTGTTGGGAACGAACAATCGGATATGGATGCAGATATGCGATCGACCACTATCACATAAGTATGTGAAAGAAAGAACAACCATATATAACTGTGATCGGTCACCTCTCGCGACCACTGAAGAAGAAAGAGCATTATAAATTAGAACGGGTACAACTATCTTCGTTCCCTTGCTCACTCATCTCTTTCTTCTCTCTCTCTCTCCCATTTCTCGAGGGGTTACATTGTTCTAGTGTTGGTATATAGGCAATCCCTCCCACCCCTCTATATATAGCCCAATTACATCCCCTTAGTCTTATTTCCTTTAGGACTATAAATATAATACAACTCAACTATTATTAGGATTAGAAGTCCCATCCCATTATGATTTCTAATCATAATATGACTCTAATCCTAACATATATTTGACATTCGCTTATCAAAATTTAAAAAACGAAAATTTACAAATTCTACTCGAACTTTATCGTGGCTTTTTGAACTATCTATCAACCTAATATTTTTTATTGTTTGTTTTACCCGCCTCTCCCAAATCCCTGGTTGGAATCAAACACATTACAAAAAGATGTCCATCTAAATACCAAATTATTATCAAAATTTTTGGAATTTGAAAAATATAATATGAAAAGAACCAAATTACATGTCACGTGTACACCAAGTATAGGAAATCTCTTTATCTCCTAGCATCTTGTCGGTATATCCCTAAATCAATTTTAATCAAAATTTATTATAAATCATAAAAATGACATCAATCAAGCCTATTAAGATCGGCAGCATTATACTTGTGCTCAAATCTTCGTGGACCCCCTAGTTCAAGACCTCCAAATCAAGGAAAGCCAACAATTATATCATATTATACTTGCAACTTACGTCATACAATGTAAGTGATACATATGACAGTTATATGATGATTGTAAAATATGATTATGAGTGTTGACCTGGCATTTACAGATTGTTTCGTTCATGGGATGATATGGATTTAGGTGATCCTAATAGTGTGCCTAAGTAAAGTGTGTCTTTATATTTTCTAGAAATGTAATCGCAAAAACATATATGTAACCACACATCAAAATCCACAACCATTAGATCAGGATATCTCATCCCAAATTAATGCAATAGTTATATATATATGTAAAAATAAAAAAAAACGTGAGATATCGAGAAATGATCAAATCTTCTAATGTGTTGCATATGTCACCCGTTATGCAAGTAGAGACTTACATTGTCTGATTTCTCATGTGTGATTCTAAAAGTAGTTGGGATGTTCTCCCCAATCAACTAATTAGATATTAATATGACACACAATCACATTAATTTGAATTTTATGTGATCAATAATTACAACTACTTTGCAAAGGAATATTTTCTTACTTACAGACTATTTAAGACACTAATACACATACTAAAATACACTCACATGCATGTACATACATGCACGCACTCATTCTCTCTCTACCCCCCCTCCCACACACACACTCTCTTTTATACCCACACACACTTACAACTCACAGACACACATATAGATTCTAATACACACAAGCAGACACTCCCTCTCTCCCTCTTACGCACACTCGAACACAAAATCTATGAAACAAACAAGCATACACACACAAATACACACTACATTGATACACTCTATAAGGGTTCGTTTGGTTACCGAATTACCTTGAAGTAACCCGATTTACCCCTCTGCATTCATGGGTTGGAATTCTATCACAAATCAATATGACATCGCATTCCTTATTCTAACTCCTCTCCAACACACATAACCATCCAAATAGATACTATTCCTAAGAGTCTAACATAAAAACATTGTCTCTCAAACACAAACACTACATTAACCACTCTCTAACGCAAACAAGCCGCACTCATGCATAAGTTATACATGCACACACAAACTCACTCACGCGCGTGCGCGCGTACACACACACACTCTTGTTCATTTTAATACAGGCATACACGCATAATAACTCACACACATATTAGCATACACAAATACTGTAACACCTACACACACTCATTTAGATGCACACGTGCACGTGCAGACAACTGATGAATCCACGATTCATCGCCTTTATTCTTTTATTTTAGCCTCTTTTCCTTAGTCAAATACCTGTAAATACCCATTAATTTCGTAAAATTACCATTTTGCATGCATTTGTTAATTATGCATTTTTAACACTTTTTGTATATAAATAAAAGAATAAAGAAGAAAAGAAAAAGAAAAGGATGTGTTTATGCAATAAATACAGACTGACCCAAACCCCGAGAGAAGGTCAAGACTTGACCTGATCGACCAGGAATAAAGTAGGGGGAGATAAGGTTGTCTGTCAGAAAATCTAAAAAATATCTTGTACATATTTTTCATGTATATTTGTACAAAACTTAACTTATTTTATTTGTACATAATTTAACCTCAAACTAATTACTTTTGTAAATAAAAGTTGTAAATAAAATTGTATTGTAAATAATAAAAATATTTGTAAATTAAAATATTGTATATATTGCAAATAATTACACCCAGAAAAAGCCGCAACGTGATAATTGAAACATCAATTCCGGCTCCATACGAGCTCAAACTGGATCAAACTCACTTCCATCTTATTATAAATTAAATTATCTTTCAAATGGCTGTGGTTTCGTATTCTTTGAAGTTACGGTTAAAAAGTCGGTTTTCTGGGGTGTATTGTGCAGTTTACCCATATATTTGTTGTATATATTTATTAATATTTATTTTTACATAATGTATATATTGTAAATATTATTTTCAATAAAAATAAAAATTAAAAAAATAAAAAAATAAAAAAATCTTGTATAAAAATTATTTCCTTATTTGCACCTATGTACATTATATTATATGTATATAATATATGTATACCACTAACTTCCTTAAATAAAAACCATCAAAAAAATTTAATTATCTAACATTAATTAATTAATTTAAATTAATTCCGAATTTTGTATTTAATCATTTGATTTTACTTGATTTATGTGACTTAATAAGCTACCATATATGTTAGATTTGATTACACACCTTATATGACCATCATTATGGTGGTTAATTGATTTTCAATTAATTCATTTATTTATTTGATTTATTTATTCCGAATTTTGTAAATAAGTATTTAATTTATTTATTTATTAAATTAATTATTTTAATTCACCCAATAATAACCTTCCTTTTTTGTAGATACTTCCCTTTTTTTCATTTTCTGCTCTTTTTAATGGGCTCCTCCTCCCTCATTCAAACTTGATCGATCTTTGGCGGAGAGGAGCCCAGTTTCCAAGAGGTTTCTTGTTGAAGAGGGTCCTAGCCTCCGATCCAGTCGGTGACAGCGACTTGAGCTTTGTCGAGGCCATCATGGCGTGTCCAAACCCCAAGGTGAGATCCTTTTTTTCCTGTTTTCTCGTAGGTAAATTATAGGTTTAGATGTTAGCGTAGGTGTAGTGAGTAGTTTTAGATTAAAAATCCCAAAAATTTCCATAACATTTACGTCTGATCCGCCATCGATTTTCATCTCATTTTTCGTATCTCACCATTTTCACGTTCTACCTCACACAATCTCTCACCTCCGGTCACGCACGGTGACCGGAGCCTCAGATCTATCTCCCGCATCGCCTAGATCCGCTCATTCATACATTCTAATCTTTTTTTATAAATAAATTTAAAAAAAATCGTATCCTGTTGTCTAATCTTTGTTTTTGCGGGATATAAAAAAACATATATTTATTTTGTTTCTAACCATTATTTTGCAGGAATAAAGGAAAATAAAAAAAACATAGTTGTTCTTCATTCTTCTCTAACATTTGTTTTGCAGGTTAAAAAAATAATAAAATAAAAAAAACTTGCTATTGTATCTAACGTTTTGTTTTGCAGGAAAATATAAAAGAAAAACACATAAAAAAATAACAAAAAATTATTTTTTTATCTCTAATAATCTGCTGCAGGTTACAAAACAATAAATAAAAAAATAATAATTGCAACAAGCAGCCCCGTCCTCGCGCGCAGGCACCCATCCGCGCCGGTGCGCACCCCTCGCTGACGCGTGGCCGGCCCATTCCGCCGCCCTTCCAGCCCACGCGGCGGCGCCGTCCGCGCCCTAGTGCCGCCAGCCCCTGCTCCTGCGTCACCAACCCTTGGCCGCTCCCCCGCCGCTGCATCCTCCAGGCGCCGGCGCCGCCTGCGCGCCCCGCACAGCCACCTGGGCGGCAAGCCGCCCCCGCGCGCCACCTGCGCAGCCCTGCGCCCGAGGCCACGCGTCCCCCCACGCGCCCAGCGGCGGCCCAGCCGTCCGCGCGGCCTCTGCCGTGCAGCCCGCGCGCGACCCCAGCGCGCCCCTCCGCCGATCCCCTGCAGCCGACCGCAACCGCCCCAGCCAGCGGACCTCCTCTCAGCCGTGCCCGCCCGCAGCCCTCCACGCCCCCGAGCGTGTCCTCTCCTCTGCGAGCAGGCGGCGGATCCTCCGCCACCGACCTGCTACCGTTGCGCCCAGCCGCGGCGCCCCACGGCCGATCACCATCCTCTCCTGCGGTGTGGGCGGCGGCCCTCTTGTGGTTTGTGGTTTGAGAAGAACTGGAAACGAAGGAAGCCCTAACAGGCTGGGGGCTTTTGAATAAAAAAGAGAAGATATTTGGGTAAACTACATCAAGACCCATAGATGTTCTAGTAATTACAAATACGCCCCTGGCAGCACAAAGATGATTCAGTGGGTAATTTGCAAACACTCTTTTCTTAGTCTATGTTTTATACATTGTTGAATACTTTTCAGAAATTACAGTTTAGTCCTTGTATTGTAGACTTGAATTTTCTTGCTCCTTCGACTGAAATAAATGTTTGCTCCAAAAATTCTGTGAAAATTCACATATGCTCCTGCTACAGTCTTTAACATTGTATAAAATTTTCATTTCTTTTTATTTCCATTTTTTATATTGAAAAAAATCAAAAACATTGTCTTTTTTCATATCTCAACTTTGAAAATTCATAAAAATCGAAAAAGTGTTTAAAACTTCCATACAAAAATTTCTGTAAATGCATTTCATTGTCTTTTAATTTCTGTTCAAGTTTTGTGCATTTTCCATTTATAAAACTCCAAAAAATTGCAAAATATGAAAAATATTAAAAAATTGTAGAAAATTGGAAATAAAATCCAAAAATCGTGATTTTGGTCTCTTTTTGTAGATATTGCTTTGTACTTTGTCTTAAAAATAATTTCAGGATTTTTGAGCACTAAAAAGATTTTTAACTTCTAACATAATCCTGATTGTGCATTATTTGCGTTATTTCCCACTGTTTCATTTTTAGAAAATAATAAAAACATCATAAAATTGCGAAAAATTTATCAAAAATATTTTAAAATATATAAAACACAAAAACATTTTTTTTATTTTCTGTACATTTTTTTATTATTTTGAAAAATACCAAAAAGAGTTTGTGTGTGTGCTTTTCTTCATCTGTGCTTGTTTTAAAAATTAAAAAAAATTAAAAATTCAAAAACCTCTAAAAAATTAGCTTTCGAAATCTGACTACTTAGTTTTTCAATCGTGCTCCTTGTGTTCGACCCTGGTCGCTATACCAGGTAAAAAGAATAGCGAAAGACCGCTTACATTATTTTATCGATTTATCATTTCTGAGTGGTTTAAAATATATTTTTCCGTTGACCGAATTGATCGATTAAGAACAACGACATTGTGATTTATTTCTACCTTAACCGCATCGACATTCGTATCATCAGAATGGCACCGTTGCCGGGGAGCACGGCTTTGTAGTCATTTTTCATTTTTGTGATATTTGTCTCTCTATATTATAATTGTTTTCTGACATTTTCTCTCTAATTTTTGTGCGAGGTACTACTTGGACACGACTGGAGTTTACTTTTTGAGGATCCGCACGGGAAGAAGAGCAGGGAGAAGAAGAAGAATTTCATTTGTTGAGAGAGAACAATATTTTTATTGTAATAATTTAGACTCTTAACCTGTGGACTTGGACATTATTCGGGGTCTATTTCGCCAAGTGCCGGTGCACTTGGGGGACCTCACCGCTGTTTTTCGTTGGTCTTGTTTTCTCGTGTTTTTTTTCTTTCTTTTTTTTATTTCTGATTCTCGCGGATTTCAGCCCCTAGCCTTAGGATTTTTGCTTGACTGTGACGTAATTAGTAGGGTTCCAAATACCTTAATAACATTGCCTGTACCTATAGCTCGGTAATTGGACCAAGAATAAAAATCTAAAAAAATAGTCGATCCACTACCTTCGAGCCTACGCGCCACAGCCCACCCTGCCAAGCGCTGCTCCTGAACTCGATTTGTCGAGAGGAGGAGGGGTGAGCCTAGACCGGACTCTTGGATTAGAGGCTGGTGGTCGACTAGATGTTCTGTCGAGTAGAACTGCTTGCTTAGGGCTCGGTTTTCCGCTTGCATCATTTAGCTAGTTTAAAATTTTGTATTTAAATTTCTGCGCGGATCATTTTGCATGTAGAGTGCTGGAGTAAGGTACGCATTTTCTATCTCTGCATGCATCATAGTTTTTGACCGTGCATTAGCTTTTTCGACTTCCTCCCCCTGTTTCTTGGACGCAAATCAATCAAAGAGGAAATCAAAAAGCTCGTTAGGCGTTTATTCTTGAAAATATCCAAAAAAATCACAAAATCAAAATTAAAAAAAATGGGACTGCTAATTGAACTTGACTCTAAAATCAAACGTAATTGATTCATATCATTGTATTGGGAGAGCAATCCCCTCATTGTCTGCGCTTTTACTCGCTCGCGTACACACTAAGGAGTAGTGCCCAAATCCCATTCAAGCCTCCTAAGTGTTTGTACAACTTTATCTTCTCACTAAACTCTAAAATTGAAAAGATAAAAGACCAAATCTCACGGTCTTCACTTTGTGTTGAGTTGGTGAACTGAGGGTTTGCTTTGTGTTTTGTATGTCTATGGTGTGAGTCGGTTACGATCATTCTTCTATCATTAGCAGTCACCTTCTGTCTCTATCCCACCCTCCCTCCCTTCTATCTCTCTCTTCGTTCCTGCCTTCTCTTTCTTTCACTCCCTTCTATCCCTCCCTCCCTCCCTTCAGTTTCCTCGCTTCACGATGGGTCGCCTTCCATTCCAGCCGAATTTTGCGGCTTCGACATTTCACACCCATTATTCCCGCCCACTCTCTTGGGAGGTCGGAACCCCATCCGACTTCTCATCTTCTCCCTACCCACCCTCTTTCTTGGGACATGCTGTGAGTGACACCCGCAGAGATCGGATTGACCAAACACGAGACCCGGGCGTTCACCTTGCTGAGATGAGAGTGCATTCCATAGGCGATCAAATGGGGCATTGGCAAGTTTTAGATGACTTTAATCCTAAGATGATGGATGAGTATACCGATCAAGAAGCACACTTCGCTTCTAACTAAGCCCCTTCATTTTGGATTTAGAGTTAATTGATATACTGCCCAAGTTTTCAGGGGAAGTGCATGAGGAACCATATTTACATATCGAGGAATTTGAGGATATTTGTGGATCACGATCATATTCTGATATAACTTCTGAGGACATGATGCTGATCGCCTTCCCATTTACACTTCAGAGTAGAGCCAAGAGTTGGCACAGACGATTGGGAAGAAAGATTACTACATGGGGAGATTTACGATCATTCTTTTTGAAGAAATTTTACCCCCAGTGTAGAGCAGAGATGATGCGGTCGTGTATTCGTGATTTTTCAGTTAACCCCCAGAAGCCATTGATAGATTCATGGTTGAGGTTACGAGAACTTTTGAGGCGATTTCCGGATCATGGATTTTCGATGACTGACCTTATCCATATCGCCATGAGGGGGAGGACCGCAGAGCAGATTTCATATGTCATTACCTCGTGTGGTGGTTCACACCACAGTCCTGACCTGGATTTAGTTGAGACCATCTTGAGAACACTTTCTGATCTTTCATATTCACAAGATGATTTATTCAGGACAACACATGAGGGAGTGATGACAACTGTTGAGTGTGTGACACAGCATGCCGATCTTGATAGCACACACAAAGAGGATATGGATGCTTCTACTTCTCATTTGATGGATGTGTTGACTACTACTATGAGTTCCGAGAGCCAGACATTGGTGGAGTTTTCATTGGATTTACAATCAGATTTTGAGCCAGTCCCGCACCTCTATCACGTAGAAGATTCTTCGATTCTAGATCTGCTAGGATCCCAAGAGATAGAGGAGTAACCCACATTTCAGCCATCCTTAGAGTCATTTCAGTGTCCATACATAATTGATTCAGTATCTGATCTTCAAGAGATCTTCTCAGATTCGGAGATATACTTGGATCCATCTCAGCAAAGCAAGCTTGATGAGGGACCGATTTTTCATTCGACAGACCTTGATAGTCCCGTATTTGAGCCTTGTGTCCTCCCATTTGATGAGGTCGATATATTTTTGGAGGATTGGATATTTGACAGCATTGATCCCCACTTTCCTGATGATTCGGCATTACTCCCCGAGGGTTATCTGCGGGAGGATGCCATGGACCATGTGTACTCGGTCTCACTTTCTGAGAGTGCATCCGATCTGGCGGATCACGAGACCGAGTCTTCTGATATTTGTGATAATGAATTTGATTATTCTCTCCTCGACGACCCTCACGAGGATGACCCGATCTTTGAGGTATTTGATGATTTCGATGATTTGTCTACATCTTATGCATCGGATATCAACCTTTATAGTGAGTCTCCTGATCATGATCTTCCATACCTATTCGAGATGGTGATTGACGTGGAGGATTCTCTGACCGATCCTTCCTTCTCCACGTTTGATTACTTTGGCTCTATCCACTCACTCCATACAGATCTTGAGCCGACGATTTCTTTTGTGCTACCGGAGCCCGACTTCATCTGCCCATATCTTTACCCGGTAGTAAACACTCGCCTGATTGATTACCTGGGTGTTATCATTTACTCTCTTGACCCTCCTGACCCCGTTGTTGTTCTCCTACTGAGACGACAACAACAGTACGGTATTCGCATTACAGATGCCGTCCTGAACCTCGATACTGCGTTGTCCTAACATTTACGCCAGCTAGGGGCGTAAACTCTAGTGCTTGTTGAGAGGCACCTCAACACTGATCGACTCACATCTGTATAGACCATCTGTCCATATCATACATTATTTCTGTCTTGCACCCCATCTCCATCTCATGATCATTCCATACTTAGGGTGTACTTTACCCTAAGTATAGGGGGGTGTCTGACTTGTGATTATCCTTTTGATTCTTTTTACCTCTGTTTTGCTGCCTATACTTAGGGATATTTTACCCTAAGTATAGGGGAGGTAGACTCTGTACATTCTACTCATCGGTCTTCCCTTTGTGTGCATTCTGCTATACTTAGGATTACTTGATCCTAAGTATAGGGGGATCACCGACTTATATTGATTTCAGTCTTTTATTCGTCGTTGTAGTATACTATTCTTTTCATTTTTCTATACGCGGCACGAGTTACGTCTTTCTTTTCAGCTCTTTGATCACTATGAGGACATAGTTCGAGCTAAGTATAGGGGGTGCCGTATATATTGTATATATACTTTAGCCATAACTCGTACTTTCATATTTTTTTAATATGGCTAAAACATTGTGTAAATACTCAAAAAAAATTTTTTAAAAAAAACTTGTAAAAAAATGGAAAAAAATGAAATGAATTAAAAAAAACCAACTCTGTATATACTTGTATAAATTACTCAAGTTGTAAATTCTTGCATCTCATTCTTGTAAAATAACCAACTCACTCTTGTGTAAATATATATCTTTTTCCTTATTAAAAAAATGTGTATATACTTGTATATAGTACTAACTTTTTGCATAAAAAAACTTTTTGCATGTGCATCATCTTTCAAAAATCCATAAAAATTTCAAAATTTTGAAAATTGTTTCACAAAAAGATTTTGTGTTCTTTTCCTTGCATGTACATATTTTCTTGCATTTGCATTTGCATGTGCATTTTTCAGGATGATTTTGATATTTAGACTAAGTCTGGAATAAATTTGAAGAATGGAGCTTAGTTGGACTATAATGCACTTAATTTCAGAGGAACCTTATAAGATTTGGAGTTAAGACTTTTCAGGTCCTAGTGACTTAATTCTTTGAGTCTATAAGACTATGTTCACATGTCATCTTGATGAATCTAAGTAGAATATTTAACAACACACACATGATTCTTTCAGACCGTGGCTTACCTTGGACACTGCACTTTACACGTAGCTCTTCATGGATGAGGTAGTGAGGGCGCAGAATCTTTTGGCTTGGGGTAGCATACGAGGGTAGTACATCTAGGCGGAACCTCTTGTCCTCCTCTAGGGAGGGAAGTGCGTCTCAACCTAGTCTGGTGATGTTGAGGTCTAAAGACAGGAGCTGTGGGGTTGCAATAATGCTTCAAAAGAGGGATAGTCTACTGGCTCAAGAGGAAAAACTCCTTATGTACATGATGCATCTTGTATATATTTCAAAAAAAAAAGAAGCAAAATCTCTAAAAGTGGACAAGCCTGAAAGAAAAATAAAATGCCTATAAAAAAAAGAATAAGAGCTTCAAAGTCATATATTTATGAGCTTGCAGCGGGTGACATGGCTACACTGGTCATGCATCCAAGGATAGGTAACTACATTGGTTACCGTCCATTCTCTTCTCCATACCCTCTTCTTGAGTTGGTTGTACTTGAACTTAGAAGGGAATATCCCCGCTCCTCGAGGAAAGAGTTGCCAGACCGGGTTATTTGAGTTACCTTGCTGAGAGAGGCTGAATCTTTGTTACTTCTGAGATGAGGAGCTATATTTCACTTACACGTACAAGTAAGAATTCATAGTCATAAGAATTTGTGTCTGTAGACTTGTTCTGATCTGACTGTTGAGGAGACCTGAATAGGAG
Organism: Ottelia alismoides; assembly: GCA_037367405.1. Classification (NCBI taxonomy): domain Eukaryota; kingdom Viridiplantae; phylum Streptophyta; class Magnoliopsida; order Alismatales; family Hydrocharitaceae; genus Ottelia; species Ottelia alismoides. The sequence goes on from JAZKJV010001982.1 coordinate 559,955, forward strand.
TCTTATGGAACTTAGAGGCTGTTAGGTTTTAATTCCACGTCCCACTAAGGTTCCGACACACCAATAATCCAAAAGTCCGACAGAGCTCCAGACTACATTTTTATGAAGATAAGTTTGAAAGTCAACATTGTTCTAACTTCTTTCCTTTTTCTTTTCTTTATTTTTATTTTCACTTATTCTCCAAATAAGTGTTTGCTAAGGGACTAGCAAAGGTAAAGTATAGGGGAATGATGAATCCACGATTCATCGCCTTTATTCTTTTATTTTAGCCTCTTTTCCTTAGTCAAATACCTGTAAATACCCATTAATTTCATAAAACTACCATTTTGCATGTATTTGTTAATTAAGCATTTTTAACACTTTTTGTATATAAATAAAAGAATAAAGAAGAAAAGAAAAAGAAAAGGATGTGTTTATGCAATAAATACAGACTGACCCAAACCCCGAGAGAAGGTCAAGACTTGACGTGATCGATCAGGAATAAAGTAGGGGGAGATAAGGTTGTCTGTTAGAAAATCTAAAAAAATATCTTGTACATATTTTTCATGTATATTTGTACAAAACTTAAATTATTTTATTTGTACATAATTTAACCTCAAACTAATTACTTTTGTAAATAAAAGTTGTAAATAAAATTGTATTGTAAATAATAAAAATATTTGTAAATTAAAATATTGTATATATTGCAAATAATTACACCCAGAAAAGCCGCAACGTGATAATTAAAACATCAATTCCGGCTCCATACGAGCTCAAACTGGATCAAACTCACTTCCATCTTATTATAAATTAAATTATCTTTCAAATGGCTGTGTTTTCGTATTTTTTGGAGTTACGGTTAAAAAGTCGGTTTTCTGGGGTGTATTGTGCAGTTTACCCATATATTTGTTGTATATATTTATTAATATTTATTTTTACATAATGTATATATTGTAAATATTATTTTCAATAAAAATAAAAATTAAAAAAATAAAAAAATAAAAAAATCTTGTATAAAAATTATTTCCTTATTTGCACCTATGTACATTATATTATATGTATATAATATATGTATACCACTAACTTCCTTAAATAAAAACCATCAAAAAAATTTAATTATCTAACATTAATTAATTAATTTAAATTAATTCCGAATTTTGTATTTAATCATTTGATTTTATTTGATTTATGTGACTTAATAAGCTACCATATATCTTAGATTTGATTGCACACCTTATATGGCCACCATTATGGTGGTTAATTGATTTTCAATTAATTCATTTATTTATTTGATTTATTTATTCCGAATTTTGTAAATAATTATTTAATTTATTTATTTAATTAATTATTTTAATTCACCCAATAATAACCTTCCTTTTTTGTAGATACTTTCCTTTTTTTCATTTTCTTCTCTTTTTAATGGGCTCCTCCCCCCTCATTCAAACTTGATCGATCTTTGACGGAGAGGAGCCCAGTTTCCAAGAGGTTTCTTGTTGAAGAGGGTCCTAGCCTCCGATCCAGTCGGTGACAGCGACTTGAGCTTCGTCGGGGCCATCATGGTGTGTCCAAACCCCAAGGTGAGATCCATTTTTTTCCTGTTTTCTCGTAGGTAAATTATAGGTTTAAATGTTAGCGTAGGTGTAGTGAGTAGTTTTAGATTAAAAATCCCAAAAATTTCCATCACATTTACGTCTGATCCGCCATTGATTTTCATCTCATTTTTCGTATCTCACCATTTTCACATTCTACCACACAATCTCTCACCTCCGGTCACGCACGGTGACCGGAGCCTCGGATCTATCTCCCGCATCGCCTAGATCCGCTCATTCATACATTCCGATCTTTGTTTATAAATAAATTTTAAAAAAAATCGTATCTTGTTGTCTAATCTTTGTTTTTGCAGGATATAAAAAACATATATTTATTTTGTTTCTAACCATTGTTTTGCAGGAATAAAGGAAAATAAAAAAAAAACATAGTTGTTCTTCATTCTTCTCTAACATTTGTTTTGCAGGTTAAAAAAATAATAAAATAAAAAAACTTGCTTTTGTATCTAACGTTTTGTTTTGCAGGAAAATATAAAAGAAAAACACATAAAAAAATAACAAAAAAATTATTTTTTTATCTCTAATAATCTGCTGCAGGTTACAAAACAATAAATAAAAAAAATAATAATTGCAACAAGCAGCCCCGTCCTCGCGCGCAGGCACCCCTCCGCGCCGGTGCGCACCCCTCGCCGATGCGTGGCCGGCCCATTCCGCCGCCCTTCCAGCCCACGCGGTGGCGCCGTCCGCGCCCTAGTGCCGCCAGCCCCTGCTCCTGCGTCACCAACCCTCGGCCGCTCCCCCGCCGCTGCATCCTCCAGGCGCCGGTGCCGCCTGCGCACCCCGCACAGCCACCTGGGCGGCAAGCCGCCCCCGCGCGCCGCCTGCGCGGCCCTGCGCCCGAGGCCACGCGTCCCCCCACGTGCCCAGCGGCGGCCCAGCCGTCCGCGCGGCCTCTGTCGTGCAGCCCGCGCGCGACCCCAGCGCGCCCCTCCGTCGATCCCCTGCAGCCGACCGCAACCGCCCCAGCCAGTGGACCTCCTCTCAGCCGCGCCCGCCCGCAGCCCTCCACACCCCCGAGCGTGTCCTCTCCTCTGCGAGCGGGCGGCGGATCCTCCACCACCGACCTGCTACCGTTGCGCCCAGCCGCGGCGCCCCACGGTCGATCACCATCCTCTCCTGCGGTGTGGGCGGCGGCCCTCTTGTGGTTTGTGGTTTGAGAAGAACTGGAAACGAAGGAAGCCCTAACAGGTTGGGGGCTTTTGAATAAAAAAAGAAGATATTTGGGTAAACTACATCAAGACCCATATATGTTCTAGTAATTACAAATACGCCCCTGGCAGCACAAAGATGATTCAATGGGTAATTTGCAAACACTCTTTTCTTAGTCTATGTTTTATACATTGTTGAATACTTTTCAGAAATTACAGTTTAGTCCTTGTATTGTAGACTTGAATTTGCTTGCTCCTTCGACTGAAATAAATGTTTGCTCTAAAAATTCTGTGAAAATTCACATATGCTCCTGCTACAGTCTTTAACATTGTATAAAATTTTCATTTCTTTTTATTTCCATTTTTATATTTAAAAAATCAAAAACATTGTCTTTTTTTCATATCTCAACTTTGAAAATTCATAAAAATCGAAAAAGTGTTTAAAACTTCCATAAAAAAATTTCTGTAAATGCATTTCATTGTCTTTTAATTTCTGTTCAAGTTTTGTGCATTTTCCATTTATAAAACTCCAAAAAATTGCAAAATATGAAAAATATTAAAAAATTTGTAGAAAACTGGAGAAAAATCCAAAAATCGTGATTTTGGTCTCTTTTTGTAGATATTGCTTTGTACTTTGTCTTAAAAATAATTTCAGGATTTTTGAGCACTAAAAAGATTTTTAACTTCTAACATAATCCTGACTGTGCATTATTTACGTTATTTCCCACTGTTTCATTTTTAGAAAATAACAAAAACATCAGAAAATTGCGAAAAATTTATCAAAAATATTTTAAAATATATAAAACACAAAAACATTTTTTTTAATTTTCTGTACATTTTTTTTATTATTTTGAAAAATACCAAAAAGAGTTTGTGTGTGTGCTTTTTTTCATCTGTGCTTGTTTTAAAAATTAAAAAAAATTAAAAATTCAAAAACCTCTAAAAAATTAGCTTTCGAAATCTGACTACTTAGTTTTTCAATCGTGCTCCTTGTGTTCGACCCTGGTCGCTACACCAGGTAAAAAGAATAGCGAAAGACCGCTTACATTATTTTATCGATTTATCATTTCTGAGTGGTTTAAAATATATTTTTCCGTTGATCGAATTGATCGATTAAGGACAACGACATTGTGATTTATTTCTACCTTAACCGCATCGACATTCGTGTCATCAACAACCACTAACACAAAAATATACCCTAATACACACACATACACTGACATCCTCACACTCTAACACCCATAGTATCACATAAACACACACTCTCTACAAACAAATGCACTATCTCTAACGCACACTGCACTAATTCACTCTACACTTTTTAAGATACACATACAACTAACATACATGCACACAACACACTCACCCACACTCAAAAACACACTATAATGCAGAGACATAAACACACACACACACACACACTCAGAAATACACTATAATACAAAGACATAAACACACGCATACGTACGTGCATGTATGCTAACATACATTCTATCATACATGCACATCCAACACTAACGCATACATGTGCACTAGCACAGATGCATACACTAATATGCAAACATATATGTATGCACATACTAATACAGTGACTAACACATACAAATACACGCTTAAATACTACACATACATTTAGATAAAATACCTAGCTATATAAACTCTAAAATAGTAAGAAATTATGGGTATTTAAACATACATACATGTATACAAAATATCATAACAAATAAAATCATGTAATTTCTCACTTTATAAACCATTTTCTAACTCTCTATGACATTTCATTGTACACCAGCAACACAATGCAAATTTAATGGTGATAGCATGATAGGATATTAAAAGGGCATATTAAATAATATTAAAGCTGTATTAGTGGCCTCTATTGTAAACTAATACAAACTAATGCCTAATCTACAACATATAACCAAGTTACATTAAACAACAACATCAACAAATATTACACTTAACCTAACAGAATAAGGAATATGAGGAGATTTAAGGAGTACTTGTACGAGTTGATAAAGAGGCGGAGATGTAGCAACTGGAACAACCGTTATGGAGGAGAAGAGGTTGTCTGTTGAAGGAGAGAAGGATAGGGATGTGAGTAGATCTGGCCAAAGTGCGGGCCAGGCGGGGCGAACGGGCTGACGTTCTAAAATTCCCTATCCAAGGCCCGGCCCGACTCGGTTCATGGGCCATATTTCAAGGTCCAAGCCCGGCCCATGGGCCGAATGTAAAGTTTTTTATTAGTTTTTTAATCAAATTTATGGAGATAATTAAGTTTTTTTAGCATCATCTAATCTTTTTAAATTCAAGTAACCATAATATGTGTTACTTTACATGTAAAGTATAAAATAAGATGTAATATTGATAATGTAAAACAAAAAACTTGAAGTATATTATATTAAATGTATCTAAAATATAAGTTTTAAAATTATATTTTTATATGTGCGTGTTGGATTTCACATGTCCACGACCCGCCCAGTTGACGGGCAAGCCAAAGAGCAGGCTGAACTGGACCAGCTCATTTCTGAAATCTCTTGACCCAAACCCGACCCATAAGCAGGCGGGGCGGCGGGCTCCGCCCCATTGGCCAAGTCTAGATGTGAATGTCATATTTTTGTCAAATGAGCAGTAAGGTCCTCTCCGAACGTCCTTGCAAGGTCTTGTCCAGCGTCCTCGCTAGCATTTTAAGAGGCATCATTTTCTACACTATTCAAAATTTCATTTTGTGATGTGACGTGGCGATAATTGTGCAACAACTTCCTCGCAATTCTGTCAACTGTGGACAATCATCACCAACTATCTGCTAGCTTTTTGTGGTTACCTAAATGCGGTCTATTATAGTACCCTAAAAATCAAATAACAAACAAAATTTTATTTTACACTATAATTTAACCAAGCAAGTGTGTCTATATATAAATACACACATATCGAATTCAAAGTGCACCATCTAAGAATTCTCCTTAAACAAGTTTTCAGTTCAAGTACTCAAGTAACTAAATAAACACATATACACAAAAAAACACACAAACAGAGAGGGAGAGATGCACAGTCTAACATAATAAGGCAAGAAAAGAGAGAAAGATAATACATGAGAGAGAATCAATGGACAAAATAAAGAAGACTAGTAACCACGTCAAGAAAAATTGGTAAAAACAAATAAAAGAAGGGAAAATGTATTTTTGTTCTTTTAAAAGCTATTCAAATATTTTTCTGTATTTTGTAAAATAAAGAAATGCAACAAATAAAGGTAAAATGTAACTAGCCTAATAGAAAATAAAGCAAATAGAACACTTAGGGCTCGTTCGGTTCGGGAATAAGCAGGAATAAGGATGGGGAATAAGGAAAATAATGGTCTATTCTTTGTTCGACTGGAGGATAGGAATAAGAAGAATAAGGTGAAATAAAGGTAAATAAGGTGGGATAAAGATAAGAATAAGAGTGAAATAAGATGGAATAATGAGGAATAGTCATACCACTGGGAACCGTGTCAGGAGGAGAATTGACCCCTTATTCCAGGGCTTATTCTCCTACCAAACAGGGCCTTAGAAAAATGTAAATTGACTGGCAACCACCAAAAATTATTATGTCTAATTTGTCCAGTAGCAATCCCCACTACTTAAAACATACTCTTACTTTTCGTGAGATTCCGATGTAGGAACTATTTTTGAAGTTGATATAATCCACACCACTTGTCTTCGCAACGTCCTCGTTGTGATATTACTTATTACTTATTCAGGTGATAGTTCCAGTTGCACACTCCATGCTTAGATACTCAATAACCCATCTCCGATACCATTTATATAGTTCCCGACTTAGGTACCCGAACGATTATTGAGGAAAACTAGCATCGACAACTTGTTAAGTTCAGACCCAATTAGGCCCGTTTACATCCACTCAAAATACTTAAGCCATATTATCAAGTAATAATCCCTACACAATCTCATACTTTGTCGATTTCTAATGTGAGGCTATCTTTGAGGGTTGTTATAAGCAATGGGCGGACTAGACGTTGACGCATTAAAGAGAGCAAGTACTTTTTCAGTACAGCAGTATTTTCTAATCTCTCTACCTTCACTCAAAATCCCGCGTAATCCTTTTGGACCACCATGACATTAATAATTGAAGTCGATTTAATCCAATCAAACCTTTAACCCAAGCAAAAGAAGGTACCCCTATCAAACTGTAGTCTGTGATCCATGGACTCATGACCAACAGAACTACACCACATTTCTGCTCCCAAGATTTTTTCCACACACACTCGAACCAAGCTCATAATTATAACCAACATACTAACATCAAAGCAACAACACGAACAGCAAGATACAGCCATAAAAATGCCAACTTAAGCACAGATTCCAACAAAAGATAGATGCCCATCTTGGCAAACACAGACACATGTACAACTTGAAAGAAAAGGAGATGAAAAGAAAACAAAAAGGACATGAACAGAGAGCTGCAACTGTGGCCATGACAAAACCAAATCAGGGAATTCAAATGGTACATTCGCGTTGGTCTTGATGGATCGCCCCATAGCTACTAATAGCAATGGCCTCGGCTTCGATCAGAGCGAGCATGTGGTGAACAGCTGCCGCAATGTCTTCCACTGTGTTGAGACCGCACCCTTCCTCCACCTGCAACATTAACACAGGCGACAACAAGACCCCCCATTAATACAGGCAAGCGGTCAAGGAGGGGAATATGAAGGAGAGCATGTTCATGTAAGTGGGCACTGTGGCCTTTTCTTTTCCAGCACATAAATGCGGCACACTCCATCTCCTTTTGGGAATCCCAGACATCAAATCCAAGAATGGGTCCATGATGGGGCACAGCGAGCATGACCCATCAGTGGCGGAGGGAACACTGTCTACTGTAAGGCTTGGACTAGCAGACGTCCAACTTGTGGATCGACCCTAGTGGTAAAAAGATGCTCGGATGAAACTGCACCTTTGATGATGAGATTGATGTCACGTGATTGGACGTGCATGCATGTCCATTCAGTTCAACTCCATGTTTTTATTATTATCAGAGCCACCGGAATGTTGATTAGAAGTTAATATGGATGACGTACCCAGCAGCGTTTCTCTTTCCCAGAACTTGTCATTATGCTACAGCATGCACCTACTACAAAAAATACATGCTATTTTGTCCCTTTTTTATAGTTTTTTGTCTCTGTGATAATGACTTGACAATGATAAAGTATGAGCTAATCTATTCAGGTTTTAGCGGGATTGTCGACATAGTTTCAGAGAAGTTGGCTTGCATGTTGAGCTTGGATTCAAATTTGATTCTTTAATATCATTAAAAGATGTTTAAGTCGTCAAGAAGTAGACTGCATGTGTGATATTATGATATCACAATCAACATCTTGTGAGATCTGCATGTAATACTACTTCGGGGTGTTAGAATATTCCTCTCTTCATAAGCTTAAAGGGCTACCGTGCCATCTGACACATCCAAAGAGGTCATGCCAGGAGTGCATGGATGTCAACCTCAGGACGTATGGTTTCTAATGGTCCCATGTCAACCTTGAGGACATATAATTCCCAATGGTCCAAGCTTTTCTGTACATGGTTGCTAGAGCATCTCCATTATGGGTGCATTCCTTTGGACTTGTTCTCACTGTGAAAGTGAGGAGTGGTCATTTCTTACAGAAACACACATGAGGACAAGAAACACCAAATCAGTGTCTATAAAGCTACTGAGCCATGCTGGTAAAATCCCTGAGACGATTTAGATTCTTTCGATTATTACAAGTAAAGATCTTGATTTTTCTCAATTTACCCAAGGTCATCAAAGGACGGCTAGTTCCTAGAATGACAGACATACGAACAACAGGTTTTAATTAGCCATATGCTAACAAACTCGTGCTATATGCAGGTTTTACTATCAGGTAAGGAAGCAAAAATGCCAGTGCTTAATGCGAGACCTGCAGTGTACAAATCATATTGGGAGGTATATGGGTCCTACTAATCAGGAGTAAATTACAAAAAGTGATCAGGACCATTATTTCTGTACTCCACGAACATGGCGACATTCAATCACTAGATCTAGAAAGTAAAGAAAAACAAATTCAACGCATAAAGCAGAAATGAACTCTGTGGAGAGGCAAAGAAGACGCGTCAAAAATATTTGTTATCATTAGATCGAAATAGCTTTTTTGATCAGTTATTCTTATCATAATTTTTCATGGTGCAATATATGATAGTTTTCAACCACATCTGATGTTCTTGTGAAAAAGTAGTTACATAAAGTAAACAAATCTTACAGTGATATTTTTTTTTACCCCCAAAAATCATATTCATGTTTGGTTGCTTGTTATCCAAGGTTGGAGTTTTATGTGCAAGTAAATGATTTGATGGTTGTAATTAAGGCCTATGATAATCAAGATCAAGAGCCAACAGAGACAATGCAGCTTCCCTCTAAAGCTTAATTACCTTGGCATTGATGGAGTAGAGGACCATGGCGTCCAAGGAGGTGATGTTGAGGTGGAGCACGGTGAGCTGCAGAGCCTGAAAGCCCACTACCATCCTCACCAGCTGACCGGCCCGCCTCGGCGACAGGATCCGGAGGTTCGCGTGCGTCTCCACCAGCGTCACCTCTACGTCCGCCACCCCGGGCGGCGCCCTCCTGCTCTCTCCGGCCGTCGGCAATTGGCACCACACGTACTGCGGATACGAGAAGAACTGCGCAAAAGGCGGCAGCTCCCCGCCGCCACCTTCCTCCAGAGACCTCTTCTGCGATTCCAGTGACTGCAGCAGCTGCTCCAGTTCCTTCACGAAATCTATCGCCCCTCCTACGATCGACGCTTGATCACCCTTCACAAAATAACGTTCGATTACATTAAATTTCTAAGCAAAACCCACGTGGAGAATTCCGTTATCTGGATTCTGGAACCATAAATTAAGACTTTTAATGATGTGGGTCATCCCCCAATCAGCAAGTTAAGGTTGTACTCTGTCTGGAAATCGTGAAATCAATTACGTTTAATTTCAGGAGTTGGATGTTTGAAGTGCTTCAGCAGTAGAGAGTATATATGACTTTTCAAAGCCTTAATAATTACTACGTACCCTTTGGACGTAGGAATCCGGCATGAGGTTTCGGAGAACGGCGAGGTGGTCGTTCATCTGGCGACGCCGGTTGCGCTCCACCGCTATGTGGGTCATCCTCTGGCTCTCCGCCTCCTCCTTGTTCTTGCAGCTCCTCGGTCTTCGCCGCCGCCTCTTCTTCCTTACGATCCCCGTGGCACGCGTGCCCGTCGGCATTGCAGGTGAGGCGAGTGTCCCGAGCAATGCCGACAAGTAGCAGCCGTCGGAGGGTGTCGCCGTCGTCGTATCGTGGAGGAGGAAGTTTTGGAGGAGCTCCAAAGCGTCCATATACTTCTTCTCGTTGCTGGTCGTAATACGAATTAGACTAGTGGTGCAGCAGCAATGGCATCATTACGCACGGCAACGCCCAAAGGCTGCTTTTATTGCTTGTTTGCACGTGAATGGATCGGAGTAGAGGAAAAGGTGGGGGAAAGAGGAGGAGGTGGAAAGGGCTTCAGTGAGAGGGCTGAGCAGAGGTGGCTCTGTGAGACTAGATGATATATATGGGTCTATGTATTTATGTACGGGACCTCATATGTAGCGTAACCTTCTTCTCTCTTCTTCTTCGTCTGTTTGTTTTCGTTGCATTGGGTTTCTTTTCAAATGCGTGGATTAGATACTGTCAGCGCTGCGGAGGGTGTGTCTTTTCTGCCCTCGAGGGGGCAGAAAGGCCATCTGCTAATACGCACAGGGGCTAACGAACAAAGCGCCATGGCCTCATCTCCTGTGTTACTTACAGGTGTAATCCTAGACGACACTGCTGCAAATTTGGCGTGGTTCTTTTGTTTTCTATTTAGCTGAGAGGTTTATGCATTTTATCGGGACATGACTGGCGACAGTTAGATCGATTGAAGAGAGGTAAGAGCCTCAATTTTATACCAACAGGCGTTGATTGGCCCTATGTAGAGTTGTGTTGTTTTTTCATTGTTTCCCGTTATAACTCACTGTGATAATCAAAGTGCCATTGAAGTTTAGGTGTATTGCGAGACAATCAAGTATATTGATGTGACATATAAACAAATAAGTCTTATTAATATTCCTCTTCGGATTCTATCCAAGATTTTGGCAAACGGATCGGCGAAACCACATTCATTGACTATCCCTCCATCATAATTAATTGGCATTTCTTAGAAATCGATTCGTGACCTCTCACTTGCAATCCTGTGCTTCTGATCTCACCCATCTTGTTCATCTCTCTTGAAAGATGAAAAAAAGCTTGCTTATCTATGAGGATAAAGAGCTAATATAGATAGTCTTCCGTCAGCTATAACCCTCAATCAAGTAAGACAAGAGGAAGACTGGTCGCATCCTCCGTAATGGAGAGTTGAAATCGATCAAAAGCGAAAGCTCTATTCTAAAAATTGATTTTAGCAAGGCTTTCGATACACTAAGATTGCCTTTCATTATAGGATCTCTGCGGGTGGCAAAGGTCCCTCCGAAACTCATTGACTGGGTTAAGGAAATCTTTGAAACTAGCAGAATTACTTTTAAACTGAATGGGTCATCTATTGGCTTTCTTAAGGAAGGTTCGTCAGAACATAGACTCCTAAACCCTCCATCTAAAGGGGCTCAATTTCAGCAATTTCAAGCCGTTAAAATGTGATAGTCTTGATGGATGGGATAGAAGTCTCTAATTGAATAGAATTTTTAATAACATCATGGTGACTTATAGTGATCTAAATTACAATAGGTTTCATTACAGAAAAATTTAAAAAAAATAGGGGAAAATGGGTGGGACCGTGGGAGCATGTAAGTTAGCTACACCCAAGGAGCATACTCCTTTATATATGTGTGTGTGTGTGGTAAAATGGGTTGCCTCTTGTTGGAGCTAACTTGGCTTCTCGTGCCCTATTTTATCTATATATTTATTTTATCTATATATTTTTTCAAAATGAACCATGGAAAATTATCACTATATCCATATATTACATCATTCAAATTTTGTGAGATCCAGAGACTCCTACGACCTCCATCTAGACACTCGTTTTTTAGCGGTCGCAGAATTGTTGAAATAAACCACGTCTGGATGAAGGTCGTAAGAGTCTTTGTTTCGTACGGAATTTGAATGACACAATATATGGATATAATAATAAAAATCTACGAGGATATTTTTCAAAAAAAAATAAAAATGCGAGGAAAATGATGAGGGGAACCAAGTTAACTCCGGTGGTAGCCCCGTTTTACACACGCATGCACAAGCTCTGCTAGACATTTCGTTCTCCTCGCTTGGATATGTATTAGGCATATTATTGCACCTAGGCACACTTAATTAAGGTACATTTTTAATTTACTCCTTGAAAAATCAGACTTGTATTTGCGTTGGATACGCGTTTATACATACGTCTTTGGCGATAGTTGGAGTGATGTATTAATTACATGACAAGATCATCAATAATTAGCTGCACAACGGAGTAGGAAAAAACGTGAGCTACGAATAAAGCCTCTCTGTGAATCCAGTCTCAACTTGCTCATAAAGCTTACTTAACGCGAGAGTCCAACTCGATCTACTGCTCCTTACGAATATTAGTTTAATGAATCGGCAGACCTGTCACTCCCAACACTGGGAATTCCGCTTTGGTGGTATCATATATAATATGTTAGAGCAGTCGTCAATCAGAGGGCAATGGGGCAGTGGTCAGGAAGGAGATCAAGACCATTGTTTTGAGGGCAGAATTTGGAAAGTTGCCTTGTAATGTTCCGTCCATGTTTCCATTTCCCAACAGAGGAGAGGAGAGGAGAGGAGCAGTCCCTTTTGGTGCTGCACGGACCACACTGTTCTTCCCGAGGGCCGAAAGTTATCCAAGATCTACAAAGGACGAGAACCCTTCTGCTGCAAGAGGTAAAGAAAAGGCTAAAACTTAGATGGCATTACTTTATAGATCGCAGCAAATGACCACAACGTGTAGGACAAGATCAGAGCCGCGGACCGAATTCCCATGCACGTCAAGGGTCTGCATGGGGCTGTGACGGGGACGAGGGTTGAATTAGAGGGGAGGAAATGGGGTGCCAAATTTGTGTGGGAATCCATCAACAGCCACACCCTCTTTGAGAGCCACGTCAATCATCGTCTTATCTCAGCATGCCATGCTAATGCATGTCGATCTTCTCTACTCGTTTTGAAGCTACTTGCCATCTTGGGAAGGGGAAAGAATACGATTTGCCCGGTAACAGAAAAGGCTTTGGGCTGCTTGATGGGTAAGATTATCAGCAGAATCCTTGCTGCTTATTTCGTTACAAAAGATCTCTCATTAATATGTCTGCGAGAACAAGAATGACTCACTAACTAAAATGTAGGAGTGTTCATCGACCTTAACGAGTCCAATCAACCCAAAACTCGGACACGATAAGAAAACATGGACTAGAGCTTCGCTTGATAAGGTTTGAGCCTTCAAATGTTGGTTCAGACTCAAACTCATCGAGTTCAAGCAAGCTCACGAACCTCTTAACGGGCCACGTTCAACAAGTTGACCTGCTAATTTGTCGAGAGAACCCGATCTGCCAAGCCAACAAGCTGGACATCAATCGCTAGAATGACCAATCCTCAACAGATCAACAACTAACCCACTATATGATGAATAAAATCTATGCGATGTAGATGTGAGTTAAATTTTATTATTACTCTACAATGGATGTTTATAGGTGTAAGTATGTGTAAAGTGTTGAGCTGCTCTGTTTGCTGCTGAATAAGATGGATCTACAACGGGCGTGCTCTCCTCAATTGCTGACTCGGCTATGCTATCCCATTATTGTCTTTTTGGACCTTTTGATTTTCTACATTTTTTCGGTGTTTCGATGACGTAGATACTCTTCTATCGACCGCAACACTCGATCTTGGCTCACTAGATGAAGATGGTGAAGCTGAGGCTCGATTAGTGGCTTTATTCTCCAATCCCATTGGTGTTGGTTGTTGCAATCTCCTACCGCTCTTGAGAGTAACGATGTTAGATAAACATGAAAAATCACAAGTCATACCTATCTCGGGAGTGTATGGATCATGAAGTGCTACATGCTCCTTATTGTGGTAGAAATTGTTAGGATTGGCTTCAACCTGAGCTGGAATGATAGTCTTGGTTGTTGTCAGGTCATCAAACCTCTGGTTGATAACATTCATGTTCATTAATTGAACTAGATAGTCAAGTGATGGGTTCACCGAAGGTGCCTCTGATTGCTCAACAACTGAAGGTCGCCGAGGTTGGAAGTTTGTTTGAGGCTGCTACTGGTACTCATAATATGCAGAATGTGAAGAATATTGATACTAAGGATGAGGAGGATATGAATACTATGCAGGCTACTTATGGTATGGCTGATAAGAATGAGCAGGATGTATCTATTGAAATCTGTCTCCATGTCTGGAAATGTGATGGAGACTGAAATTGAGGTTGGTGTTGGTGCTGGTACGGTCTACCTCCATGGACCTGGTGAACCGACATAGGGCTGGCCTGAGAACCCAACTGAGACTACTCTGACAGGTGGGTGATGAATCCACGATTCAACGCCTTTATTCTTTTATTTTAGCCTCATTTTCTCAGTCAAACACCTGTAAATAACCACTAATTGCATAAAATTACCATTTTACATGCATTTGTTAAAATTGCATTTTAACACTTTTTGTACATAAATAAAAGAATAAAGAAGAAACGGAAAAGAAAATAAAATAAAGGATGTATTTATGCAATAAATACAGAATGACCTGAATCTCGAGAGAAGGTCAAGACTTGACCTGATCGACCAGGAATAAAGTAGGGGGAAATAGGTTCTTCTGTCAAAAATTTAAAAAAAATGTTCTATAAATATTTCTCATGTATATTTGTATAAAACATACATTATTTTATTTGTACATAATTTGACCTCAAATTAATTATTTTTGAAAATAAAACTTGTGAATAAAATTGTGTTGTAAATAATAAAAATAATTGTAAAATAAAATAATGTACATATTGCAATTAATCACACCCAGAGAAAGCCGCAAAGCGATAATTGAAATACCAATTCCGGCTCCATACAAGCTCAAATTGAATCAAAATCACTTCCATTATACTCTAAATTAAATTAATCTTTCAAATGGTTGTGGTTTCATAATTTTTGAAGTTATGGTTAAAAAGTCGGTTTTCTAGGGTGTTTTGTGCAGTTTAACCAATATTTGTTGTACATATTTATTAATTTTTTATGTACATAATTGTAAATATTATTTTTATTAAAAATAAAAATCACCAAAAAAGAAAATATCTCACATTAATTAATTAATTAATTAAATTACGAAATTAGTATTTAATTATTTGATTTATTTGATTTATTGGATTTAATTGATTTAATAACTTACCAAGTATATTAGATTTGATTTTTTTACCTTTAATGACCATCATTATGGTGGCTAATTGATTTCCATTATTTATTTAATTTATTTAATTTATTTAATTCCGAATTTCAAAATTAATTAATTAATTAATTTAATTATTTTATTAATTTCACCAATAAAAACCTTCCCCATTTGTAGATACTTTTCATTTTTTATTTTTGTCTTCTTTTTAATGGACTCATCCTCATTCATTTCCTCTTGATCAACCTTTGGTGGAGAGGAGCCCGATCTCCGAGAACCGTCTTGTTGAAGAAGGGTGCCTAGCCTCCGAGCCGTCTGGTGACAGTGTGTCGGTCCTCGTCGAGGCCATCATGGCATTTCCGACCTCAAGGTGAGAACCAACTTTATTTCCTGTATTTTTCTCTAGGATAAATTGTAGGTCTAATTTTTGCTCCATTTTATTAGTATTTAGATCCTTAAAAATCATAAAAAATTTGTCACCACTCACATTCGCATCTGAATCCGAATTTTTCATATCACATCTTGATCCCTACATTTCTTTTTCTACCTCACACAATCTTCCACCTCCGGTCACGCACGGTGACCGGAGCTATGGATCTATCTCCCATATCGACAAGATCTGACCTATTGACCGACTCCCTTTTGTTTATAAATAAATTAGAAAAAATGCTTCTTGTTGTCTAACCTTTATTTTTGCAGGATACAATAAAAAACATATATTTGGTTTGTCTCTAATCTTTGTTTTTGCAGAATAAAAAAATATAAAAAATATTACAGTTTTTCTAACATTTTGTTTTGCAGGAAAATAAATTAATTAAAAATCTATTTTTATTTCTGTTTACATTTTCTGTTTTAAAAAAATTAAAAAGATATTTTTTTCTTCTTTATTATCAAAAAAGACAAAAAAAGGAAATTTGCAGCAGAAGCGGGCCGCCACCCCCACCGCCAGCACCACCTAGCGGCAGCCCGACCGCGCCGCTCACAACGGAGGTTCGCGGGCCTCCTCCGACCCGGCCACCGCATGCCTCTAGTGAGGCGGCATCGCCCTCGCGTACTCCAACCGGCACGCGCTGCGGCCCCGCTTCCGCCACGCACGGTGCAACCCTCCACCGCCCCAAGTCCTTCCACAACTGCTCCAGTACCGCTTGCCGCGGCCCCTGTCCGCCTCTGCTCAGTCTTCCGCCCAGGTCGCGCGAACCCCGGGTGGCGCGGGTCGTTCTCCAGATCCTGCCTCTGCCCAGCGTACGACTCCGCCCCCTCCGCGCAAGGCACGAAATGCCACGGCCTGCCGCCCGCGCCTCTTCGTCGATCACCGCCCCGCACCCACGTCCGTCCTCCAACCAGGCGGAGCCGCCGCTTGTGTGGGACCGCTCAGTACCACACCGCGTGTGCCTTCTCGTGGAAACGGTGGCGTCCTCCCCCTTTCTCCCTATTGTGAAACGTGGAATACCCTAGGGTTCTTTTTGAATAAAAACCTATTTTTTAGAAAAATTACGTCAAGGTCCCTGGAGGTTTTATAATTTGCAAAATAGTCCCTGCACTCCAGAGCCTACCGCGTGCATCGCACATACTTCCTAGGTAATTACAAGCTTTCCCCTGTATGTTATTTCTGTTATCTATTCATACAAAAACTTAGAGAAATTACACTTCAACCCTTGCATTTCCAGACTTTAATTTGCTTGATCTTTTTAATGGAATAAATATTTTTATTACTCGAAAAATTCTCAAAAAAATTGTGCATACTGTCGCTTTAGTTTTTATCATTGTATAAAATTTTCATAACTTTTTGTTGTCATTTAATATTATTAAAAAATCAAAAACAGTATCTTTCTAATTGCCTCAAATTAGAAAATTTATAAAAATTCGAAAAATTGCTTCAAAATTTCAAAAAAATTTAGTGTAGCTGTGTTTTGGTTTCTTCTAACTTCTGACCAATTTTTGTGCATTAACTCTTTAAAAAACCCCAAAAAATTGGAAAAAAAACCAAAATTATTAAAAAATTGTAGTAAATTCTAGAAAAATTCAAAAATTGTAATTTCAGTTTCTGATTGTAGATATGTATCTGCGGTTTAAATAAAAAATAATTCTCAAGAGTATTGGATACTAAAACTATTTTTAAGTTGCAAAATACTCTTGGTTGTGCACTGTTTTCATTATTTTACACGATTTGATTTTTATAAAATCATAAAAATATCAGAAAAATCTAAAATAATTATCAAAAATATTTTGAAATATATAAAACACAAAAATATTTTCTACATAATTTTCTGAGCATTTTTTACTAGTCTGAAAAATACAAAAATAGTGTGATGTGTGTGTTTGTATCCTTTGTGCCTTATTCGAAAGAATAAAAAAATAAAAATTAAAAAACAACTAAAAATCATTTTTGAAATTTGATTACGGGGTTTTTAAATCGTGCTCCTTGTGTTCGACCCTAGTCGCTATACCAGGTAAAAAAAACAGCCAAAACCGCTTACATTTGCTTTGATTGTTTGATATCTTTTAAGTGATTTATTTACTTTTCTCGATTGACCGTGTTTGGTGATTTGGGTCACAACGACCATTGTTTATTATTTACGTAACTCGAGTTGCCAGGCGTGTCATCAGAATGGCATCGTTGACCGTGTTTGGTGATTCGGTTCCATCCATTCACTCCATTCTTTCCTCTATACTTTACCTTTGCTAGTCCCTTAGCAAACACTTATTTGGAAAATAAGTGAAAACAAAAATAGAGAAAATAAAAAGGAAAGAAGTTAGAACAACATTGACTTTTAAACTTATCTTTATAATAATTTAGTATGGAGCTCTGTCAGACCTTTGGATTATTAGTGTGTCAGAATCTTAATGGGAAATGGATTTAAAACGTAACAGCCTCTAAGTTCCATAAGACTCCTATTCAGGTCTCCTCAACAGTCAGATCAGAACAAGTCTACATACACAAATTCTTATGACTATGAATTCTTACTTGTAACGTGTAAGTGAAATATAGCTCATCATCTCAAAAGTAGCAAAGAAACAGCCTCTCTCAACAAGGTAACTCTAATCCCCCCGGTCTGGTAACTCTTTCCTCGAGGAGCGGGGATATTCCCTTCTAAGTTCAAGTACAATCAACTCAAGAAGAGGGGATGGAGAAGAGAATGGACGGTAACCAGTGTAGTTACCTATCCTTGGATGCATGACCAATGTAGCCATGTCACCCGCTGCAAGCTCACAAATATTTGACTTTGAAGCTCTTATTCTTTTTTTACTTGTATATACACTCCGACAGACATTTTACTTTTCTATCAGGCCTGTCCACTTTGGGAGATTTTGCATTTTTTTTCTTTTTTTGACAATATATACAAGGTGCAACATGTATATAAGGAGTTTTTCCTCTTGAGCCAGTAGACTATCCCTCTTTTGAAGCATTATTGCAACCCCACAACATCCTGTCTTTAGACCTCAACATCGCCAAACCAGGTTGAGACGCACTTCCCTCCCTAGGGGAGGACGAGAGGTTCCGCCTAGATGTACTACCCTCGTATGCTACCCCAAGCTAAAAGATTCTGCCCCCTCACTACCTCCTCCATGAACAGCTACGTGTAGAGTGCATTGTCCAAGTTAAGCCACGGTCTGAAAGAATCATGTGTGTTGTTAAATATTCTACTTAGACTTATCAAGATGACTTGTAAACATAGTCTTATGGACTCAAAGAATTAAGTCACTAGGACCTGAAAAGTCTTAACTCCAATTCTTATAAGGTTCCTCTGAAATTAAGTGGATTAAGGTCCAACTAAGCTCTATTCTTCAAATTTATTCCAGACTTAGTTTAAATATCAATATCATCCTGAAAAATGCTCATGTAGATGCAAGAAAATATGTACATGCAAAGAAAACAAAATCTTTTTATGAAACCATTTTCAAAATTTTGAAATTTTTATGGATTTTTGAAAATTGATGCACATGCAAAAGTATTTTTATGCAAATAGTTAGTAATATATACAAGTATATACACAAAAAAATTTAGAAAAAAATCGGGATGTGATACATATATTTACACATGGTTGAGTTGATTATTTACAAGAATAAGATGGAAGGATTTACAACTTGAGTAATTTATATAGGTATATATACAGTTGGATTTTTTATTTTTTTTGTGATGCATATATTCCTCAAATTTATTTGAAAATAGTTTTACAAATCTTTTGAAAATTATAGTCCAAAATAATTTTTCAAACAATTTTACAAACATTTACACACATTTGAATACTTTTTTGCAAATATTTTTGAAACAGTTTATATATTTTTTCAAAATAGTTTTTCAACCATTTTTCAAAACATTTACAAATAATTTTACAAAATAATTTTATTTCAAACAAAGAATTTTTTTTACAAATCACAATATTTTTATAAAGGTTGAAAATATTTTTCAAATAGTTTTCAAAAGATTTTGCAAATAGATTTTCAAACTACTTTCAAAATATTTTTCAAAATGTTTTAACCTGACTTATTAGTGAGTATGTACAAGAAAAATTGAGGAAATTTATGCATCTTTTTTTATTAGTTAGTTTTTTTAGTATTTACACAGTATTTTAGCCATATTAAAAATATGAAAGTAGGAGTTATGGCTAAAGTATATATACAATATATACGACACCCCCTATAATTAGCTCAAACTATGTCCTCATAGTGATCAAAGAGCTACAAAGGAAGACATAACTCGTGCTAAGTATTAGGAAGTGAAAAGAATGCTATGCTACAACGAAGAATAAAAGAATGAAATCAATAGGGGTCGATGGTCTCCCTATACTTAGGATCAAATAATCCTACGTATAGAAGACTGTATACAAGGGGAAAATCGAGGAGTAGAATGTACAGAGTCTACCTCCCATATACTTAGGGTAAAATATCCCTAAGTATAGGCAACAAAAACAGAGGTAAAAAGAATCAAAAGAATAATCATAAGTCTGACACCCCCTATACTTAGGGTAAAGTACACCCTAAGTATGGAATAATCATGAGATGGAGATGGGGTGTGAGAAGAAAGAATGTATGATATGAACAAATGGATCTATGCAATAGTGAACAATGTTGAGGTGCCTCTCAACAAGCGCAGGAGTTTACGCCCCTAGCTGGGCGTAAATGTTAGGATAATGACGTATCGAGGTTCAGGACGACATCTGTAATGCGAATACCATACTGTCGTTGCAGTCTCGGTGGGAGAACAACAACGGACTCAATAGTGTAGATGATGACACCCAGGTAAACAATCAGGCGGGTGTCTACTACCGGTTAAAGATATGGGAAGATGAAATCGGGTTCCGGTAGCACAAAAGAAATTGTCGGCTCAAGATCTATGTGGAGTGAAAGGGCAGAAGAACTCGGACGTGGAGAAGGAAGGTTCTGTCAGATAATTCTCCATGTCAATCACCGTCTCGATAGATAAGGAAGATCAAGATCAGAAGACTCACTAAAAAGGCAGATACCAGATGCATATAATATAGACAAATTAGTGAAATCATCGAATATCTCAAAGATCGGGTCATCCTCGCGAGGGTCATCGAGGAGAGAAACCTCAAACTCAAGATCACAAATATCAAAATACTCGATCTTGTGATTTGATAGATCGGATGCACTTCCAGAAAATGAAACCGAGTACACAGGGTATGTGGCATCCTCTCGTAGATAACCCTCGGGGAGTGATGAGCCTAAAATCCTACTAATCCGAATCAGGTAAAAATATCACTCGGGTCGTTGCGACCCGGATTGAGAGAGACCTCGGCTCAGTCAAGAAAAATTAAGTGCAGATGACCAAAATCAGATAAAAATCAAATAAACACGATAGTGGTCCTGGCTATTAGATTAGCCTAGTATAGCGACCGGGGTCGGACTCAGGGAGCACGTTATGACCTTGCGACCTACGAAGTAGTCTGAAAAAGAAAAAAAAGGTCTTTTTGGTGGATTTTTAATTTTTATAATTTTTTTGGATTTTTTTTAATTAATAAAGAAAGTAAATAAAACAAGTAAACAAGCCAATACAACCAATTATTTAATCATTCAAAAATCACCCAAAAATTAAAATAAAAATATTTTTATGCTTTTTTTGTTTTTTATGTTTTTGGTTAATTTTTGGTATTTTTCTGATTTTTATTGAATTTTCTAAAAATCAAACAAGACAAGAAAAGAGAGGTATTGTCCAGTCAGGTGTCAAGGGCCAATTTAAAATACAAAATGGCCCTGTTAACACCTGAAGGAAATTTTCCTGTATAGTAGAAAACACAAGGAAAATTTAAGCACCAGAATTATTATTTTTGGATTTTTCAATTAATTATTAGAATTTTTATAGGTTTTTAGGGGTTTTATGATTTTTATGAGTTTTATATATCCCAAAATAACCAAAATTGGTCAGAAAATCAAACAAGGCAAAATAAATACTACCTAATTTTTTTGTAATTTTTAGAGGTGTATTAATATTTTTTTTTGTGATTTTTCAAGTTAGACAGTGAAGAAAATGCGTGTTTTTGAATTTTTAAAAATAGTAAATGAAATCAAAAATATCTCCAAAAATAGGAGAAAATTTTACACTATGGCAGGAGCCGCGTATCCAATTTTCATCACATTTGGAGTTGATTTGCTTTTTTATTAAAAATCAAAACTAAGGTACAGTGCACAGGGACCTGCACGCAATTAATGAAAAGTCTTGGGGGTCCGGTGCAATTTTTCCAAGGTTGCATGCACGAGGCGTGTGACCTGGGCACACAGGGACCTAATTGCAAGAAAACTTAGGTCCCTGGACTAATTAGTAACACGTACTAAAAGTCCAGGGGCCTCAGTGTAAAATACCCACTAATAAACGCACATGCACATTAAAACCATTCACAGGGGTATATCTGCAATTAATAAAAACTTTAATTCATTTCTTAACACCCTGAAACAAAGAGGCCATACATGCAAATAACCCAACATGCACGTGTTCCACTACACACAAGGGCATACACGTAAATAACAGATAAGACATGGTCCACTATGCAATTTACCAAACGCAAATAAAAGTTTAAAACTATTTACAGGACTAAAAACAAACTGCTATAAAGCTAAGGGCCTAAAGTGAAATTACCCTTTATTAAGTCGAGGCTCGGATGCTCGCCACGTGGAGATCGGACGGTCGGGGTGCGGCGCGGCTGAACACTGGGGTCCTCAACTCGAATCGACAGCTGGGGCCTCGCCACGTGGAATATCGGGCGGCTGGGATCTGACGTGGGAAGCCCTCGATGATCGGACGGTCCCGATCAACCCTCCAAGGATCTAACGGTCACTGCTACTCCACGAACGAACGGCTCGATGAAGACCTGGAGCTGGGGCTGGATCGGACGGCTACGGAGGGTCCTCGAAGAACTGGGCTCCGACAAGGTTCGCCGGGCTCGTGCTGGCGCTGGAGACCTCCTCTTAGGCCACTGATGATCGGAGAAGATGCGTGGGGGCCTTCCGCGTCTAATGGCACCCTCCGATGATGCAGCGGAGCTCCGAAGAGCTCAGGCCACACCGGCGGAGGAGAAGCGGCTGCTCCAAACGGTCGAGACCCTCAGATGGGCTCGGATGTACCTGAAAAGCACAGGAACAGACTCGCGGGTCGAGGGCAAAGTGCCTCGACCCAGTAAGCGGCGGTGAAGGTGGATGGTGCGACGGGGCGTGCGAGCTCCGGCGAGGTGACGGCGAAGGAACTCGACTCCCAGCTCCTGTGCGAGCTGGGTTGGATGAAGGGGTGGAGAAGGTGCGCGGGGAGAAGGCGATCGTGATGGGTGACTCCGATGGTCGGAACGAAGGCGGAGATGGTCGGAATCAAAGATGGACGGTGATGGAGCGATTTGGGCGAAACTAAAAATTCGGGAAATAGAAAAGGGAATAGAGCTACCTAGTGAGTGGATTCGACTGTGGAAGAGCAGGGGGTGCTTCTGGTCCTTGCCTCGAGGACCGTCGATGTTCGAGGCTCTGGCGTCACCTCCAGGCGGCGCACGGTGGCTCAACGTCGCCGGATCGATGGTCGAGACGTCCCCTCCTCACTGCAACAACGCCTAGAGCGAGTTGTCACTCTCGCGGAGGTGATGGAGGTCACTGGGTGGAAAGCGAATGAGCCAAAGATAAAGAACAGGGAGGCGGAGCTCGGATTAAATATGGGTGCAGGTCCGAGAAGAATGGATCGGGCAGGGTTCCTCGAAGCGCGGATCCCCACGCGGATACATCGGCGAGGATCTCGGATGCAAGGGGAATGATCGGAGCTCGGGGGTTGCGGATTTGGAGGTCGGGTCGTGACACGAAAAATCAGGGTAGTCGGGTCGGGCGTCACGGACCCGTGGGAAGTGGTCCAAGGGGGGGAGTTGACCGGGGGGTCAACGTCCCCCATGGACCAATGAGGATCAACCATATGGAAATGATTTGATAATTCATTTAAAAATAGCAAATGGCCGAATTAAAGAAAACTTAAAACATGAAAAATATTTGTTTTAATTTTTTTCCTTTTTTTTGTGATTTTTAATTAATTTTTCAAAATAAAAATAAGGTATTTACACTTTAGTGCTATATATAGGTATTTACACAATATGGCCTTTTGATTTTTAATTTGTTATTTTTGTACACTTTTATTCTCATTTTATATTTTATTTATTTATAGCATAAAATTAGGAATAAAAAGGTATTTTTATTTTATTTTTATTATTTATATACAAGGGTTAAATAAATAGATATATACATATATATACATGGTATATGTATAATGCTCTTTTTGATTTTTAATTTTGTTCTTTTTATTTTATTTTTGTTTTAATGGTTTTTATTTTATTTATTCACAAGGTTAAATAAATACAAGTGTGGGTTTACACACAAGGTGAATATGTACAAGGAGAGTTATTTTTTTTCTTTTTAATTTTTCAATTTTTGTTTTGATTTTGTATTTATAAATATATACAAATATATACAAGCCCATTTTATTCTATTTTTAGAGGAAAATATTTTTATTATATTTACAGGTATATTTACACACATGAGCTCCCTATCTCTCTCTCTACTTTGGCTTTTATACAGTCAGGCCCATGCTGAGCCCTCCCTTGGGATTAGGTTGCTCAATATTTATTCTAAATATTTCCCTCTTTTTCTTTTTAATCTTTATTCTTTTATTTTTGCACAAAAACATGCTAATTATTACTTTTTACACAATGCATGCTTTTGGCTAATTATTTGTATTTACAAGTATCTACATGCATTTGCAAAGGTTTTTGTAGCTAAAATATAAGAATAAAGAGTGATGAATGAGTATTCATCACCCCCCTATACTTAACTTTGCTAGTCCCTTAGCAAACACTTATTTGAAAAAGAAGTGAAAAAGAGAAAGAAAAAGAAAAAGAGGAGAATGAACATGGATCAAGGTTGATTATTAAACTTGCCTTCATTAAATTGAATTATGGAGCTCGATCAGATCTTTGGATTATTAATGAGTCAGAACCTTATTTGGACTTAAGCTTAAAAATCAACAGCCTCTAAGTTCCACTAATCTATAATCAAGACTCCTCAACAATCCAGATCAGAACAAGTCACCAAACACAAACCCTGAAGACCATGAGTCTTTCCTTGTACTGTGAATGTGAAGTATAAGCTCTCCACCTCAGAAATGGCAACTTGACAACCCTCCCTAACAAGGTAACTCTATGACCTTAAACTGGCCACTCTTTCCTCGAGGAGTGGGGTATTCCCTTCTAAGTTCAAGTTCAACCAGCTCAAGAAGAGGGGGAAGAAGAGAATGGACCATGGACAGTGTATCCATGTATCCTTGGGAGCTCAACCAGTGTAGCTAAGTCTCCCTGCTGCAAGCTACATAAGGTGGGACATGAATCTCAAGCTTTGCTTATTGCACTCTATATACATACTCCGGTGGGATTATCATTTTCTATCAGACCCACCACTTTTTTGGAGTTATTTTCTTTTTGCATTTTTTTCAAGTGCATATTGTTGAGCCGAGAAATAGAGGGTCGTACGGTTTCACAAGGCGAAACCGCAGTCGATGCGGTGACCGCTCGAAATCCCGATTCAAACAACAATTAACCCACGACAGATATATCAAGCAATGAATGTAAATGCGCGGAGTTAAAATTTATTATAACTCTACAACAAGATGTGTATAGGTGCAAGTATGTGTAGAGGTCGAACACAGGGAGCAGACAGGTAGAACGGGGTACTAGGTACCAAAAATGTGTGTATGTGATCAAATGCCTATTAAGCTATTTTTTTGTGGGTTTTTAATTTTATATTTTTTTTATTTTTAATTTTATAATTTTGTATTTTGATTTTTAATTTACTGATTTTATATTTTCTTTTTGTATTTTATATTTTTATATTTTCTTTTTCAATATTGGAAAATAGAGACAATGTAATAAAAGGGAAAAGGAGGTATTTATAAAAATAGATAAAAATACTCAAAAATGAGGAAATAAAGTCTTTTTGGTCTTTTTATATTTTTCTACTGTTTTTGTGATTTTTGGGTAATTTTTAGAATGTTTTTGATATTTTCAATTATCAAAATAAAGAAAACAGTAGTAAAAAGCAAGGCTGAAACTTAAAATGGAGAAATAAAATAATAAACAGTAGCAAAAATTCTCCAACTTAATTTTCAGTGAAAGATAATGAACCCAAGAAAATTTAGGAAAAGAAAACACTATTTTTGGATTTTTTATGGATTTTATAAATTTTTATGAAGGTTTTTAGAGTTTTGCAATTTTTTAGAGTTTGGTTTTATATTTTTTAATGATTTTTGGCTGGAAGTTAAAACAAACTAAAAGACACAAAATATATTTTTTTGAAATTTTTCTGAGAAGTTTTTATATTTTTTAGTGATTTTCTAATGCGAACAGTGCTAAAAATAGATGTTTTTGATTTTTAATAATTATAAAAATAAAATAAAATCAAAATCTACATAGATGGCGTGGAAGCACAGGTGCACAGGAGCATAAGTCCAAAATTTTAGAATTTTTGGAGTAGAAATGATGCCTAGAATAATTACGTCAATCATACAAAAAATGTGAGGCCCGACAGGGGTAGTTTTGCAATAATCAAAAAGGTCAGGGGCTTAAGCGCAAAATTTTCACAAAATAATGTACTAACGAAAATAGTGTCTGGACTATTAGCAAATACACCAAACGCGAAGGATATGCCAGCAAAAATGCCAAGAATCACGCGCTCATGCACGTGATCTGGCGGGGGCGTCTTAGTAAATTCCAAAAGTAGCGAGGCACATTGTGCAAATATTACAAAAATGTTGTAATGCAGATGAAGGTTTTGGGATTATAAAATAAAGACAAAATGACTGGGCTAAACGCGCAAAATACCCAGTCTTGAGGCGCATCCAACGGCAAGTGCGTGTCCACTTAAGACACGTGTCAATCACCCAGAGCCCGATGCCCCTTCATCTTGACGGCCTTGGTTAGATCCTGAGGGCCAATCAACGGCTGGCCGTTGATCAAAGATGGACGGTTTGATCAAAAACGGGGGAGGCGAATCCACGGCTGCTGTACGTGCCCTCCCCCTTCGTCTTGCGCAGGTGCGGCTGGGAGGTCCAGGGGCGCGGGCGGCGGCGCCCTCCACCTCCGGCGAGTGAAAATCGACCCCACGCGGGGGTCTCTGGCACCTGGGGACCTGCAAAAAGAATGCACGCCAACAGTAGATGGTCCCAAGGGGCTTATTGGTGCATGGAGGGCGTGTATGGCGGGAATGGCACTCACCGGAGCAAGCTCCGGCGAGGGGGGTATATGGCGGCGAATGAACCACGAAACCGACGAATACGGAGACCAAAGTAATCCTAACACTAGATCTAACCTACAGCATAAAAGAAAACAAAGAAAAGCAAGAGAAAACCACCTCGATTGGCTGGGAAACCAAGAGGAGGGAACCTCACGGCCGTTGGCCGGAGATGGGTGGTGGAGCGCCTCCTGGCCTCGCGCGACCCTCCTGGATGGTTGGAGGAGGCCTTGTCACTGCCTCCAGTCCAGAACACACGAAGAAGAGGGCTTTGCTAGGTCCAAAAGGGTTCAAATTCGAATGGAGGGGTTTGGGGGGGTTTTTGAAAGTTGGTCGAGGAGGCACTTTCAACGAGGTATCACGGGCGCGTCTTTGGTCCATTCCCCAAGATAACAAGTAGGCGTGATAACTGGATGGTAGGTCTACAATTCTCGTGAAGAGTTCGACCCCATTCGATGAAAGGAGCGCTCTCCAAAAATCGTCAAAAACGAGAGAAAAGTCAGTCTGACAACAGCAGAGAGAAGGTCAGACAGTTGACCAGAGTCAACTATCCGAGCCCTCTGGTTGGTCCACGTGGACCAACCAGAAAAACCCTCTGGAAAAAAGATTTAGAAATTAATTAAAAAATAGTAAATGATTTTATTAATTTATGATTATAAAATAAAAAATGTTTGTTATTTTATAAATTATTTTATTACGATTTTTATTTATTTTTATGAGACATATTTTTACAAGTTTGCATTTATACCCCTATAGGTATCTATATCTATATATTTAAGTATTTTATTTTTATTTAGGTGTTTTTAATTTATTTTATTTTGGTTTTTATTTTCTAAAATTATAAAATACTTTTATAGACACAAATATATTTTTATTTTAATTTTCTGATATATTTTGTATATTTAATAAAATACAAGTATGTTTTGTATAGGTCTATGTATAGGCAATGTACCTATGTCTTGAATATATACAAGTATTTTTATTTGTATTTTATTTATGTTTTTATTCTGATTTTAATGCACATAATTATTATAAGTATTATTTACAACATTATAAAAATATAAAATTATACAAATAATAAATAAATAATAAATTGAATATTTTAATATGTACAAGGTACAATGAGGGTCCAAAAGTCAACTTTCAAACCGTAGCTCCGCCAAATGCGAAACCACCACCATTAATTAGATTATTTTCTTCTATATACAATTAAAGGTGAGTATGCTGCATTTGGAGTTTTTATTTGTGAGATACGGGTCTGGGAAGTTGGCATTCTGGGTTTTTATTCAGACCATAACTTTTTATCTGTATATTATTTTTCTGTGAAATCAATTTTGTATTTTTCTTTATTTTATTATCTACAACTTTCATGTACAAAGTTTCTTTATTTGATGTACAAAAAGTGGAACCAAAAATAGGTCCCAAAATGAATAAAGAATGAATATAATGTATATGTATTTTATCTGTGTTTTGGCCCTTATCTCCCCCTACTTTATTCCTTGTCGACCTATTCATCAAGATGCCTAGGTCTCGGGGTTTCGGGTCATAAAATATTTACAATATTTTATTCTTTTTCTTTTCTTTTCTTTATTCTATAATTTTGGCTTTAAAAACCGCATTTTATACAACATTTACACACATATGCATGAATGCTAAAATGCATGAATTAAGCCTATTTACACGCATTTACTAGGGTTTTTAAGGCCAAAATGATAGAATAAAGATGATGAAACGTGGATTCATCACATATGTACAACATATACATGTGCAGCATATATACAAGGAGTTTTTCCTCTTGAGCCAGTAGACTATCCCTCTTTTGAAGCATTATTGCAACCCACAACTCCCGTCGTTAGACCTCATGGCAACCAGACCAAGTTGAGACGCACTTCCTTCACTAAAAGAAGAAGAGAGGTTCCGCCCAGAAGTACTACCCTCATATGCTACCCCAAGTCAAGGAAGACTGCCTCCTCACCACCTCATCCGTAGAGAGCTCGGTGCTAAGTGCGGTGTCCAAGTAAAGCCATTGTCTATATGAGTCATGTGTGTGTTGTTAAGTGTTCTACTTAGGCTCATTGAGATGACATATGATCATAGCCTAGTGGACTCAAAGAATTAAGTCACCATGGACCTGAAAAGCCTTAACCCTAAGCCCTATAAGGTTCCTCTTATAAATTAGGTGGATTAAGATCTTAATCAAGCTCCATTTCCCAATTTAATTCTAGGATAGTTTAAATGTCAACTATCATCCAGGAAAAACTATATAGATATGTACAAAGATGCTATTTACACAATTTTTACAAATATGCAAAATTTTTGAAAAATGTTTTGAAATCATGAATGGATGAATGCAAGTTTTGCAAAAGTATTTACACACATTTACACAAGATTTTTGCAAACTTTTTATTTTCATAACATTTTGGAAAAATTTTGTACTATATATAAGAAAATATTTACACAAACTTTACACAAAAAGGTTTTTGAACATATTTTTACAAAAATAATTTGTACACTAGCTATTTATGTGCAAATAAAAGAATGATTATGAACATGAAAATTTTTTAATTTTTGTGAATTTTAGGGATTTTAGCCATTTTATTTATTAACACACTCACACAAAGTACGAGTTATGGCTAAAGTATATATGAAATATATACACACCCCCCTATACTTAGCTCGAACGATGTCCTCAGAGTCAAGAGCGATGAAGAAGATATAACTCGTGCTTAGTATAGGGAAGTGAAAAGGAAGTCTATATACAAAGAAGAATGAATGAATAGAAAGTCAAGAAGATCTCGACTTTTCCCCCTATACTTAGGATAAAGTAATCCTAAGTATAGCAGGCTGTACACAAAGGGAAAACCGAGTAGAGAATGTACAGGGTCTACCCCCCTATACTTAGGGTAAAATATCCCTAAGTATAGGCAGCAAAACAGGATAGAAAGAATCAAAAGAAAAACTCAAGAGTCCAACATCCCCCCTATACTTAGGGTAAAGTACACCCTAAGTATAGCATAATCAAAAGATGAGGAAGGGATGTGGGACCAAAGAATGTGATGATATGGACATCTGGATCTATACAAGTCGGAAGAACAGTAATAATCAGGCGTGAGATGCAATAGATGTAAGTCAAAAGACCACATCTCACGCAAAATGAATAGGGGCAACATCAACGACCCGCGACTCATTATCTAGAAATGGCTTGAGCCGCGGGCCGTTCACTCGAAAGGTTCTCTTATAAGACAACTCGGATATATCAATGCTACCATTGTCGTGTACCTTTCTCACCAATTAGGGTCCCTTCTATTTGCTCTGTAGCTTCCCTGGAAATAGACGAAGCCTCGCATCAAACAGCCATACTCTCTGTCCAGGCTCAAAATGCTTGTGGCTGATGTGAGAATCATGCCACTCCTTCACTCTCTCCTTATACTGTAGGCTGTTTGAGAAGGCGGTATCTCTAAGCTCTTCCAAGGCTGCTAACTCTTCCCTCCTCTGGTCTCCTACACTATCTGGATCCATAAGTATCTCAGTAACTTCCCAAAGTGACATGTGTCTCAGCTCAACAGGTAAATGGCACGGCTTGCCATATACGAGGAGAAAGGGAGATGTGCCCAATGGTGTTTTGAAAGACGTCCTATATGCCCACAAGACCGAGTCCAAAAGCTGTGACCAATCCTTTCGGTCAAGGCGGACGACCTTCTGCAATATAGTCTTGATCTCCCTGTTCAACACCTCGGCTAGACCATACGTCTGTGGATGGTATGGAGTGGCAACTCGATGGTCTATACCGAACTCGCTAGTAAGGGCCTTCACCTGGTCGTTGATGAAATGAGACCCCCCATCTGAAATCAATACTCAAGGTACCCCGAACCGCGCGATGATGTGCTTCCTCAAAAATCTGCAAACTGTCCTCGCATCAGCGGTTCGGGCGGGGATAGCCTCAAGCCAACGACTAACATAGTCAACGGCCAACAGACTGTACTCAAATCCCTGACTCTTAGGGAATGGACCCATGAAATCGATGCCCCATGCGTCAAAAACCTCACAGAAGTGAATGGGCTGCATCGGCATCATGTCACGCTGTCCACAAGTGCCCATCCTCTAACAGTCAGTACACCTCTTCACGAACTCATCAGAGTCCTTGAAGAGGGTAGGCCACCACAAGCCGGATTGGAGCACTTTCTGTGCCGTTCTCCTCCCAGAATGATGTCCTCCTGCCTCAAGCTTGTGGTAGTAAGTGAGGACGCTGTGGTGCTCCTCCTGAGGAATGCACCTACGCCAGACGCTATCCCCTCCTTCGTGGTAAAGGATGGGATCCTCCCAGTGGTAGGACATGGCCTTCGTGAGGAAGGTCTCAAGCCTCTGCCTGGGCCAATCTTGTGGGACTTTCCCAGCAACGAGAAAGTTCACAATATCGGCATACCACGGGAGTGAGGCGATAGCAAGGATTGCCTCATCTGGGAAGGTCTCACAAATAGGGTCAGTATGCTCAGAATCCTCAGGCTGCTCTAAACGGGAGAGATGATCCGCCACCACATTCTCGTCTCTAGGCTTATCCTCGATCTCAATGTCGAACTCCTGGAGTAGAAGGATCCATCTAGTAAGTTTGGCCTTGGCATCCTTCTTTGCCATGAGGTATCGGATGGCAGTGTGATCAGTAAACATGGTCACTCTAGATCCAATAATGTACGATCAGAACTTATCTAGGGCGAACACTATAGCTAGCATCTCCTTCTCTGTGATTGTATAATTCCGCTGGGCGGAATCCAACGTGCGGCTAGCGTAGTGGATAGCAAAGTGGACTCCATCCCTCCTCTGTCCCAGCACGGCCCCCACGGCAAAATCGGAGGCATCCGTCATGATCTCGAATGGGAGAGACCAATCAGGCGGCTGGAGAACAGGAGCCTCTATAACAGACTGCTTGAGAGTCTCAAACGACGAAAGACACTTGTCATCGACAAAACTCCATGTCTTTCGTCAGTAGGTCAGTCAACGACCGGGAAATCATGATGAAATCATGAATGAATCGTCGGTAGAAACCGACGTGCCCCAGAAATGACCGTAACTGCCTCAAATTGGATGGCGGTGCGAGTTTCCTAATGACATCTACCTTGGCCGGATCAACCTCCATGCCCCTGTTGGAGATGATATGGCCAAGCACCGTCCCTTGAGTCACCATGAAGTGACTCTTCTCCCAAGATAGCACCAAGTGAACCTCTATACATCGATGGAGTACTCAGTCTAGGCAGTCAAGACAGGAGTCGAATCCGTCGCCGTAAACCGAGAAATCATCCATGAAGACCTATAAGCACTCCCCTACCATGTCCGAAAAGACCGACAACATGCATCTCTGAAATGTCGCAAGGGCATTGTATAGCCCAAATGGCATGCGTCGGAAGGCGTATGTGCCGAAGGGACTGGTAAAGGTGGTCTTCTCCTGGTCTTCAGGAGCGATGGCCACCTGGTTGTAGCCCGAGTACCCATCCATAAAACAATAGTGGCTCTTCCCTGCCAATCTCTCAATGATCTGATCTATAAAGGGCATAGGGAAATGATCCTTCTTGGTGGCCTGGTTGAGTCTCCTGTAGTCAACATAGACCCGCCAAGAAGTGGGTACTCGTGTAGCAATCTCCTCTCCAGACTCGCTAATCACTGTACTGATGCCCTTCTTCTTGGGCACCACATGCAAAGGGCTGACCCACTTGGAGTCGGAGATGGGGTAGATAAAATCGGTGCTCCACCATTTCGAAATTTCCTTCATGACAACCTCTCTCAGATTTGGGTTCAACCGCTGCTGGAACTCACGCGACGGCTTTGCCCCATCCTCGAGATAGATATGGTGGGAGCACAGGGCCGAACTAATCCCCTGGAGATCTGCTACGCTCCATCCGATTGCCTTGCGGTTCTTTTCAAGAACCCCCATCAAACGGGATTCTTGCTTTCCAGTCAGATCGGCGGAGATGATGATTGGGTACATCTCAGGCTCACCCGCAAGGAATCGATACTTCAGCGAAGTAGGGAGCGGCTTCAGCTCTGGACAGCTGGGTGCTGGTGTATCTGGCCTCTGGAAAGTCTGCGTGAACGCTGCCAAATCTACATGGGAGAACTGAAACTCTCTCTCAATCTCAGAAACTGGAGAAGGCTGCCCTGATGGACTGTCTCTGCTCTGCTCGGCATCTACCTCCTCCTCAGCTGTAGGCTCAGTGGGAATCAGGTCTGGCATGTAATCATCACAATCTGCCCAATCAGACTCTGACTCCGAGGGATCTGCATCATCTAAGGTGGCATCAGCACCACCATCATCACGAGAACCTGTCTCACGGTCGAGAACCGGCTCTGCTGCCTCTGAAGTATCCTGGACCAGGAATGTGCTCTCCAAGCTCTCCTCAACTGTCATCTCTGCATCAGCGGAATCTGAAAATGAGAGGATGGCCTGTGCTGCAGGGTCTGCCCAAACTGCCTCATCGTCTGTGATCACAAAGTCACGGTCCTGGTGGATGTCTAGCCCAGCATATGTCAGCTGCTCTGTGTCTGAAGTGGTCTCTGAGCATGATCTGTCTCTGGCTCGGCTGTCCTCGACCGTCTCTATTTGTACACTTTCGCCCTCGACGCGAAAGTATACCTTCCCGCTATCATGGTCAGTCACTACCTTGGTTGTGGCCAAGAACGGACGACCGAGAATGATGGGGGTATCGGTCACTGAATCAGGGATCTCCATTTCCAACACTACGAAGTCCACGGTGAATTGCAGGCCTTGAATAGTGACGACAACGTCTCGTAACAACCCCTTCGGCCTCTTGACAGATCGATCAGCAAACTGAAGGACTATCCTGCTCTGTCTAAGAGTGCCCAACTCGAAGCGGTCGAGAAGGGCTATCGGAAGGAGGTTGATTGACGATCCGCTATCTAATAGAGTCCGGTCGAACCTCTGCTCTCTAATGTGGCACCTGACATACGGGGCTCCTGAATCTGGCCTCTTGGACGGCAGACGGTTCTGGATCGCGAAACACATGGCTTTCGTCAGCACATGGATCTCTAAGTGGTGGTTCCTCCTCTTCCTCCTGTCTGTGGTCCTGTCTCTCAGTGAACGCTGAAGAAGGGGGATGTGCTATAAAGCCTCCTGAAGAGTCAGCTGTAGGTGAAATCGATCTATCATCTGCTGGCTGAACTCTTCCTGCTCTCTCTTTTTTAGATTTTCTTTTTTCTTCCCCTTCCCCATCTGAAGGGCTCTAGGGAAGGGGATCACTGGGTCCTTCTCAGATGAAGGACTAGGAAAAGGTCTAGACGGCTCGACGGCCGGATCCGCATATACATCACGCACCACAGTGGGACCAGAAAAAACCAAACCTTTTTCTTTATTCACAACAGAGTTCCGAGATACATCAGAAGTAGGAAAAACAACAGATCTCTCAACATGAACACGGGTGGTCTCAGCACCACCATCGGCTGGATCAACTGGAAGACTCGCAGCCTCAGTACCTGATGAATCCACATTTCATCATCTTTATTCTATCATTTTGGCCTAAAAAACCCTGGCAAATGCCTGTAAATAGCCTTAATTCCTGCATTTTAGCATTCATGCACATACGTGTAAACAGTGTATAAAATGTGGTTTTTAAAAGCCAAAATTATAGAATAAATAAAAGAAAAGAAAAAGAATAAAATATTGTAAATATTTTATGACCCGAAACCCCGAGACCTAGGCATCTTGATGAATAGGTCGACAAGGAATAAAGTAGGGGGAGATAAGGGCCAAATACCTATATTTATTAATTCATTCTTTATTCATTTTGGGACCTATTTTTGGTTCCACTTTTTGTGCATCAAATAAAGAAACTTTCTACATGAAAGTTGTAGATAATTAAATAAAGAAAAATACAAAATTGATTTCACTGAAAAATATTATACAGATAAAAAGTTCTGGTCTGAATAAAAAGCCAGAATCCCAACTTCCCAGACCAGTATCTCACAAATGAAAACTCCAAATGCCTCAAAATCATCTTTAATTGTATATAGAATAAAATAAGCTATTTAATGGTAGTGGTTTCGCATTTGGCAGAGCTACGGTTTGAAAGTTGAGTTTTGGACCCCTATTGTACAGTTGTACCGATTAGAATATTCAATTTATTATTTATTCGTTATTTTTATATTTTTATATATTTTATATATTCTTGTAAATTTTACTACTAATAATTATGTACATTAAAATGGGAATAAAAACCTAAAGAAAACTCAAAATAAAAATAAACATATATAGATCATACAGGTATTATACCTATATGTATACCTATACAATACACACTTATATTTTATTAAATATACAAAACATATCAGAAAAATAAAATAAAAATATATTGGTGAATACAAAAGTATCCTATAATTTTATAAAATAAGAAATAAAAATAAATAACATTAAAATACACAGAATAAAAATAAAGGCTAAAATATATAGGTATTATACCTATTAAGGGCTAAAAAGTGAACTTGTAAAAATAGGCCTCATAAAAATAATTAAAAATTATAATAAATATTACATAAAATAACGAATATTTTTCATTTTATAATCATTATTTAATTCGGCTTATTTCTATTTTTAAATGAATTAACAAAATAATAATCAGGGATTTTTCCTGGTTGGTCCACGTGGACCAACCAGGTTTCAGCCCCAGTTGACTTCGGTCAACTGGTCGTCCTAGCCCTGTAGCCCTTGTCAGAGTCGCGTTTGACCCCTTTTTCTCCATTTTTTCGAGGCTCCATCTTGCATCAACTCATGATAGGCTCTTCGTGCCTTTTGATCCTTGTTCCATGGGCATGCCCGCCCTTGCGCAACCTTGGTCGAAGGGCCACTGTAGCCACTGCTGGACCTCGTTCTTCCCCCACTGTCCGTCAACCCTTCAAAAGAGCACCCCGGACTTCGATTCAAACCTAATCCTTCTTCCGCCACTTTCAATCGAAAACCCCTACCTCCTCATGCTCCTAGTGACAGTGGGAGTCGAATAGACCCGGGGTTCGAGTTGTTTGGTGTAGAATCGAAGTGATTCGACCCCTCGTCGGAGCTCCGCCGCGCCTCGCAGCCCGACGTCTCTGGTGAGCTTCTTCCCCTTTTCTTTTCGTTTTCTTGTAGCCTTAGCGTAGGTTAGCTTAGCCCAGCAGCAGTTTTCATTGTGTTCGCGTGAGTCGCCGTGATTCATCGATCTAAGCCACGGCGGAGCTGAGCTCCGCCCCTCGTTTCCAGCCACTCCAGTTGTCTATCGCTGCTGAGACCACCTCCATTCTCTTCCTCATCACTCCGTCGCTCCGCTCCACCCTTCATTTCACCTCGATCTCGCTCAGTCCGAGTCCACAGAGCTCCTAGCTCCGCCGGAGCTCATCGCCCGACCCACTCTCCGCCTCCATCGAACCATCCGAGACCACCTTTTTGCTCGCCTGGTTTTTGCGCACTCAACCTTGCAGGTCTGAGCCCAAGAGGAGGCTCCATCGACCTTCGACGACTCCAAGACCACCCGCCCAGGTCGCCTCCGCCGTCCGAGCCATCCACGCCATCTCCGCTTCGCTGGAGGCCACCACCAGACGCGGGAGGGCCCCATGATCCTTTTGCCCTTGATCCGGGGGCCGGAGCGGCCGTGTGTTGGCCGCAATCGCCGATCAAAGCTCGTCGGGGAGGTGTTCTTCATGAACCTCCCCCTGCCGTTGGATCAGAAGCCATTTCCAGACGCGACGCCAGCCGTCTGATCGCCTGTTGTTCCCCACCGTTGGATCAGCCGCCCACGATCTAATCTCAGCCATCCCGGACGAAGGGGTACCAGCCGTCTGATGCTCGCCACGTGTCCAAGTGAAGCTCCATCGGCCGTATGATCGATCCTAGTGGGTATTTTGCATCTTCGACCCACGCATTTTTGTATTTATGTTTTAGTCTTAGAACTTTTATTCCAAGTTTAAAAACTTTTGTAATAATTGCACTTAGGCCCTTGCACTTTCACTATTTGCACTTTAGTCCACGCCACGTCACCTCACATGACTGGGGCGCGTGACTTTTGGATATTTTGCATATTTGGTCCTGAACTTTTAGGTATTTGCAATTACATCCCTGTGCGTAGTTAATTAAATATGTTTGTGGAAAATTGCATGTATGCCCAGCTGGTTTTCATTAATTACAATTATGCCCCTGTGAATGACAGAACACGTGCTTCGCGCATGTCTTTTTGTGGAATTTGCACCTGAGCCCCTGGATGTTTCTTTAATTGCATTTATACCCCTGCCAGGCTTAGGATTTTTGTATGCTTGAGCTATTTATTTCATGCCTCATTTAATTGCAAAAAATTCTCAAAAAATAGGTTTAAGCTCTTGTTTGCTTCTACTTTCACGCCATAGTTTTAGTTTTTAATTTTATTGTATTTTTTTATTTATTAAAAATCAAAAACATGTTATTTCAGCACTGTCTAGCTTAGAAAATACCAAAAAAATATTAAAAGGTCTAAAAAATTCCAAAAATATTCTATGTTGTGTGTTTTGACCTACTTTACTTTCAATCCAAAAACCACTAAAAATTTCAAAAGAAAAACCTTAAAAATTCAAAAATACATAAAAACTTCAAAAAAATATATAAAATCAGAGAAAACTCAGAAAAATATAAACTCAACTCCTGTTTGTTCCATATTTTATTCACTTTATTTGAAAATTAGTTGGGAAAATTTTTGTGACTGTTTGTCATTTTTAATTTGCATTTTACTCCCAGCCAGTTCCCATTTCACTGTTTTCTTTCATTTAAGCTTTTAAAAGTACCAAAAACACTTTGAGAAATACCCAAAAATCACAAAAACAGTAAAAAACTTTAAAAATATAAAAAAAATTTATTTCTGAATTTTTGGTTATTTTTGCACATTTTTATAAATAGTTGATCTTCCCTTTTATTACATTGTTTTTATAGTTCAATATTAAAAAAAGAAAAAATATATATAAAATATAAATTATAAAAATTAGAAAATTAAAAATCAAAAGACAAAATTAAACAATAAAAATTTAAAAAAATATAAAAATTAAAAACCCACAAAAAATTAGTTTGGATAAGAAGTTCATTAGACCTAGGTTTGGATTTTTGTCTATATTCTACACCCTTGCTTCCTGTGTTCGACCCCTACTTGCTTGCCACTGTACATTGTTAGTAGGGTATAATAAATTTTAATCCTTGCTATTGATTGCTTTATTGATTGTGTGGGTTAATTGTTGACAAAACGAAGAGGCTTGAGTAGTCGCATCAGCGACAGTGAGTCTGTGTTGTCAGACCACTATTTAGCGGCTCTCGCTTTTTCGCTTTTCAGTACCGCACTCTGGCTTGGCATCCTGGGTGGCCTCAATACCACCTCCTCGAACTGGTGAAATGGCGGCCTCAGCACCGCCTGTGGAATCAGCATCCTTGGTGGCATCAGTACCACCGTCATCATCTCTAGCGGCCTAAGTACCGCTCTCCTCCTCCTCGTCAGGCGCTCTGGGTGTCTCCTCATGGCGTCGCTCAGACGAGGCACCGCCTGCTGGCATCCTACCGCTCCTAAGTGTGACAAAATCAGTATCAAAAAGATATCCAGTCATATCATCAAATGCATCACTAGGAGTGGTATACTCAGTACAAGCTACCTGCTCAGATTTCCTCTTCAGGCTGTTGGGGTTCGGCTCGATCTGGGCAGGGATGGCGGCCTTCCCTCTCACAATGTCCCGCATCTCCTGGTGGAACTCGTCCATCTCCCGTCGGAAAGTAGCCTGCTGATCCGCGAGGAGGCGGGCTATATCATCCAAGGCGGGGCTCTCGTAGGGTGGACCATGAGAGCCCGACGGTAGCCTCTCTGGTAGGGAGGCTGTTGGAACTGCTGGTGTGGCTGAGAGGGGTACGGGTGATGATGCTGCTGCTGCTGGTGAGGCTGATCTCGCCTCCAAGACTGTCCCTGCTGATATGGACGAGGACCATAGGACGACTGCTGCTGCTGCTGTGATGGGTACACTGGGGGCTGCTGTTGCGGTTGGTGCTCTCTCTGATGGTTGTACTGGCCATCCTGACCTGACGGCTGCTGCTGGGGCTGGGCACCTTCGGTCCCCCACCGGAATCCAGGATGGTCTCGTCGGATACCGGGTTGAGGGCGGTCATACCAAATCCTGTTGACATCCATCAACGGCTCTGTGTCGTACTGGGGTGGAGGGAGCACTGCCAGAGGCTGATCCGGCTGGTATACCACCATCTGCAAGTCTGGAGATGGTGGTGACTGGTAGGTGGGCTGCGGCTGCTGGTATGGCTCTACCTGTACAAGATGAACCTGTCTAGGCTGCTGGTGTGAGCTGGAGCGCTGGGACGAGCTGCTGCTGCTGCTGCCGGAGTCGCCTCACGACTGAAGACGGGGCTGTGAAGCCGTCTGTGCCTCCTGGAGACACATGAGCTGGGTCTTCATGTCGCTCAGAGTCTGTGCCATCTGCTCCATCTGAGTGATGCCCTGGCACTGCTTCTTCTCTATCAACTCCATTCAGTCCATCTTCTCGCTGATGATGCCCATGTCCGCGGCTGATGACTCGACCTGTGCTGCTGCTACCGCAGACGAACTGGAAGGACCGGCGTCGACCCGTGCTATCCTCTGGTACTGCACGGGTTGTGGCTGTTGGGGTCTGCCCTGAGTGTACAACCGGGTCTGAGACATCACCATATAGTTCTCAGCCATCTCCTCGCAGATGGCCCATACCTGGTCGTGATCCTTGGCGAAGTAAGACCCACCACCAGAAGCGTTCACCAAGCCCTGAAGCTCTGGTGTCAGCCCGCTGAAAAAGCTTTGCACGAGGTTCGGCTTGGAAATGTCATGGTGCGGGCATCTATCAGTCAGCTCTCTGAACCTCTCCCATGCCTCATGGAACTGCTCGTTGGGGAGCATGGAGAAGTTACTGATCAGGGCTCTCGCGGCATTGGTTCGCCCGATTGGATAGTACTTATGCAAGTACTCGGTGCGGAGCTGCTCTCAAGTGTAGACAAACTTCCCCAAATGTTTCAGCCAGGTGGTTGCTCGGTCTGCCAAAGAGAAGGGAAAGGCAATCATCCTGATGGTATCCTGGTCCACCTGGCGATCGTGGACAGTACTGCAAATCATGAGGAACTCCTGGAGGTGGAGATGGGGCT